>JABSTQ010011368.1:0-242500 GCA_013358835.2 Ixodes persulcatus
AAGTGTAAGCAAGTGCCCCCAAGCGTTTTGCTTAATACCAGGTGATCCCCCCTCCCCGCCCATAATCGAACACACAGTGGTGAAAAGCCATTTCAGTGCAAGCTGTGCCCCCAGGCCTTTGCTCAAGATTTCCATCTGCGAAACCATATTCGAACTCACACTGGTGAAAAGCCATTTAAGTGCACAATGTGTCCCAAAAGCTTTGCTCAACGTTCCAATTTACAAAGCCATAATCGATTGCACACAGGTGAAAAGCCATTTAAGTGCAAGCTGTGCCCCCGAACCTTTGCTGAACGTTCCAATTTACGAAGCCATAATCGAACGCACACTGGTGAAAAGCCATTTAAGTGCAAGCAGTGCCCCCTGGCCTTTGCTCGAGATTACCATCTGATCCGCCATAATCGAACACACGGTGAAAAGCCATTTAAGTGCAAGCAGTGCCCCCAGTCCTTTGCTCGAGATTCCAATCTGCAAAGCCATAATCGAATGCACGCAAGTGAAAAGCCATTTAAATGCAAGCAGTGCCCTCAAAACTTTTCTGATAAAATCAGTCTGTTCCGCCATTATGTAAGACACTGTTAGAAACCTAAGAAGTGCAAACAAGCCCCAAAAGCTTTCTCAGAATAGAAGTTCATCTGCCAGGACCGATGCACACTTGCAGAATGCATTGCAGTTTGACTCGTAAGTTGAGCCTACCCTAGCTGTGTGTAATCATTTAAAGGGACCATGAAATTACATTCTTTCTTTTACTAAATAGTTTTTACATTAAACCTTCAATGTTCACTGAACACCGAACAGGCACCCGTCTTCATTTTGGTTTATTAACTTCTGCAAGGAAAATTATTAAAATATAGTTTTTCCTCCTCTCCAACTCGCCGCAAAAACAAGCTGCGGCATAATTTTGACGGTTGTGACGTGCTGTGGTACCGGAACCGAAAGTTCTCTCGTCAGTAGGAGAATGGGAGCATTAGCGGCGAGCTGGCGGTGTGTCGTTAGCAGTGTTGGGTAAAGTACATTTAAAAAGTACTTAAAGTAAAGTACAAAGTAAATGAGACGTGATGTACTTAAAGTAAAGTAGTAAGTACACTGGGTGCAATGTACTTCAAGTAAAGCACTATAAATATAATGTACTTTAAAAGCAAAGTACAAGTATTTTAACACAATCTTTCATGATGTCCTTTGATTCCCCTATACAGTGTTTTTTGACCGGTATGCAATGCCCAGGGGTAATCAGGGGTGCATGACCTATTTTCAAAAACAGTGGCGAATATTTGATAAAGCCAAGTGGTCACAGAGTAGTTACTTTCAAGAATGTCTAAAAATAGTTCCTGAAAATAGTGCTTTTCAGTAACTTTCAAGTCGAAGGAAAAGAAAAAAAGAGAATGACTCGATACATTGTGACGTTCTCCTCTGTTGTCTTTTTCTTAGACTTGAAAGTTTAATTGTTCCGCACCACAGTTTCATGTGCTAGATTATGATTATTTTGCTCGCCTAATATTTTAAACCTCCTCGCTTGCGCTGACCGACCGAGAAGTAGCCAGAGTTCAAAAAGCTACAGGGAAGCCGCCACCAGAACAAGCGGAGCGATGCATCATCTGCTCACGTCTCTGGTGAGAGTAGAATATCCCTCCCAGTATTTCTTCGGAGTTGACAAAGCATCCTTTCGTGATACAAATTAAACAAAACCAAATTTGGGGAATATACTCTGAGGTTGGAAATTGTACTTTCCTCGGAAAGTACCAGAAAAAAATACTTTAAGGAAAGTACAAGTACATACTCTAAGAATGTACTTCAAGTAAAGTACAAATTTCCTATACCTACTTAAAGTAGTACTTTAAGTACAACATACTTCAAGTACTTCCCAACACTGGTCGTTAGGCGCCTCTCGTCACCGACATATATTCTGAATCGGCGCTTCTCGTCACCGCG
The DNA here is from genome assembly GCA_013358835.2 of Ixodes persulcatus. Taxonomy (NCBI): domain Eukaryota; kingdom Metazoa; phylum Arthropoda; class Arachnida; order Ixodida; family Ixodidae; genus Ixodes; species Ixodes persulcatus. The sequence continues at coordinate 1,930 of JABSTQ010011368.1, forward strand.
ATAGTCATGGACACATCGCAGCTGAACGAAATTCAATTAGATATGTTGTGCGACAGCAACAGCATGGGACTGGTTTCATATGCCGGTACGCCTGTTGGAAAGTGCGGTCCAAAAGAGTGGCAATAGTGAAACTGCAGCCGTTTTTTTTTTAAACTTCGGAATGCACAAACTGTAATTCGGGCACTTACGACGAGCACGTCAGATACGATTGCGTTCGTTGTGACTGGAGCGACCGGAACAACCTCCCTGTGCTGCACATACACACCCCTGCAACCACTGCAACAAGCGCAGCAGGTTGTCAGCGCGACGGCCGCTTCTCCACCGCTGTCAGCCGTTTCCACCGTATCTCTAAAAAGAAGGTGACACGCTGCCTCTCCTGGCATAGCAGAAAATGTACAAAGTTTTCTATTGGCTCAGGTTTATTAACTTTTATTTTGTCAGGACAGGCTCGCAGGATAGAGTGGACAAAAAAAAAAAAGAAAGCATTTAGGCATTTACAAATCTCTAATGCGAAATTAGAGCGCAACCCTTAAGGACAAGGAAGGGAGGGTATGGAGTGGAGGGTGTGCCCCTTCTCTTCTTCGTACCGTCTCCTCCTCCTGTCCTCTGCTTCTTGACCTCCCCTCCTTTCCTTCCCCTTCCCTCCTTCTTCCATCCTCCTCCTTCCCTCATCCTCCTTTTTACCTTCCCCTCCTCCTCCACATGTGACGTCAATTTTCCCGCTAAATCTAGCGGAGAAACTGAATTTGTTCTTATGTGACGTGACACCAAGCCATACGACGTCATTTTCCCTGCTAAATTTTACGGGGAAACTGAACTTGTGTTGAGGTCACGTGACATCAATTTTCCCGGTAAATTTAGTGCGGTGACGCCGCGAAACCCAGACACGGGTGCCTAAGAGCTGCGCTCTAAAAGTTGCAGTACGCCGTCTTGAACGATCACGACCTTACCGATGGTGTAAATCTCGCCACACACCTTTTCTATGATTGCAAAAGATGATGAGATCTTAGAAGAGATATAGCAACGTAGAAATATGATTTCATGATCTCATAGACGTTGCGAGCACTAGTCACTTTTCTCGTGCGATGAAATCGCGTCAAAATTTGCATCCTTTATACACGCCTTTAAATACAGTACGCACCAGTAATACCTTGGACTTGAGCACACACATGGAGGGCGCAAAATGAGAAATCCGGGCGATGTTTGAGGACACAGATGCTAAGAAAGCACCCCTGTAGTCGAAGTAAACAAACACGACGGCACGAGCGTTTCTGCTCTCTTAAGGGTGCCGCCATAACATTGCTGCACGAGCAGATGGATCCTCTCTCCTAGGACGTGCTTGGTTATCGCGTAACACGACGAGAGTTCAGTCAAGGATAGCGCTCTACGCGGAACAATGAGCTTCCACCACACCGATCACATCAACGATCCCCACCGACGCCATGTTTTTCAGCAGATAGCAGGAACTAGCGCAGGCACAGACTCATCTTTCTCTTGCTTTATTTACCACACGATAGATGGCGCATAGCTCCGGGCATTATAAAATTCGGCATCTTTTGTCACATCGCTAATTTTTCTACAAAATGTGGATCAGAATATTCTTTAACAAAACGTGTAAGACACATTCGCCGGCTATTTATTGTTTATCATCGCGGTGCTGGTGAGGTAGGCTCTTATCCAATAAGCGACATAAATTTGTCCGAGGTGCTTTGGCACTCCGGATGCATCGCAGTGAAAAGGCAGAGAGTTGAAGGAAAAGAGATATAAAAGAGTCTGCTTTTCTTTTTTGAAAATGCTATGGCGAAAAAAATTTTGGCTTTATTTCTGTGTTTTGGTTTTCTTTTCACACTTTTTACGACGTGCGGTGGATGAAATTCGATTTCAAAATTGTTTGATGGTCCCTTTAACTCGTGCAGAACTTTATGCCATTTCAATCGAAGTATACCTACCTATATCCGAGTGCAAGATAGGTCCCAATGCCTCTGCTCGGATTAATAGTTAAGCTCGCCACACTGGAGCGCTTACGCACAGTAAAGGACCGTTCAGACTCTTGCGACCGAGTACGACCGAGAGAGACCAGACCGGTTTTTAAGCCTCTTGCGATCTCTTAGGACCAGCTCCGCTGCAGCGCATCCGGTCCTAAGAAGTCGCAAAAGGCTTAAAAACCGGTCTGGTCTCTCTCGGTCGCAAGAGTGTGAACGTCGCTTTAGCCTCAAAATTCAAGCGGCATCCCAGGCCATTTTCTAAATGGTCTTGCCTTATCAGGCACATGCTCACACACGAAGTTCACAAACCCTGAGGGCAGTTGCATAAAGACTGGCAGCAAGCAGGCCTTTCAAATGCCAGCAACATCCGAGAAGCTTCGATCAAAATTCCAGTTTGGTTGGCCACATAGACTGTGCTCACAGAGCCAGACTTTGTGGCCTTGCTATTGAGCCTCTTGTCCGAAGGCCACTGTTTGTCATCTCACAAATGTATTGGGGAGTAGGAAATGATTCTTTGCCAGCTGTGATCTAGAGGCTGGGTCAGTGAATAGAAGACATTGTTTAATGGTTTTCAGAAAAGCTACTCTGTCTTCTGTGCCTGAACGTACAATCATGCTTTAGCTCTTGTTCAGAGTTCCTTTCCATTTGCACGAGGTGTGCTCCTTTGAGGCATGGTCTAATATGTTTGTAAAAATGTCTTTATTGTTTTCTTTTGATATTTCTCCTATCTACCGTAAAATACCGCAGAAGTGCCCATTTCGTTCAAGCGCCCACTATTACCATTTTCTAAACTTTGTAATTCTAAAAACTCTAGGTTAAGCGTCCGATTTGGCCAGACAAGTGCCGATGTCTAAGTTAACCCAGTTTTCAATGACAGTGGGGTTGGCACTTCTCCGGTATTTTACTGTATGTGGAAGGTACAAGCCTGGAGAAAGTAAATGACCAGAATTCAGTTCTGCTACTTAAAAAATAAATAAAAGGTTGGCAGTTTCAGTTCTGACACTGTTGTTTCTTTCTTCTGTTGTAGAATTTAGTACCGAAGTAAGTGTGAAGTAACTTTGGTTCAAAGTTGTTTTTTTTTATGTTCGGCAGCTTGCCAAGACCTCATTTTAGCAGTCGTTCACCGCGGTGCTTTCTACTGCTGATTGGGATATGGCTAGTTAAATACCTGCACTGCCCAGCAGGTTTTGCTATAAATTGACATTGTAACCCTTTCTGATACAGTGTAACGGCTTTAGGACTGCATCGACAAAAGGTGTTGAGAATTTGGAGCTAACATACTCGTGTTTTCACCTTCCTTCCCTGCACTGGCTTATTGGTAATCATGAATTTATACGACACTTGCCTGGAGACATCGCTATCTCTACAGTTCGACCTAGTTTAGGTGTTCACAATATGTTGTTGCTTTGTATTCATGTTTTTGATGGTTGTTTCCATGTTGCCTGGCATTGCATGAAAATTTCTCAGATCGTAGGTGACTGTACACTGAACAAAGCCTATTGCTCATTCCTTATATAATGCACTATAGTAGTTTGTTTCTATCCTTCCCCGATGGCAAACATTCTTATGAGGGGCATTCCATACTATTTTACAATTGATTATTTCACTGCAGATACTGGTCAGTTAGAGGGCGGCAGATATGTCCACCTTCTCGACAGACTCTTCCTAGATCTAAGTGCACTCTCATCACCAATGTGGCAGGTTTTCCGTGCCGTGCTGGAACCACCATTTGGTAGTGCATTGCAGCTTCACCTGGACATTTGCTTTCAGCTTGTCAGTGACCGCAAAAGGGCGTCCTCGCAGTTTGTTTTTTTCATGGCCCCGTTCAGGTGATAACCACTGGGGGCCAGATCGGACCGACTACATCTTCCCCACTCTTCACACCCAGAGTCCTAGCCAACCCCCGCACCCATCGTAGGGATCCCAACCTTTGCCCCCTCCCTCAAAAAAAAAAAACTCCCGTCTATACTCCACTGGAATGCACTACAGCAGGCGACAGTACCCTCAAACAATGTACCACGGACAAAATGCCTCGGAGCACTACAGGACAAGTCTGAATTAGAAAAGGTGGAGAAATGCTTAGCCCAAAGCTTAGGCAGAAGTCTCTTATTTGTCTGCCTAAAACAGCACCAGCTGTACTTTGTTAACCGGGCAGAAGCTGTGTCCTCATCGTACCATTCATCTTCCTGCCTTCTCTGTACATGGCTATGCGTATAGACAGTGTGATCACATGGTCCACGACAGGTCCAAAGAGAAGATGGCGCCATTCAGCACAGTGGTGAATAGGGTGTAAGACGAGAGCTGGTGCCCCTCCTAGACTCGGTGCTGTTAACTCTCATCAATGTGCAATATAGCCTGTCGGCTGCGATTCCACCACACTCATACAGTGCAGCCCACCTATAACAAACTAAAAAGTTTTGCACTTTGTTTTATCGGGAGCTGTTAAAAGTCTAATAGCATTTATACGCGATGGGCCTTGCTCGGAATTTGTCACCTCATTTCTGTGCCCCTTATAACGGAAGTTTATACTGTATAACTAAGCATACACAGTATTCGGTGTTTCCAACTGTAAGCTTCAAATCTTTTGCGTGGTTTAAAAGAAAAATTTATCGCTGAAACATTCTTGGTTTGGCGCTAGTAAGCTCCAGGCATTTCTTCTCGAGCCCTGCTCCAGGACTCTCCATTCCTCTCCACCCCATTGCCCGCTAAGTTTAGTGGGAAAAATGATGTCACGTGACCAACATACAAATTCAGTTTTCTCGCTAAATTTAATGGGAAATTTCCCCACTAAATTTAGCAGGAGAACTCGCGGTTACGCTTTTTTAGGCTTCACTCAATCTGAAAATCTAGCCTAAAAATGTTTTATGTTCGTAATTTGGCAACACACATGTATAGTGCCACATGAAGGCTCAATTAGGAATGTCTGACCCGGAAAATTGTACATTCCGACAGGGAGCGGGGACGTCTTTCTAGTATTTCCTTACTTGCAGAGGCAATGTTGCTATGCCCAGTTCACTTCTGCAACCAAGTACAGTCAAACCTCGATGTAACGAAGTCCGTAAACTTCGGAATTTATTTCGTTACATTGAAATTTTGCTACATAGAAATTCGAGGCTAACGTTAAAGAAAGTTTCCACAAATGTTTCTCGGGTGAACAAAACTCACCGAGGACGCCTTTATTCCGGTTGAAAGTAGTCAGTCACCTTTTTCTAGGCCACTCTTCGCATTATTATTGGCATCCCACGACGTTCGCATAGCTTGACGGCCTGCATTGCGTCTTCGTCTTGCTGTGTGATCGCAAACCGCCTCAAGACATCGATCGTATCCACCACTTCACGGTCACTGGGCACATCGCAGGTGTCTTGCTCATCAGGCTCGATGTCATCCCCGTCTTGCACGTTCCCACGAACATCGCTAGCTGTCGCCTCGTCGGTCACCTTCTCCGTTGCAATGACAGCAGAGCCGGCGTATAGAAAGTCGTCGAGGTCGACGTTGTCAGGGGCAGCTCCATCGCCTTCGAGGCTCCATCGCCCAAGACAATGAGAAACGCACGCTTTTAGTTAGGCCTCGCAACGAGCTACGCAGCGCGAACAAAGCTGACGTTCGAAACGACGGCGGCTCTAGTGTCCTCTAGTAGCCGTTCTGTACACCACACTCGCCAGGTTCGGCCCGTTTCACCCTTTGAGCTTTATCGGGGCCCATTTCAGCGCATGTGCTTCCCAAAATCTCCTTTGGGACCCAAAAGTTTGTGACAAATTGTCCATGATACTTCGTTACATTGAAATTTCAGCAAACGGGACTTTGTTACATAGAGGTCAAAAATACATGGCGTGCATACACTTGCGGTTAGAAAAAGCTATGCACTTCGTTACATCGAGGTTTGACTGTACTAGACAGACGGGTCAACGAGAAGCCAGGTTTGGGTCGAGACCTCTCTGGCCATTGCAGGAAACAAATTCCAGTGGATCCTACTCAGGGTGACGTTCTTTTACACTCGCCTGCCCAGAGCGTCCACATTATGAATAGGCCGTAGCTTTTCCGGTGTTTATTTTATAAGGAAAATTGGCAAGTGTCTTCCAGTGTTTGTTCATTTCTGCAATCTGTTTCGGATGCACGCTAAAAACGCTGGTTATCAGTAAGAGTATCTCGTGAAAAAACTAGGTTTGTCTAAGAGGGGGAGGGGAGTGTTTGAACAAGGTCCTGGCTGGAACAAAAATTTCCAAAAATCGGTGCTCTTCGATTTTCATAAATTTTTTTTTTTTTTTTTGGCAGCAATGGTTATTGATTTGTTTTCCGGTTTTAACCAATCTCCTATTTTTAGCACCGGCAGATGCTTATTGGTGTTTGTTTTTTTTTAAAACAGAAGTCTATGGATTAAGGTTTTTCATTTTTTTCCCTTCATAATGAATAACAACCCTATGTTGTCAGCGCACCGAAGGCTATGGGCTCAGTGGACCAGTTGTGCGTCTGTCATTCACCATGTGATCACGGTCCAACCCATACCCACGTGCACAGAGCAGGGACAGATGGTAAAAGGCGAATGCAAGCACTTACCTGACCCCGCACTGCAAGCCAAGGAGTGAATTGAGCATACCCCAGTTATATATAAATTTTCTTGCCTTTCCAAGTTTTCCTTCAATGCTGTTCCGGACAACCTAACTAATTTAGGAAGGAAAAGTGACTGACAACAGCGATGTGCCACTGTAGATTGTGCAAACACATAAGAAATGCAAAAGAAAAGAAAACTTGCATGAGGGGTTCTTAGTGGCACGTGATTATTAATCTATATTTAATAGAGCAATCAATCGGTGGCATGGTAACGGGGAAAGGGCGTGGACCGTGGGTCTCGGGTACCAGCGTCCCAGTCACGTGTGGGGGCGCCACTTGTAGCAGCGAGCTCCCTCCCTCCTTGACTGGTTAGTCCGTAAGTTGTAGACGTCCATGAAGTCACTACTACTACTCTATCACAAACGTGTCTAGTTGCGGGTGGGGGGGGAGGGGGACGGGACAAAAGACTTAAGGGCCCCAGGTACGAGATGGACTACCTACGCCACTGCTATCAATTACAGCAATGATTTGAACTCGGGGTCTTCTGAACACACAAATGAACAGAAGCCTGCAATAGAGTAACATCTGTTCACGGAGTTTCCCCAGTCCTTACAATGTTACCCCAACTTCCCCATCTCGGGGAACTTTCTGCAATTCTTCTACATTTTCCCGACTCGGGTATCCTGGGTTTCCTCAGTTGGCAGACACACCATACGGAATACGGTAAACAGGTGGATTGAAACACGTGTGACACCAAGCAGACGGATTTCTTTTTAGTGGGTAAACAACACTCTGGTTGAAAGTTTTGTATATTGTAGTGCTTCTGGTAGTTGTTACAAAAATAATGTACTCTTCCGGGTAGTTCCTCCCCCCCCCCTTTTTTAAGGCCAAGTCCTTGTTCGTAAAGAAGAGTAGAGAACAGGACACTTGGCGCAGCGTGGCAGCACTGCAGCTGCCAGCACCTGTTGGAGCTGATCGGAGCTTGCTGCCTCGATGTTGCCGTAAAGGGCGATTCACACACGGGTTGCTACAGCAACAGCTACGTCGGCTGCAACAAAACTGGTTTTTGCCCAGTTTTATTGAAGCAGACGCAGTTGTTGCCATAGCAACCCGTTAAAGGATAGACGTCGCAAGCCATCGCACTCAGTCAGACACAAGCAAGCGTGTGAACCAATCTTAACCCTCTGCACGAAGAGCAGATGCATTTGCTCTCCATACCAATTCCACTCTCCCCAAAAGAAAAGTGGAGAGGTTGAAGGGAAGTGGCAATCTTTTGTCCAGCTATTGACGAGTCTTGTTTCCTTCGAGACGCACAAGCCCCTAGCAGCAACGTGGAGAACAAAAAAATTGCTGGAAATGCCAGGCCTGCAGATTAAAGGGGCATCAAAGTGGATTTTGTGATCGTCCTTTTATGGTGCAAACTCATCTATGCATTCTAAGCACTCAAAAAAACCCAAAATTACAGTCGTGCGTGTTCTTTCTCTTTATTCAAAGCGCGGCCAAACATAGCGACATGCTCATTTTTCGGAGAAATACTAGCACGAACAACTATTTTCAAAGGCTAAATATTTCTCGAATTTCGTGCAGTGAATGTTTTTGCAATACCTTGCAGGTACAAAATTTTGCAATTCTAGAGTGAGATGCTGTATACATTTGATACTATATGCTGACATAGAAGCGGGTAAATTTTTCGTAATAATTTTATAGTTGCGAAAATCAGGTCCTCGCGAAAATTGAGTTGTTTACAGTATATACGTCAACAAAGGGGCGTAATGCAATGTTTCGTCACATTTTAAATGGGGAAAAGGGACACGCACGATTATAATTGTCGGTTTCCTAGGGTGCGTAGATTGCGTTTGCACAAAAAAAAATAACAATCTCCAAATCTACAGCGCGAGAGACAAATAAACAAGCAGGAGTCTGTGCCGCATTGCAAAAACCGGAAAAAAAAAAAAGAAATGCAAGTTATGACATGGGTTTCTTCGAGAATGCCTCCGGAAATCGCGGTACATTCTTGATCAGAGAACCTCGCATTTGTTTCTTTCTTCTTTAATGAGTCGACTTAAAAACAAACGATGGATGCACGTCCGCAGAGGGTAGAAGTGCCGGCCAGTGCAGCAGATGTGGCGACGGGGGTGTCCTGCAAACGGGGTGCAAGAGGGACAGGGTGAACGGACGACTTTTAAAACTTGGATTCCGATTTCGCCAAAGGCCCATCACATGGTGGGACACAAGAAAACTAGCACACAAAGGTAAGAATCCACAAATGATAGAGCATAGTACTGTCTGTGCTCCGAGCACTGCCAAACAATGGTGCGTGGCCGTGATGAACATTGCCAGCACGAGCCATCGAAATTGAAACCCGACTGCTTGCTCGAGCCAAGGGTTGAGTAAGCCGACACTGCTCAATTTTCTCCAGTGTTTCCTTTAAGCGTGCTTGGTTTAAAAGGAGCACACATTATACACCGTAGTTTCTGGTGGATAAGTCTCATTTTCTTTCCAAAACTTTGTCTGAGTGTTTTATGCAACGGTGACACTTATGTGCATTTTTTTTTTCTATAAGTGGAAACCTTAAGTAACTGCGCAAATGGGCAGGGGCGTCATATTTTTCATTGGTGAAAAATATTGAAACTGCTTCCATATATATCACAATCTCGATACACATATGCGGGCTCATCGATGCAGTTTCACCGCACCAACCATACAAAGATAAAAGTGAGACTTGTATACCGACTTCTTTGTGAAAATAGCCACTTATAGGGGGGTGCAACTTATTGACTGGACAATATGCTATACATTAAGGGGGGATACTACCCAGAAAAAATTTTGCAAAAAAAGTTGATATTGAAAAATGCTATAATATCCACCAACATCTAGAGAGTATTCCCTGAAAGTTTCCACTCTATGGATATTTTTTTTATAAACTATTTTCTGTCCACCGATGCTAAAGAAAAGGTAGAGGTTCGAGTACTTTGAACACTTTTTTCTCCGTTCCACTTTTTGGCATAAATCTCATTTTAGGAAAACTCGTTTGGTAATGGGACATTGCTTTTTATCAATTGTGGATGTCTTTTACAAAAGATGTTAAGATTTTGTTGACAACATAAAAAGCAAGAAATTTATTTGATTTTTCAGCACAATGTTAGCAAAAAATAAATGACATTTTGGAAATTTTGTTTTCAGAGCTGCACTCTTCGTGCATTCTGCTGCATATCTAGTGAAGAAAAATGTTATGTCAGTGTGTTCCTGATAAAAAAAACACTAATTTATTTTACAATTTATGTACACAGATGAAACTTTGCAATGCATTCTGCCTTGGAACTGGCAGTATGTATTGTAAGTTTCATTTACATTAAGCCAAAGGTTCCAAAGTTGACCCTTTTGGGTACTGTCCTCCCTTAAGACAACCAGTGATTGCGTCTATCCAGTATTTAGCAGAGGAAAAGCATTTTGTGGTCCCTGTATGGCGGACCAACCTTCCACTGTCCAGACTCCACAGCTCCACAAAGCACATTTGATTCCGACTCGATTGCGCATATTTATACAAACCACTGCCATTCAACGTGATAAAACAGCGCACAGAACACCGAGGAAGAGAAAAGGACAGGTAGAACGAAAGTGCGCTGACTCCCGACTGATTTATTTTGAAAGAGGAGGAAACAAAAGCCATAGAAATTGACCCCACATCATAGTTAATAAGGAAAGGAAAAAGAAAAAGAAGAAAATATAAAAAGACTGGATTGATCTGAGTTAAGAAGGAAAAGAAAGAAGAAACCATAAAGCACACCCATGAAACGAGGAAGAAGAAGTGCGATCGAAGCAACCTGTTCTTTCTAACATTCTGCAAATACAGGGTGTCACAAAAGAAAATTTACACAGTCTTTTTTACCGCAAAAATAAACTAGGCATCGCCGAACGATCATTCTCCGCCCAAAGGTAGAGCTAGAGGTCACAACCAGATGCCAAAGTTTCAGCCCGATCCGATAAATTAATCAAAAGTTATAAGTAATTTTCTGAAAATTTCAATGGGGAAAGGAGCCTATTTTTGCCCGTTTTCGGTTTCTGGTGCCATAGAGCCCCATGTGTTCGAAAACTCCGTCGGCCGCCATTTTCCCATTGCAATTTTCAGAAAATCAGTTATAACTTTTGAATAAGTTATCGGATCGGGCTGAAACTTTGGCATCCAGTTGTGACCTCTAGCTCTACCTTTGGGCGGAGAATGAGCGTTCGGCGATGCCTAGTTTATTTTTGCGGTAAAAAAGACAGTGTAAATTTTCTTTTGTGACACCCTGTATTTCAGTACTTATACCCATTAGTGACAGTTAATCGGTCAACCACTACCGGCCTCTGTCATCAGCCCCGCTGGCCCTGTACCGCATAAACAGGCCTCCTCAACCATTCTACGGACCTCCCAACTTGTGGTAGTACCAACCGCAGTATCCCATGACTCGGGTTCAAGCCTTGCCCAAGCAAGTGACATGCCTCCGAGAAAACGGCGCGCTGATGAATATCAAGAGCCACCTGCTGAAACTATGGAACATCAGCAGTCCATCACCGATGAGGAGGCACCTTTCACTCAGGTGATTTACAAGAAGACTCGCAAGGCTGGCATTCCAGTGTTGTTCGAACTCAATGATCCATTCCAGTCATTCTGGAAGGTCAACCCTAATAGGCTGGCGCAAGAAATTGTCGCAACATCCCAAGAAAAAGTCCTGTCTCAACGCATTGACAAAAATGGAGGACTAACTGTCACTGTGGAGTCCGCCGAAGCAGCGAATAATTTGCTAAAACTAAACGTCCTCGTGGGAATCAAGGTGGATGTCGCTGTACCACAGTCGTATTTGAAAAATCTCGAGAAAATTTGGGGTGTGCCACTCGACTACAGTGATGGTCAACTAGGTGAATACCTACGAGAAGACGGAGTCATTTCTGCACAACGACAAATGAAGTTCACACGACGGGAAGATGGCCCCGTAACGAAACATCCGCTAACAACAGTAATCCTTAAATTCCGTAAAGACCTACAATTACCTTCACGAATCAAACTAGGATTTCACAGTTTCCCTGTGCAAGAACACTGCGAGGCACCAACTCAATGTTACAACTGCCAACGATACGGCCATCCGGCTCGCGACTGCTGAAGCTCCCGTCGCTGCAAGATCTGCGCAGGTCCTCATCACCACAAAGAATGCCTGACACCACGTGAACCACAATGCGCAAACTGCGGCTCAAGCCATGTATCAACCTATGCAGGCTGTATACGAAAACAGGCGGCGCATGCTGCTAAGAAAAATTAGCTTTTTTATGGCAAACCTACTCCACGGAAAGCTCCAGCTCCTAATCTGGATGTTATCAAGGCAAGCGACAGAATGATCATGCAAAATGAAACATCACGGCCTACCTTTTCCGATGTTCTGCAAGGAATTCCAAGCGGCAGCAACACAACACTGACAGATCACAAGACAGGGCAAGGAACTTCCCACGCCATATCACAAAATACAAAAACAACTGCAGATACCCAAGAGGAAGTACCTTCCCATGTGGATAATCGACGCCGTACTAGTTCTAAAGCCGCGCATCATACTGAGTCTGCCTATTCAGATCAAGAAAGCAGCCTGAAAGGCATCCTTCACATGTTCCTACCTCTCATGATGGAAGTCATAAAAGAAATTATCAAAGAATACCCGAAAATCGGTTCCAAGTCATCCATCAAAGCTCTGTTGGCCATGGAACCACTTCTCAGCAGCATTCAATGACTCATCTATCTGAGGTATACGCCACTTCTTTTTTATTACAGTGGAATGCGTGCCACCTAATGCCAAAACGCAGTGATTTCAAGGATTTTGTCAGTCGCTACAAATTCCCGGTTTTAGCTATCTGTGAAGGCCACGTATCCGAACAATTTCGCCTGCCTGATTACGTGCTGTATTCCTCAAACGCTCAGCTCCGTTCCTCAAGAGTAATGTTAGGTATAAGATCTGATCTTTCATCAATAGAAGTTGTGAGCGACATTGATAGTTCTGGGGATTTTGTTGCTTGTAACGTACGCATTCGTGTCCTGGTACTTAATATTGTTGGCGTATATATAGCACCAGGAAGCACAACAGACTTACAATGCCTAGAAGGCCTCGTTGCTTCTTTGGATGCACCTTACATACTGTGTGGAGACTTCAATGCGCATAGTCCAACTTTGGGCAGCTCTCATACATCAAAGAGAGGATCAATGTTAGACTCTATGCCCACGTCAAACAACCTTTGCATTCTAAACGACGGATCTCCGACATTCTTTAAAGGAGACGGATACACGAGTTGCTTAGACTTGACCATTTGCTCTGCAGGCTTAGTAGCTCAAGCCAATTGGTATACCAATTGCAACACCAGGGGAAGCGATTACCTACCTATCTATATAAGTCACACCAAATTACATCCCTTTATGAAACATAGACATGCAGTTTTAACTGACTGGTCCAAGTTTCGTGCACTGAACACTGATACAATGACAAATTTGAAGGCACTAGATGATTTCGTTTCTGGGGTAAAAATTAACCTTGAGAAATCATCACAAACATTAAAAGTCCCCCAAGGACATCTAGGGGTAGATCCTGAATACCATAAATTATGTGCTCAACGTCGTCAGGCGGAACGAAAAGCTCATAGGAGCGGAATACTTGAAGATCAGATGAAAGCCAGACAAATTCAGACGAAAACAAAACACGAGCTCGGATATTTTGGGGAAACGCCGATGGAAGAGTCTTTGGCATTCAATATTACCGAACACCCCGACAATACAAGCATGGCGCATAGTTCGCTCATTAAAATCGCCGGAGTTACAACGCCAACCATTGCACGCGCTGGCACCTCATCGAGGTGTCAGCGATATGAATATAGCCGAAGAATTTTGCAGAGCAGTGACGCAACACGTATCTACAGCCATAGCAAACACGGCTCAGAAAACCCCATCCCCGCGGCTATCAACAGCCTACAACCATATGATGAATCTGCCATTTAACAAAAGTGAACTGAAATGGGCATTGAGAAAGTTCAGGCGAAAAAGTGCCCCAGGACCTGATGGTATCACTCCGGCTGCACTAACGAATATTGGGAAGCACGCTATGTCCTTTTTACTGGATATGTACAACCAATGCTGGGATAGTGGTTGTATACCCCTGGTCTGGAAAGAAGCAATTTTAGTGGCTGTTTTAAAACCTGGAAAATCCCCTCTAAGCATCTGATCTTTTCGTCCAGTGAGCCTCACCAGCGTGTTGATGAAGACGATGGAACATATGGTCTTACAGCGACTAAATTGGTGGTTAGATTCCGGTGGAATATTGCCTTTCCAAATGACCGGTTTTAGGTGGAATATGTCAGCTATAGATTCTGCGCTCGATCTCGTGACCTGCGTAGAGCACGAGCGCAGCATTCACGAAATCACAGTAGCAGTGTTTCTAGACATTCAGCGGGCATTTGACACTGCTAGTCACTGCCATGTTATCGAACAGCTTCGGCGACTAGAAGTAGGTGAACGCCTAGTGGACTGGATGAGTGATTTCCTCCATGATCGATCGGTGTACGCACGGATGCCCAACGGTTTTACATCAAAACACAGTATGTTTCACAGGGAGTTCCTCGAGGAAGCGTATTAAGTCCCACACTATTTAACTTTGTATTGACAGAGCTCCCTGGTCTATTACCAGATAATGTATCAATTTCCATGTATGCTGATGACATATCTATTTGGTCATCAGATGCTAATCCCAGTGCGATTCAGACTCGTCTCCAGACTTCACTTTTAATAATTGACCAGTTTCTCATTGAACGAGGTATGTCGATCTCTACTGAAAAATCAGCGGTCCTTCCATTTATACAACGAAGACTCACTAACTTTGAACTCACGCTTGGCGGGAAACCTTTGCCTTTGGTGAAGGTTCATCGTTTCCTTGGTGTGTACATTGTCCGAAACCTGTCTGGGACAGCTCACGTAAAATATTTAGAAAGAAAGATAGCGCCACGCGTCAATATCTTACGCTGCTGCTCTGGAACCAGATGGGGTGGTTCTTTGAAAGCACTTTTAACTCTCCATGGAGCACTCGTTACACAGTCCCTTTCGTATTCACTTCCAGCATTATGTGGGCTCTCCCTGACTCTTAAAACACGACTTAAACATCTGATAGCCCGCAGTCTACGAATCTGCTTGGGAGTACCGAGAGCCGCAGAAAGTTTCTTGATGGTTGCAGAATCTCACGCCCTCCTAATACCAATTCTACGTGAACGGGAAACTCTCCGACATTTCATTCGCCTTCTCACACGATATCATAATCACCCACTCGTTGCAACTAACCGTCGTAGGACGTTTTCCAGTGTGCGTAAGGTAATAATGGCTAATACAGATATAATTCCCGAAAACTTTGCACTCCCATATGAATCTCCAGCTGCACTTTGGACATTCTACTCTGCAAATATTTCTACATCGGTACCTGGAATTGTGAAAAAATCGACTCTACACCAGACCACATTGAAGCAAATGACACTTTCAATGCTTTCTGAATCTCCAAATGACGTTACAGCGGTCTACACAGATGGGTCAACAAGCGATTTATCCTCCACAGCAGCCTTTATAATTCCGTCTTTAAAAATAGAAAAAAGCTTCTTACTCTGACAGAAGACAAGCTCAACTAACACAGAATGTTTTGCTATTTTACAAGCGGTTCTCTACTTTACTCAGAAAACAAGTATTACCAGTTGGACTCTCTACACGGATTCAATGAGTGCTCTAAACATGATAAACTACATATCACCAACAAGTTCATCTCTTGCCATTAAGATTTGTTTCCACCTTTCGAGAGCTATTGAAACTGGACATAAAATTAATTTTCAGGGGATCCCTGGACGTGGTGGCATTCAAGGTAATGAAGCGGCTGATCTGGCAGCCAAAAATGCTCACAATATGAATACCAAGACTGCAATTACTTTCACGAAAGGGGACACATTAAACCTGCTCAGAAGGACGTTAAGACAAAGATCCCAGGCAACTTGTTTTAGAGACGCTCCTCAAAACTCCCATCTCGAACGGATTGACCCTAACTTAAAATTTTGGATGCCAAGACACATTTCAAGAGTAGTAGTAGTGCTTTATGAAGGAAAGGCAGAGATTTTAACCCGAACGTCAGTTTTAGTTTGCTACTCTGCACCGGGGATAGGGAGAGGGGGAAGGAAGACATAGCAGTGGGGTAGGAATATGAGGTGAAAATTGTCAATGAAGATGATTATGATCAAGTGAATTATGTAAACAGTCTCATAGATAGTTCTCAGTCATTTAGAGTCTGTCCGAAAGTCCTGTGTTTCTCAGAAATCGTATTAGAGCCTCGGTGGCCTTCATAAACTGTTCGGTTGTGTCCCAGCTGCCAAGCACTTTGAAAGCACTAAACGGACGCGAATCTATTTTTTGTAATGTTTCTTGAAGCGTTTGGCGTTCTTCCTCGAACTCAACACACTGGCATAAGATATCCTCAATTGACCCCTCCACCTCACAGCTGGTGCAATTCCCGCTGATGTTCTGTCCTATTCGACAGAGGAACTGCGGTGTATATGCTACACCTAGTCGCAGTCGGTGCAGAGTTGTTTCCAGTCGTCTTGAAACTCCGGATGGAACTGCGAAAGGCTCGTTGGGGGTCTAGAGAGTATAATCTCCGATCGTGTGTGTTTACGTTCATCCAGTGTCCTAATGAAATTGTCTTTGCCAAGGCTTGAACTTTAGAGTTGGTGTCACTTTTGGAGTAAGGTATCAGAATTGAATCGGCACTGATCGTTGACTTCGCGGCTCTGTCTTCTGCATTATTTCTGGGGATGCCACAGTGGCCTGGTATCCACTGAATAGAAATCTGGTGGCCCTTTACGAGGGCTTGATGGCAGAGAGCGGATACCTGATATGCCAGTTGGTCGTACGCATTGCGTTTCATGGAAGTCTGTATTATTTGTAATGCTGACTTTGAGTCACTGAAGATTGTCCATGGTTGCGGTGATCGAGACATAATGTACCGTATTGCTTCTCGCAGGGCAGCTAATTCGGAAGCCGTTGATGTCGTTCGATGCCTTATCTTCATCTTGACGGTATGGTTGTGGGCGGGTATGACAACTCCAATTCCAGACAGTGTTTCAGAGGACGACCCATCGGTGTATATATGTGTCGACAAGCCGTATGCTTCATTGATGATTCCTAATGTCAGTTGTTTGAGAACCAGAGATGGAATTGACGTCTTCTTATGTATACCTTTTACGTATAACGTTATTCTCGGCTTCAGAAAGGTCCATGGTGGTATTCCTTCCCTCTGTACAGAAAATAGATCACTTGGAACAATACTGTGTTTCGTTATCGCTTTGGAGAAGGCAGACTCTGGTCTCTCTGCAGGTAACGTGGCCAGATGGTGGTTCGGATGTCTTAAATGTAGTCGGATAGTTTCTTGTATCATATATGCTCCAATTGGATACCTTCGAGCCTCCGCAATTGTCCCGGACGTTGAAGCACACCGTGGCAGCCCTAAGCAGGCGCGTAGAGCCTGGGCTTCAATGCACTGGATGGTTCGTATATTGCTCGCACAGGTGTTGTTCAGAATAGGTAAGTGGTATCTCAGAAGCCCAAGAAAGAAGGCCTCAAACAGTCTCTGTAGGCAGCCTACGGTAGCGCCCCATGTTGTACCACTGATAAATCGCATAAGATGTATTATGGACGTCAATTTCATCTTGAGTCGTGAAACATGAGGCGTCCACGTAAGACCTCTGTCCAGAGTGAATCCGAGATAATTATGCTGCCGAACGCTGGGGACTGTTTCTCCACCGATGACAACGGGATATCGCTCCATATGCTTGCGAGAGAATGTCATAGCAGCGGACTTTGAGACGGAGATCTCGAGTCCACGCTTTCCTAGATATTGATGTATTGTCTTCAGAGCACATTGGAGTCTTGCCCGTATCTGAGGTCGTGCTACACCAGACGCCCAGACACAGATATCGTCAGCATATAGTGATACCTGTACTGTAGAGGGCAGTTCTTCAGCAAGATTAATCAAGACTGTATTGAATAAAATTGGGCTTAGTACACCGCCCTGTGGTACCCCTCTTGTCATGATATGTGATGTAGTGTTTCCATTGCAGGTAGATATGTAAATATTTCTCCTCGTCAAGTAACTCTTCAACCAGGAGTACATGCGCCCCGCAATACCAAGATCTTCTAAGGCGTACAGGACGGCCTCAAGAGTCACGTTGTCATATGCGTCTTTGATGTCAAGAAATACAGCTGTTGTGAGACGTTGCCGTGTCCTCTGTTGCTCTACAAATGATACCAGATCGATAACACCATCTATAGAACTTCGACCGCGTCGGAAACCAGACATTATTTCTGGATAATAATTGTTATTCTCTAGGTACCATTCTAGGCGAGAATTCAACATTCTTTCCATTATTTTCCCCATGCAACTAGATAGTGCTATTGGCCTGTAAGACGCAATATCGTATGGTGACTTTCCAGGTTTGAGAATGGGTATGATACGTGTTGTCTTCCATGTTGAGGGTATCTGACCCGTCTCCCACGAAAGATTGAAAAAATCAAGGAGTTGCTTTCGGCTTTGAGAGCCAAGATTGCCAAGTGCACTATACGTGATTTCATCAGGTCCTGGGGTCGAAGCCCGCTTTGCCGTTGCCAGGGCTGCCCGGAGCTCTTCCTGCGTAAAGGGCAGGTTCATTCTCTCGTCGGATGATGATGGTACACGCCCTTGTCGAGAAGCATTAGTTATGTTAGAGGCCGCTTGATTTTGGGTTAGGTAGCGGCAGAAAGTTTCGGCAGCATCGATTTCAGATACATTCAGGTGCAGAGATAAGACACGGAAAGGATATCGTTGTTGGACTGCTTGTTGACCTCGTGCAATTCGCCAAATCCCCGTAAGTGGTTTTCTGGGATCAAATTTTGAGCACTTCGGTCTCCATTTGGGAGTTCCAAGTTTTTGGAAGCGTCGTCTTATCTTTTTCTGTGTTCTGCAAGATTCACGGAGATCCTTCCTGTCTTTGGTCCTCCTGTATCGCCTTTCCGCACGGCGACGGACAGCTCGCAGATGCTCATATTCCCCGTCGATGGCAGTTCGGGTTGTGGGAACGCTGTAGCTCCTCGTCGCAGCTTTTGTTGCAGCGACAATGGCAGTTCCGAATTCATGCAAACTGGCAGAAGACGTACAGAAGTCCTCCATCGACGTTTGATAGTCCTGCCAGTTTGTGCGATGAATAAGGTGGCGAACGTTTCGTCTTGAAAATTCTTTTATGATGGTGTAGGTTGGAATATGATCACTTCCGCGGGTTTCAATATCTGAGAACCAGGTAGTGTAAGGAAGCAGTTCACGAGAAACGAAAGTAAGGTCGAGGCAACTGCTATACGTAGTGCCACGTAGGTACGTTGGGCAGCCATCATTAAGAATGTTTAGATGGTGTAGGTTCAGGCACTCGGCAAGTTTTTCACCTCGATGATTAATATGGCTGCCGCCCCACAGTGGGTGGTGAGCGTTAAAATCTCCTGATATGACGTAAGGTGAAGTACACGTCTTTAGTACACCCTCAAACTGGACTTTGTCGAATTTTGCACGGGGCGATATGTATGCCGCTATCACAGAAATGATGTGCGGACCATTTTTTACTGTTGCACACGCATATTCATTGCTTACATGATCTGGGACGTAATGATTGATGTAAGTAAGGTCCTTCCGAATAGCAAGCATGACGCGGCTGGGCCCATTGGATCGGAGGGATTTAAATGTGTTGTATCCTGATAGCCTGAAATTTTTCGGAAGTCGTGGTTCACATATCACAATGATGGGGAACTTATGTTGGTACGTAAATTGTCGAAAATCTGACATATGTATTTGAAGTCCTCTGGCATTCCATTGGAAAATCGTTGAGTCCTTAATAAGATTTTCTATTGATGTGCTGCCCATATTCGCGCATTGAGGTTGTTGTTTATCTGGATAGGTTAGTTAAGAGAGGCATAATATAGTCCAATATTTGCAGAGCAAAGCCTGCCACTGGAGACGTACATTGCGCGAGGAATTCTCGTATGTATTTCTCCGCAGTCAGGATGATGGCGGACCAGATACCAAAGGATGTCGGTGATGACCGAGCTGGCTCCTTCGTTGGTGCTGTTTGGTTGTTCGAGAATTCTCCTGTTAATGCGTTTCTGTAGGACATTCCTTGTTTGCCTCTTTCATTTGTGTCTGGGTGCTCGTTGCTACCCTGAGGGACCTCCGTCACGTTGTGGGCTGCATCTCGAAAAGCCCGTACTTGGGTCAAGCTTTCATCTTGGACTGGCATCTTGCCCAACACAGAGAAAGTTGCACCATTTTCCTGATTGGTATTGGCGTTGTTCGTGTTTACACGTCGATTATGCATAGACTGTGGGGTTCTCCTGTTCTGTTGATACACAGTTTCGCCCGCCCTTTGTGACTTAAAGGTGTCCGAGACAGTGCTTCGAGCAGTCTTATAGTCCATTTTCGTGACTTGGCGAAGGCGACATACTTCCAGTTCTTTTTTCCACTTTGCACATTGATGTGAAGTTGCCTCATGTTGCTTACCACAGTTACAGCATCGGACAGTTGTTCCATCGTTGCAGTCAGTGCGCTGGTGCGGTCAAGAGCAGCGCGAGCATGTCGGTGAGTTCTTGCACATAGCCTGGATATGTCCGAAACGCAAACAAAGATGACATTGAATAGGCTTTTCCACAAATGGTTCCACTCTGTGTCGTACCAGACCCAGTAGAACATGTTCAGGAAGGCTTGCACACGTGAAGGTTATCACAACTGTGGTTGATGTTCCAAGCCGGTGAGCAGAGGCAATAGGTGTGTCGTTGTCTGTCTTCAGGTGTTCTCGTATTTCGGCGATATCGATTCCGGTATCGACCCCCTTAATGACTCCAGTTGCCTGAGTCTGTGAGCGAGGCTTAAAAGCCCTGACTGCAGTTCCCAGCAGGAAGCTCATTTTCAGCAGAGATGCGCAGCTTTCAGCGTTGCGGGTGTCAACGAACATCAGGTTAAGTCGGTGATTTGGGCGAATACGAATGATGCCGGCTGGTGCTTTTGACTCAAGTAGCTCTGTCAGCTTTATCTCATTCAGGTTCGTGATGACTTTTGTCTGGTCCACAGGTGTGAAGATGACCGTAAGAGTCGATGGTGGAGCGTCGATGGACACGATTGTGCTACTGGTCGAGGATGCGGATTTGGCTTTTCGAAATCCCTTCTTTGCTTTCCTGGAAATCACGGTGCTGAAGCCCTCATCGTCAGTTGTCATACTATCGGCATCTGAGAAGTCCGGTGCATGCTGCCCCGGGGTTAAGGAGTCGAGAGTCATTTTAGCGGCAGGTGTTAACGATCCGTCCTCGTTCGTGAACTCGCCTTCCATCGATGTGGATGGCGGGTTGGTTGCCTCGGCCTGGAACAGTGCAACTAGTTCGGTCGTACTGTTCACAGGGGCCGGGGGCGGTTGGTCTCCAACTCCGGAGGGCATGCCGGGTCCAAGATCGGTGGATAGTGACCTCGAAGCCCGCAGTTATGGCTTCTGAACAATTATTTAGACAAAAAATACCAGAGAACGCTGAAAGGCCGCTTCAACGTTGAATCACTTCGTCGTCTTCCCACATTTCAAGAGCTTCTGAAACATTGATACACAGACTTCGATTGGGTGTTCCTTTTGGACAACATTTCCTGCATCGAATACGACAAGTTACCTCCCCTTTGTGCACCACATGTGACGAAATAGAAGACGCAGAACATATCCTAATCAACTGCCGAAGGTATACAGATGAACGAGACCATCTTCGAGAACAAATGTCCACTATCGATAACCGCCCATTGTCCCTCTCAACACTCCTTGGTCCATGGAACACACTAAGGACTCAACAAACTGTGATCGGGTATCTTGTAGATTATCTGGAGGACACAAAATTAAGTGAGAACTATTGACAAGAACAAATTTCATGTAGAGTACGCTTCTGGCATGCCGTCGCTGTGCTGCGGCCTAGTTTTGGAAGGGACAGGACACCGTTTTGGAAGCTGTCAATTTGAGGACCAGGTAGCGTGAATACCTCCTCATACTGAGGACGGGTGCTTAGTCCAGGGACGGTGCCTCCCACCAGGGATGGGCGGACGTATTGTGACGTCGGGTTTTGGACACTGTACATATGTAAGTGATTATTTTATTGTATATATATGCATATTCTTTTTTTTTTCTCTTTTTTTTTGTCAAATTTATATGCTGCTTATAATTCCAATCAATGGTCTGGAGTAGTCGGCGCTGGTCCTGCAGCTGCTAAAATCTTCAATTTGAACGTTTTTATTTTTAATAAAGATTTATTTTCTCTCTCTCTCTCACCCATGAAACAAAAAAGGAAAAGAAAAGAATAGGACGAACAGAAAAGAAAGAATACGACACTTTTTCACTTCCGGCCAGCCAAATTCACTGGCCGTAGGCGTTGGCTAAGAATGACACCTCCTTGGCACTCCACAACCGACAAGGATGGCTCACACATTGCTGTCCTGTTTTCTGAATTTGATAAGCCTCGAATATCTCTCGGGTTCTTTCTTCCCCTCTATTAAAATAAATCAGCTGGGAGTCGGCGCTCTTTCGTTCTACTTGTCCTTTTCTCTTCCTCAGTGTTCTGTGCGCTGTTTTATCATGTTGAAGTACCAACCAGCTCAAATCACTACTTTACCAGAGCCATTCAGTTATGTTGAGTGATCGACGAAGTGTGTTCACAAGTTTGTTCTTTCCTTTATCCACGATACGCAATCTAAGTAAACAACCGAATGTAGGGTGCATGCAAAAGAAGATGCCCCCCTTGGCCGTCCCCACCTGTCAGGGCCCCGGCGCAAAGTGTGGGGCCACCAGGGGCTCGAGGGCGAAGAGCTGCACCTGGCCCGACGTGTCCACGCTGGCAAACACCAGGGGCACCCCGTCCCCCAGCGAGCTGCGCACCAGGTCGCGCAGCGTGGGCACCCCTTCGTCCCACCTGCAACCAAGGAGCGAGGTCAATCGTCGGAACTAGTTAAGGTAAACACGGCGCACAGCGAGACGCAAGACAGAGAGAAGAACAGGGGACGAGCACTTGTCCCACGTTCTTCTCTCCCTCTTCGTCTTTCTGCGCGCTGTATTTGCCTTAACTGATCAATCATCAGGCTTTCTCTTAGTCACTCCATTTCCTTAACTTTTTTTTTTTTTTTTAGGCCGGGTTTTATGAGAAAAGTGACGCAATACGCTTGATTGACGCACGAGTCAAGGTCACATGTCAAGGTCGGGGCTTATGTGCATGAGCACATAAGCCCCGACATCATGCGACAGCACCGCGTCGCGCGATGTCGCGGAGTTACGTCCCACACATGCACACAGAATGTGCCCAGCTCACTCGCACGGCCTTCTGTGCATCTCCAAGTTTATCAGAGATGACCGAGACACGCTTAAGACTTTTTTACAACCTTCAATTTTAGTCCGATCGATTAAGATACAGAGCTTTATACTTTTTGTCCAACAGAATCCAGGACAACAGCCGTTTCAGAACACTGGGCGTTTCGAAACGGCACTCGCGCAAACACCACCTCATCGCGGCCTCGTGAAGGCGTAGGGGATTTCCTCGTAGGTTGACGACCCTCGCCCACCAGAAAGCTGCGGCACCACGTCTGGTGGACAGCCGAGAAGGCTCTCGCTCTCGCCGGGGACTAAAATCGTACGTCGTCGCTCTCACTCTGCCTGATCGGGACGGTAAACGCACCCACCTGACCATGGCCACCCTGTATTCGGGCAGTCCAGGGCAGGTCTTCCGGAAGCCCACCGTCGCGAGATACACGTCGAGCGTCCTCGCCTGCGGCACCCTCAGGTGCCGGCAGGACTTGACCAGGTCCACCTCCTGCACCAGCGACAGCTGGGACACGATGCCGCCTGGACAGAAAGGACGGCGGCGGTGGCACCGCAGAATTTTCAAAACGCCCATTTTACTTCGACGCCTCGGTGCCTAGAACGTGTTGGAGAGCTTAGATTTAAGAGAGGGAACAACTGAAACCATAGAGAGCATTTTCAATTTAATAGCAAACGTGCACAGATTGGTCGCAAGTGCGCATGTGTTGCATCATTGCATTTCGAGGAGGAAAGTGAGCGGAGAGACTGGGATGCTCGTAGACGGTCGATGCATTCGCGACCTCCTCCCAGCTCGTATTGCAAACACGGTCCATAAAATGTGCGACCCCGATCAAGCAGTTGGAAGCATTCCGAAATCTAAGCACACTCAAATGGGTCTTTCCTTGGTTAGTTTAGCGTCCTATCTCGCCCATGCACCGATAGTGGTCCCAAAGGGGTAACAAATTACCGTATTTTCCGGTGTATAAGTCGCGTTTTTTTTCGAACATTTTTCTTGGTGCGTTCTATACGTCAATGCAACTTATATAAGCTTTTTGTTTTTTTCGAGGTGCGACGCTTTTTTTTATACGCAATGCGCCATTCTTTGTAGGGCACCATAACTAAGTAGCTATAGGTGGTGTTTCCCCCTCCAGGAGGCACTGCTGTCGCTGCACTATTCTGACTCGGAATGCGAGACGTTTTATGGTTTCCCCGAAGCGGCTCAATGTGGATAGGCGAGACAGTGAGAATAAAGCTTTTAGAGCATGTTATTGATCTTGCCTAAGTTCAGCCATGGTTCCGTATTCTTTTGCTTCAGTCTAGTAACACTGAAAAGTAAGTGGGCTGGTATACACGCATTGCAGAATATTTTTTTCACGTCTTAGTTTCCGTTTGAAGAGCAGTTTTTTTTGTGCCATGCTCCAGCCGTATTGCTACATGTAAAAGGAAGGATTGTGGCTAGCCGATCTTTTAAAGGTACCAAAAAGAAAGAATGTCACGGTTTATCTTTCTGCCTGCACATCGATGCTCGCAACGTCTCCGGGAATAGTGCTCCAAAGCTTGGTTCGCGACTGTCTAGCCAACACCTCCTGTACTAAGATGTCTGTCAGGTGGCTCGCTCTCCCATTGCGGCCGGTCTGCCATCGTATTGTAGCCAAACGCCACAAGGTGGCGCTCGCCTCCGACCCTATTTTTTTTGGCTAGGCGCGAGCATGGTTCGGTATCGCCCGAGTCAAAAGGAACAGCTACAACATCATCATCATCAACTCTCGCTGGGCGCTCGGCCATCTCGGCGCAATTGGCGCGGCCGGCCGCTCGCAACTGAGTGCTAATTGCATTTGTTTTAACATTATTTTAGTTTCAGTTTTTGGTTTACGGTTTAGCATCCTATTGAAGAAAAAATCCCAATTATTCTCCATGGCCCTAGTTCATAATACCAAAAGAAGACGAAGATGAAAGTGTAAATATACCAGAGTGAGCCAGCGCTGCGTAAGTTTGTCTTTCTTTTGTATGCGTGGACTTGAGTAGCTGTTTTGCGGGTGCGCTGTTCCGCCTGTACAGCACCACGTCATTCATAGCCTTTGCACTCTCTTTGCGCTGTTAACGCTAGGGATGACACTGCACTATTCGATTTGAAGCACTATTCGCACACCCCTACTGGTATCACAATAGCAGACGTCAAATCTCCCGCGCTCTCGCGGCCGCGAGCGATAGAGTCAGTTGGCAGCGCCCCTCGCGGTCATTTCGGTGAAGGGGAGGAGGAAAAAGGGAGAGGGCATGGCAGGAGGCGCGCCACTCATATGACAGGCATCTTAGTACAGGAGGCATTGGTCTAGCTCATTAAACTTTTGTTTGCTTGGCATGCGTTCGCTCAAATAAAGTCGACTACCTTCTCATTTTGCATGTTTTACGTCCTTTTGCTTGCGAAACTTTATTGCCCCCGACAGACAGACCATACTATGAACATTTCTCGAGAGTCGAAACGTCAAACGGTATGTTCGATCGAGCTGATTGTGCGAAACTCAGATTTCGGAAAACCAATGCGCGTAAACTAAAAAACGCATCGCTTGAACCGTGCAAAAAGGTGTGACTTATACAAAGGTGCGACTTGCATACCAACTTTTCCATGAAAATGGCAAAACGTACGGATGTGCGACTTATACAAGGGTGCGACCTATAGTTTGGAAAATACAGTATGTCACGGGAGCCGGTGCAATTGAATACAGCGATAGCCAGTATTTCCAACCAACTGCAATGGAAGCCAATTGCTGTGAGTCACAATAATAACAATCATGCCACCAAAACCAATTGTTTCGGCCATGGTCGCAAAGAACGGCAATCATGCCAAACAGAAAATGACAGCCAATCACTGTGAACAGCGATAAAAGAAAAAAAAAAGATTTGCTCAAAGCCCATTATTGCTTGGCTCCTTCTAAGGGACACACATTTGGCTATCACTGCGACCACTGCACATAGATAAAGCGGTGTAAAGATGAAAGTCACAAGTCACCATTGGTGCAACCTTTGCATTGAAGGTCAGTACCACAAACAACACAATGATTAGCTACCTGCTTCACTGTCTCCTGGAAAGTCGATGTGCATGCCTTGCCTTGTGCAACCCCATGAGACACTAACCCTTGATCAACACCTACGAGGGTCAGACAAGATTGACGGGAACTTCCATCCATAAAAAAATTGCGGAACAAGTGTAGCACGATAAAACTTGTGGAGGGTGTCAAACTAAATTGTAATCATTCTCGAACATCCAGCACCCAGCACAACGTATCTGGCGCATGCGCAGCGGTTCCGGCTGTCATGGCGGCAATCAAAGTGTCCGTAGCCGCGGAGGAACTGGTGCATAATCAAATTCTTAGTGAAGGAGAAAGCTGAAATTTTGAGAACACCGCAATCACAGTATGGTGAACAAACGGTGTTACGAACAAAAATGGACAAATGGTATCAACCGTTTTACGGAAGACGACAACTGGAGAGAATCAAACTGCACAGATGTAGTCATCTGACAGCAGTCGCGTAGCCCAGTTCTTTGCACGCTGAAAGAATCGAAAGCCGCCGAAACGACGGCAATAGTGCCTCGACGCCCACCGAGAATATTTTAAAAAGCTGATATTAGTTACACGCTCGTCGAAATGTCCATTTCCTCTTTAGGAATAGAAGACCCGGTCAACCTTTAAGTGACCGTCCCGTTCAAGGTTGACCGAATCTGCTACGTCACCTACCGCGAGCCAGTACGAGGCACAGACTTGACAAAAGCGCCGCGTCAGCGTTCGGCCAGGACTGAACCCGAGCCAAATGCTAACGCAGCA
The DNA here is from genome assembly GCA_013358835.2 of Ixodes persulcatus. Lineage (NCBI taxonomy): Eukaryota > Metazoa > Arthropoda > Arachnida > Ixodida > Ixodidae > Ixodes > Ixodes persulcatus. The sequence continues at coordinate 28,697 of JABSTQ010011368.1, forward strand.
CAAGCGCCCAATTTGCGAACTGCGCTAGCCCCTGGCGGGCAACTTAAAAAATGCAGCACTACGAACTCGCTCTCAATTCGCCCTTTTCTGTCCGGCAACAAACTCGGCGACCCCTTCCATCGCGAAGCGCTATCGCACTTCCGATCCGCGCCTATTTCCTCGTTGTCTCGCTGCAAGAGCAAACTATGTTCGACAGTGCTACGAGCGACCATTTTCAGAATGAGCGCATAGATGCGATTTCGCGAAATATCGCAAAACCCGCTGTCTAATTCAGAACCAGAAACACCTGTACCTCGTTTCGCCTCGAGTCCAGACGCAGTCGACGTCACGAGCCAGCCGGCGGGACCGATCGGGCGGCGTCAAAAGTGCACCATCGCGGTGTTCGGTGTGTTTCTGTACGTGTTCTTCCGTCGCCGAACCAATAGCGAACAGAAAAGGCCCAGCAAATCACACTTTTGACGACGCCCGATCAGTCCCATTAGCTTGAACCGTCGGCTGCGCCCGGACTCGAGCTGAAACGGCGTATGGGGTCATTTCCACACTGGTGCCACCTTGCTTCAGCTCGCGCGAGAAAAACAAGCAGTTGCCGTCGGGACAAGAACAGCTGGAAGGTGCTTTGGTCGCCTCCGGCGCTAGCTTCCTGCCTTCGACGACGCTTGGGCGTCGCGCGAGCCTCAAGCGACCACGTGCAGCTTGATCCCGACGAAAGGTGACGAAGGCGTGCCGAAAGCATTCAAAGTAGACTCTGTTCCCATCATGTCGGCGACTGGTGCGCGACCGAAAAAATCCGCCTGGTCCGGGTATCGAACCCGGGACCTCTCCATTACAGGTGGAGCGCTCTACCAACTGAGCTAACCAGGGGTTAGACGTCAGTAGAGCAAACGGGTTTTATCAGCTGCCACCAGTCTAACACCAACAGGGGTGAAGCTTGCAATTTAAGGTTATGGTTATAATGCAATTAAATGCAAAGGTGCAAGCGAGCTGGACAAGAATGACGAAAATAATCCCTGGAGAGGGGTAACAAGAGGGACAAAGGACAAACACAAATCTCCAAACACAGCTAGGTGACTGGTGCGCGACCGAAAAAATCCGCCTGGTCCGGGTATCGAACCCGGGACCTCTCCATTACAGGTGGAGCGCTCTACCAACTGAGCTAACCAGGGGTTAGACGTCAGTAGAGCAAACGGGTTTTATCAGCTGCCACCAGTCCCTTGTCCCTCTTGTTACCCCTCTCCAGGGATTATTTTCGTCATTCTTGTCCAGCTCGCTTGCACCTTTGCATTTAATTGCATTATAACCAAAATGGTATCAACCGTTTCACGGAAGACGACAACTGGAGAGAATCAAACTGCACAGATGTCGTCATCTGACAGCAGTCACGTAGCCCAGTTCTTTTCACGCTGAAAGAATCGGAAGAGCCGCCGAAACGACGGCAATAGTGCCTCGACGCCCACCGAGAATACTTTAAAAAGCTGATATTAATTACATGCTCTTCGAAATGTCCATTTCCTCTTTAGGAATAGAAGTCCCGGTCAACCTCAAGTGACCGTCCCGTTCGAGGTTGACCGAATCTGCTACGTCACCTACCGCGAGCCAGTACGAGGCACAGACTTCACAAAAGCGCCGCGTCAGCGTTCGGCCAGGACTCGTCGGTCTCCACTACTGAACCCTAGCCAAACGCTAACGCAGCACAAGCGCCCAATTTGCGAACTGCGCTAGCCCCTGGCGGGCAACTTAAAAAATGCAGCACTACAAACTCACTTTCAATTCGCCCTTTTCTGTTCGGCAACAAACTCGGCGACCCCTTCCATCGCGAAGCGCTATCGCACTTCCGATCCGTGCCTATTTCCTCGTTTCTTAAGGTCTGTTCACACGATGCATCTTTTAGGCGCGCAACAGTTTCGCGACACTAAAGTTTCGCGAAATGTGCTCGTTCACATGTACCGCTTCACGTGCAACAACGATGACGTTTAGACTCGCGAAAATAGTTTCGGTGTTGACCATAATGTGGCGCTCCGAATCAGATCGCTATTTATCTGGGGACGTGCTTTGCGCATTTTATGCAGTCAATTCACTTTAATTTTTTTTCTCACATACTGCACTACTTGGAGCGATCTCGCATGTGCGCAAAGCCGATTGAGGCGGCAACCTGTATGTGCAGGACATGTGCCGACGCCGAGCCCGTACGCAGCCAATTCATTGCCAAAGCTCCTATCAATGCACATGGTATTCATAGAAACGCTACGTGCCCAATCTGGTTACTTCTCGGTGCCCATGTCTGCCCCGATTTTACTGTGCCAACTGTTTCAGAGAGCGCACATGATTTCATGTTCGCTTGTAAACAAAGCAAACTTGGTTTCAGTTTACTCTATGGTCTCTTATCCAGCGGTATCGTCGCGACAACAACGCTATGAGCACTATTCTAATCTCGCCAACTCCCGCTAATTGTCTGCGTCCATCGCTGGATTTTTTTCCGATATGCTACTCACTTTTCCTTCAGTGGTGCTTGACGTGCTTGCGGAAGCGCCGGCAGTATATATCGTTCGTGGTTTCGGTTTTTTCGGATTTGGCTCGGCTACAACACCGGCAGTGAAGTGGTCTTCTCAAACAGCTCGCTCCCCCCTCAAAGGCCATGTGAGAGCGTTTCTGAGCAGCCATTGGCGGCGCCCTCAGAGTGATTGACAGGACTCGACAGTTTCAGCAAAAGCTCGCTCCAGAAGCGAGGTGTGCGCGCAACGTTTTTTAGATGCGCGCGTCCTTTTCGGACTCGTTCAGACGGCGCAACCATTTCGCAAAACTACATTTCGCGACACTAGATGCGCGAGAAAAATGCATCGTGTGAACGGGCCTTTACGGATTATTGTCTCGCCGCAAGAGCAAACTACGTTCGACAGTGCTACGAGCGACCGTTTTCAGAACGTGGCGCATAGATGCGATCTCACAAAATATTGCAAAACCCGCCGTCTAATTCAGAATCAGAAACATCTGTACCTTGTTTCCCCTCGAGTCCAAACGCAGCCGACGTCACGAGCCAGCCGGCGGGACCGATCGGACGCCATCAAAAGTGCACCATCGTGGTGTTTGGTGTATTTCTGTACGTGTTCTGCCGTCGCCGAACCAATAGCGAACAGAAAAGGCCCAGCAAATCACACTTTTGACGACGCCCGATCGGTACCATCAGCTTGTACCGTCGGTTGCGCCCGGACTCGAGCCGAAACAGAGTATGGGGTCATTTCCACACTGGTGCCACCTTGCTTCAGCTCGCGCGAGAAAAACGAGCAGTCGCCGTCGGGACGAGAACAGCTAGGAGGTGTTTCAGTCACCTCCGGTGCTAGCTTCCTGCCTTCGACGACGCTTGGGCGTCGCGCGAGTCTCAAGCGACCACATGCAGCTTGATCATGACGGAAGGCGACGAACGCGTGCCGAAGGCATCCAAAAGAGACGCTGTTCCCGTCGTGTCGGCGACCGTTTGCGACTCTGGCAACATATGGGAGTCGCCGTTCTCGGACAAATGCGGCGATCGAAAAGGGCTCGCGAAGTGCCGCACGTCGGCTCGACGTACGATGCCCGGGTTTCGGCGAGCGAGCACCAAGCTCGAAAGGGTTCGTCCCGATTTCCGTTCGCTACGTTCTGAGCCTGCTGCAACGTGTTGGCACGAGCGAGCTTCTGGAGGCTCAACCTTTTCCGGGAAAGCGACGAAAGGACTGCCTACTGTCCTTTTACCGCATTGATAAACATTGAAAAACACGCAATGTCTGGTTCACACCGTTGTCTAGGCGTGTTCCGAGCGACCTGGGCAATGCGCTGATACGACGGTAACGACGGCGTCGCCGGGACAACCGTTCGCCCTAATGAGAAAGTGTCCTTGATGCCATTTTGCTTGATCGAGACACGACCGATGAAACTTCGCTCGCACGCCGGTCGCCGACGACGGGCAATCACGGAAGCCACGAGGGACGAGCGGATTGTTTATTTTGAGTCGTGAACCTGTTCTGGCTGGTTAAGCGTTTTTTTGCTCGGTGCCGTCTGTTTTGCTGGAGTCGCGAATCGAAGCTATTGCAAGAGCTTCACTCACCCAGGGAGAGGTCCCGCGAGGGCAACACCAGGGGCTTGATGGGGCCCCTCCACAGGAGGGCCCCTTCCCCTCCGAGCAGGGCGCGCGTCCGCTGTGCCCCGGCCAGGCCCCCCTTGAGCTGGGACCAGGAGTGGGCAGAGCCCTGGGGGAGGGGAGGCAGAGCGCTCGGGTAGCCGTCGTCCTGGGGGGCCGGCCGGTGGCCCCGGTGGGGCCTCTGGGGCGGGGCCTGGCCATTGTCCCTCCAGTGACCCCTGCGGGGGAAGCGGGGGGCCCTGCGAGGAGTGCCCCTTGCCGCCCGAAGAGGGGTTCATTTTGAGATAATTAATGGAAGGGGGCCTGTCGTGCACGGTCAACAGGTGTGTCAACGTCTCCTATCATTCACTCGTCTGCTAATCTTGCCTCGTCTGCTAACCTTGCTCACCTGCTAACTACATGTCTGCCAATGTTACTAGATCAAATTAGTTGCAGAATTGCCGCAGAGAAGCAAACTGCCCCCTTTCATCCCAAGGCCTACCCTACCCTACCTTACCCTATTCTACCTATCCCCAGTCTTCCCTACTCTACCCTATTATATCCTACCCTACACTACACTGCCCTACCGGACCCCAACCAACCTGCTGTCCTGCTGCAGAGGGGGACCTCGAAACGGGGCCCACGTCCGTCTGTCGTTCCACGGAACGCGCCGCCAGCCACGGCCCCCACGCTCCCAGCGGTCCCCCCCTCTCCAGTCCCCCCACAGCTGCCTGTTGTCCTCTTGCGACCCCCAGGGGTGCCTGGGAGGTCCGCCCCAGTGCTGGTTGTCCCTCCCGGGCCAGGACCCCTGCTGCCCTGTCTGCGGGGATCCCCAGGGGTCCCTTGGAGGGCCCTCCCAGTGTCGGGGGTCCAGGTGGTACCAGTCGCGACAGGGGGACACGTTGCGGGGAAGGAGATGCCTGGGGGAGAGGGCAGACAAAGAAGTGCGGGTTCCCAAACTGGCTTTCTACGGGGTGTTAGAAAATGCTATTTGGCCATAAATGAAACCACTGAATAAGCCAAGGAAACTTTTTGCAAAGGTGTCTGTAGTTCATGGATGCTTATAGCCCCTTCCTTTTGCAAATGCCAGTGCTCGGAGATTTAGGACTCTGAGCATCCGGTCTCGTCGGCGGAGCAGCCGAGCAACAGCTCTCGGGGGCACACAATGCAGCAGACAGAGTCGCTCACTAGCTGGCATTTCTGCTGCGCAGTCACCGCAGCCGCTGCTACGGCGCCGTTTCGGCTGTTCTCTCCACCACTGCCGCCCTCCGATGCCTCGCCAGCCCCGCATATATCGTGAAACCTGTCGTGCAGGACGGGCGCAGCTCATGTTTACAGCCTCAGCTAATAAGGTGACTGATCGACAAACCCTTCCCGCACAATAATAAGCGTGCCGCCCGGTAAGAAGAACTTCTTACACAATTGGCAGGAGCGTCGGCACCCTCGGCACTATGTCGTAGCGCTTCGCCAGCCTTCGACAGCTCGTAACAAGGTTTGTAACACCACCACGTCCCTCCGCTATCGAGTGCTATTGGCGCAATCGCTTACATAGCTGCCACAACACCGCTAACGCATGTATTGAAACAGACGTTGCGAGTGACCATGAATCAAACTCCTCCGAAAGAGGCGGTGCAAAAAATTGCTCCGATTCGCTCGACTCGCTCTGCCACTTTCTCACGGATTGGTTGGAGCCGCTTGGCGAGCGCTCCACCGGCTCCAGATCTATAAGCGGCACACGGAGAGATCGCTCGCATCTCGCGAGGGGCACGGGAATCCACTTGGTGAGCGTGCCCCATTTGCCAGGGGAAGGGCTGTTAGATTGTGGTTTGGAGTCATCATTGCAGTTTCATGCGCCGGCTCGTACCTTCAGAGGCTTGGGGATATTTACCCACCCCTTCAGTCAAAACTATCACCACTGATAAGTATGCAGATGTGCTTAAGTGACTTGATGCATCATGCTGACATATCTTCAGTGAACCTCAGATCCCGTATGAACGCCCTCCCCACAAACATCGTCCACCCCCCCATCGGACGTCCCGCGATGTCCGACAGGAATCGCACGAACCGTGCAATCTGCGGTGCCGGCACGTGTGACAAGCGAATTCGCAGCGGGTTCCCGCGTTTTTCGTTCGCAATATCGGCTTCCGTGGCACGCACGTTTGTAGCGGGTTTTCGCATGTTTATCGCACTGCGAAATGCGAATCTGCTGCATTCGCAATTTGCGGTGTCCTTTCCGTGACACAGGTGTTTGCGGCAAATTCCCGCGTGTTTATTGCGCCTCGAGAAGCAAATTTGCCATATCCGCAATCTGTGGTATCACTTCCTTTGTCACATAGTTTGTAGTGGGTGCCCCTGTGCTTATAATTATGTTTTGACAAAGTTTTGCTGTCTCAACCCCGAAAATAGCCCACCTCGCGTTTTTCACCATTTATCTCTTCATTTTGGGTGGGCACCCGTATAGGATATTTTGGTATTGTAGTTTTCACAAAAAGCTTCTCGAATATTTTTTTAATTCATTTTTGTTGGTGTGGAATTGCAATGAATTAATATGTACTGTAAACGACTTAATTTTCGCGGGATTTTCGCGAATCGGGCCAAAGCTGGAAATTTGACATTATTCGCGGGTTCTAATTTTCGCGAATTGAGTGTAGCTTCCGTAGCGTTCACATATTGCCCGCATTGTTCGCGGGACGTATTTTTCGCGAATTGTAGGCGATTCGCGAAATTCGCGAAAATTAGGTCCTCGCAAAAATTTAGTCGTTTACAGTATTGTATTGGTGTAGTTTAATTTTTTTTTTTGTATGTGCCACCATACTGTGGCCGACTGGCTATCGACCTTGTAAGTGATGACGTCATAACATGGCGCTCCGCTCCAATATAAACCGTTGCTAGGAATGTTGTTATGGACATATGCACGGGGGCCCTACGCAAGGTTAAATTTTTGATAAAAAAGTAAATAATATTTTGTAAGTATTGTGTCTTCTCAACATCTAATCAGGAAAACTTTCTATTGTCTCAGTACCATACAGTGATGACAAAAACCCGTAATAAAGCTTCACAACTGGTTTTGCCTTGCTAGCAGACGACATGATGGCTTCCAGTGCTCCTTTCTGGGCCCGTTTGCTCACAGACGGTTAACTTTAACCGCAGTAAAACGTTAACTGCATTACCCTACGAGGAGAAATTTTAGGTCACGTGACTGGCAGAGTAAGGACGGCAAGAAAACATGGCCATGCCCCTGCGAGCGAGCGTTGCTCGCTTTGGAATTAATATGTTGTAGTTGCAATAACGGGCACGTTAGTCTGATATGAATGGTGCAGGAGGCTTTCACTTTGCCTTACCTCACTTAAATGGTAAAGCATGAGCAACGACCTCGCCGCATTTTTTAGATATTCTTTCGATTCTGGCCATTTCTAAGCCTAAATGTATGCGGTAATTGTCGGCATGGCAACGTCTTTAAAATACTATAGTGGATTGCCTTGACTCGATCGGCCGAGTACTAATAGCACGCAGAAGCAGACAGCGTCCCAGTAGACCATTTACTAAATTTGCCAAGCACCAATGTGCAAGCTACGAGTGTAGTTGCACGCGCTGCACGTGCTGGCGTCTGCTGTAGTAGCTGTTCTAAAGCAAAAACCTCAAAACAAATTTTGCCTGGCACGCACGTTTGTAGAGCCTTATTATGTTTATTTACTTCTAATCTTTTATATGGGGAAGGCCAGCGCACGCAAAGCGTAGAATGGACCTCTTCGCGAATATGTGCTGCCACCTAGACACACGAATCGGTTCGAGACTAGGTGACTGGAAAACAATGCGCGCCCAAGGCCTCTCCCACCCGTTCCACACCCAAAACGTCAGCTACATCCTGTTCACCCATTGAAACGATGTGACCTAGATACGGCTCCCCCCAAGCTCACCATTGTCCCCATCGTGCGTAATCTTCCGCCCCGAGGTCGACACAACGAAACCGCTAAAAGGCGAGAAATGCAAGATGGCGGATTGTTTGGAACTAGATACTCTCGAACCCAGGCGCATGAAATACTCCGCGCATGCGCACCGCGTATTTCTACAAAAGGTCCATTACACTTTCAGCATTCTCCTCGATGCTCAAGTAATTTAGTAATAGGTCCATTTTCCCTGGAGCCGAATTACACGGTTTTCAATTTATTATGGTGTTATATACAGTCCTTACATGCTGCCCAACCATGTTGCCGGTGTACCGCACGCCTTTCACTGCTCACTTCTTCCTTGTCGTTTCTAGGACTGACCTTCGTCGTCCTCTTTCAAACTTACAAGGAAATTTCAACGAGGCTTGTCTACAGTTCAGCCAGCCAAAAATTTAGACATTTTTCAAACAAGGGTTAATTTAGTTTTACCTTACCCATTATCTGTACCACGAGCACTAAAACGTATTTCTTAAGCTCAAAGGTACGCCGCGCTGCACCGCGAAAACCCGGTAGCGTGCGTTCTTGGGTCCCCCCTTTTTGGGAACTTTTCTACGAAAGCCACTTACATTCGCTACAACCAGTAGGTGACACCAGCTACCATCACATAATAAAACACGGAGCTATCGCTCATCCAGCCCTCGTCAAGCTTGACTACCGTAATATCCCGGGTCATCGCCTACCCCCCTGCCGCCTGAAATTCATAAAAAAGTGGGGTGGGCCATGTCTCGGTGGGTGAGCACAAAAAGTTTTAAAAATCTGAAAAAAAAAAAAAAAAAATTTTTGTGCGTGTGCGTAGAAGAGATACATTAAACTCAAAACTCGAATTAGTTTTATTGTTTTATACAAGAAATGCTCATGAAAGAATGTTTTACTACCGAGAAGTTTGTTGCTTACATACGCACCATGAACATTGTTGCAAGAAACGTTTGTTCCGTGAAAGCACGTTACACCGCTATGTTCTCCTCGTTAGTTTAAAAAAGAAAAAGTCCACAAGACAATAGAAAAACTAATCAGGCGCAATGAGCGAGCGAACCCAAGAAGCGACGAACAGTGATGCTGGGTAAGCAGGAAAGCCGGTGATCGCATTGGCGAATCCTTTGGCGTTGGGCCGAGTCGGGCGCCTTGTCAATCGCAAGCTCTAGCGCAACTTTTTTGTTTCGTGCATACATGCGTCCGTTCATGCACGGCGTGCTATCAACGCAGGTTAAGGTGGCATTGCTGTATGGCATGGACGGCACCACGAACATGGAGCTCGAAATGGGACGCTCTACAAACGTCTGTGTGTGGCGTTCCAGCAAAGCTTTATTCACCCAATGGCTTTCTCTTAAACATTGCAAAACCACCGTCACGACGTGCCGGGAGAAGAAGCGGGTTTGCGGCGACCTTACTTCGGTGGAGACGGACTCTGGCCTTACACTCCGCGGTTATATTCCAGGATATGGGGTGTTCACTTACCTCGCAATTCTTGACTGGGTTACTGCTTGTGTTATCTTTCTGACTTTTTTTTTTTTTTTTTTTTCTTGGACGATTTGTTTGTAAGCATACAAGCTTTCATTTTGTTATCTCCAGTTTTCTTTTTGCATGGATACACTACGAGTTCGAGGTCACTCGCTTAGGAAATGCGTAAACAAAGAGAAGCGTCTTTCTTCCCTTCGTTTTACTTTATCATGGACGTCCTTCAACTTTAAGGTCTGCGGCCGCGACATTTGGGTAGGATGAATGTTTGCGGATCGAGGAGTCAGCGTTGGGGTATTTGACGGGGTGGGCAATGACTCGGTGTATTTTTTGGAAATCGATATTAACCCAAAAAGGGGGGTGGGCGATGACTCGTGGATGGGCAATGACTCGGGATATTACGGTAAGTACTTCTAGGCTCCTAGTAGGGAAGGGCGGTTAACTTTTTACCACAGTTAAGGTTAACCGGCTTCGAACAAATGGGCCCCGAAGGAGTATGCGACACTGAGTTGAATGAAGTTGGTGACGTTCGACGAAACCTCTATTCTCAGGGTCAACTTTCTGTGGCATTTCGCAAACGAAGAGTGCCCGACACAGCTTTGATCGACACTCGAGGTGTGCGAGTGCCTTCCCATGGAGCTCGCTTCCGCAATATTTGACAACGGCATGAAGTGCATCGAGGTCGAAGTGCAGGCCAGCACACATTTCAAGGACTTCTGACAGTACAGTTCTTCAGTGCACATTTGTGCGATCAAACAAACTGTCCGTAACGCAATACATTGCCGCGTGCATGACCAAGAAGGAAATCCTTCCCCTTTACCCCTCACCTCCACCAGAAACCTCACGGATAGAAAAATCTCAACGACCGTCAACTGAAAATGAAGGAAGATGAAAGGAATGCATCGAAACAGCAGCAGCGTACGTCGTCGTGGCAACAGCATGACAGCTGGCTGGAGCGAGTGAATACGCGATCGTCGTCGGGACAATCTGAGTGAGTCGGCAAATCTCACGCTGGACTCCTTATCTCCTACGCTCCGCATCTCGAACATTTGACCTTGAATGTTCGAGACTGACTGGGCGAGGTCATTCTGGCTTCCTTATCATTTACACTCAGTATAAGAGTAAACACGAATCTTCTAGATGTAAGGAGAAGCATTCCTTCTCAGTCAAGCATGTGGCATTATAACTTACCTTACGTTATCATCAAGCTCCTCTGCTATTTGGGGTCTTACGTAAATCTGAAGAATCAGTCGGAGCTTCTTTCAGCGTGATGATTGCAAGCAGGTACAAAACATACACCCATATTGCCAGCCCAAAAAACGAAGTTCGGGGTCTCAGACCGCTCATGTTAAGAGTCAAAATAATTGCTCCTTCATTACAACGCACGTCAACTGCAAAGGAGGGCCCGACACTGCTTTGATATGAAGTCCTAAACAGGTCATTTTTCTCGCAGTATTCTTTAGCAGATCTCCATGTGTGTGATACTTTCTGTCAGACAGCATCGTGCCGCATGCAAATACAATTTGTTTTTATAAACCCGGTGAGTTATCTTAGGCCTGCCATGTTCCAAATAATTACAAAATCAGAATCGGATCATTGTGCAAACAATTAAACTGTTGCGAACGGCATACTTCAGTCATTCCATGAGCATTCATTAATGCGTTTGTCGTCTGCAGCAGGCATCTCGAGACGTCTCGAGGATCGGAAGTTGTCGTTGCAGATATTTCGGAAACGGCCGATTCTCGGCAAACTTCCGTCTTGGTAAGTGTGAAATCCAGGCTCCCGACATCTATTATTTTTAGACATGTAAATTCCACGTCAGAGTTTTGACCGAGCTTTCTTTCGGAGCGAAATCCAGTCCCACGTATTCGTCCAGAACCACGCCCCTAGCAATGGTTTGTTTGGAGCGGTGACATCACACTTACGGGTTTAATCACCATCATCATTATTATACGTGAAGTGCATCGATAATATTCACGTTTAGCTGGTCGAGGTTTCTGGAAAAATTTACAAACTGCAAAAAAGTGTTAGTCCCATGCGCAAAGTGAAAAAACGGAAACAAACAGTCTGTTTGACACTGCTGCTGACAGACACATGGAACGAAAACTTCAAAGCTTCTGTATCGTGCCTCATCACGCTATGTCGTGCATCGTGCTGCGTCATGTGGCTAGTGCCGTCTCTTCCCTTATGTTGTACGAGACACACCAATAAACCTTCGCACGTCGTTGTCTTCCCCACACCGGACGTGTTGGTCTGACCTTCTCATAAACCCAGGGCCGGTTCGTACAGCTTCTTGGGGATGAATGCCCAAAGCCAAATCCAGCAGATCCAGGTATGTGTGCGGTGCCTTTTGTGAGTATCAGTGTCAATCGGATGCTGTCTTTTCATTTTTTTTTTTCCCTGTGCACAGAGATCACTTTTTTTCAGGCATTTTTTTTTTTCTAGCAATTGACACTAACAAAATTTTAATATAATGCATCACCTAAAGACAACTAAGCGAAAATTTCCATTAAACTCCATTTTGACAACAGAATGGCACTTTCAAGCGCCCTGCGGGACACCATATGGGTTCACCAGACCTCGGGTTCCTCTGCGGGTAACCTCGGGAATTTCCCTACCGTACTGCAAGGTAGGGGTAGGGTGGGTAGGGTAGGTAGGGGCAGTGCTAGCGCTACTTCAGTATGCGCGACCCTCGCATTGATGCGGAACTTTGAGTAGTGCAGTGTAGTGTTTGCACTGTTGTTAACAAAGGTTGCAGGCTCTTACGCTGCCTCGCTCCAACATTGTCGAGAGGGTGACTCCCATCCATCTTTCAAGAGCAACGGACATTCGCCATTATCGAGACTGCCGAGAACACCTGTCCTGAGGATGGGTCGCCGAATTCTTTCACTTTAAACCTAAATACATCGATAAACGTCTGTCAGGTGACACTCACTGCTTTTGTATCAAGAATGCTCGCTTCGCACCACCCCGGCCACGGAATTGTCATTATCACGCTTGCTGCAAAATGCTGAGCACGCACCAGTGTCCCCATAAGCGTAATATCGGAGCACGCCCCGCTGCCGGCACAGGGAGCTGGATAGATGGAAGAATACGGCCGAAACATTCTAATCGGGCGGCAGCTTGGGCCACCTAGTGTAAGTCAGCCGCAACCACCAGCACGGGGAGGTGGATAGAAGGATGAATGTGGTCGAACACTTTGAATCGGGTGGCAGCTTGCACCACCTGGTGCGAGCGAGCTGCGAGCTTACCTGGGGGGACGCTGCAATATGAGAGGACGCCCCGCCACGAGCACGGGGAAGTCGAGGGTAGTGGGGTCGGGTCTCAGATGCTTGCTTTCTTTGGACGCGCCGACGGCTGGATCGGGCACGGGAGAGTTCAACTCGGCGGCGTCCGTCTTGGCCTGCTTGGCTGGGATCACCTGCACCACGTCCAGGTCTGAATCGTTGTCTTCAAGACAAACCACGTCGTCGTCGTCGTCGTCGTCGTCGCTGTCTTCGGCGGAGGAGCCGAGCGGCGAACTCTGGGCCTCGGGCGAAGCCTCGGCAGGCTGCTTTGGGGTCCTGTGGTACGGCGGACGGGGCAGATCAGATCTATAAAAAGTGCTCTTCAAACATTTAGGTTCCCCTTTGATCTGCCACCGAAATGTCCCACATGTAGAATGCATTAGCGACGTACATCACCGATATCGCTCGAACGACGGTCTGCTCTGGCATTTGTGCCATTGCAGCCTACTGTCGAGACCAGTTACAATGAAGTCGGTTACAACGAAATGGCGGCTACAGCGAAGCGATCACGATTTCTCATTCCCTTTTGCACTTCGTTATAACCGAAGTCGGTTATAACGAAATAGGGGATATACCGAAGTGATTTCCGATTTCCGTTGACTTCGTTATAACCGGTCTCGACAGTATTGCTGAGTAATGCTTTGCTCGATCTGGCTTTTTATTTTTGCTCGATCTGGCTTTTTATTTTTGCTTGATCTGGCTTTTTTTTTTTTTTTCAGCAGTTTTGTCAACTTTTTTGTTAGAAAATTGTCATCAAATATTATCGCGTTTTTCTTGTTCAAGTGTGTGCTCCCCTTTGTTTTGTATTTTGTACATTTCCAAAAAGTATATAGCCCTTTCCTATCAGTAGTAGTTTTAAATAAAGTAAATACAATCCAGTGTCAAGGTGTGGTGTTGCATGACATCATGCGATTATACTAATTGTGCTTTGTGTCTGCTTAGACTGTGGGAAGTCGTCAGTCCCAGCAGGCGTCTGGCGTCTCTGCTGTAGATGAGAAATTTCACCGGTGCAGTACCACCGCTAGTCTGGGGTCTTGAACCCTCTGATGGTCAGTCACTGCTGTACATGTACGGCGGCGACGACACATTTGAAAGTGCCCGCCCAGAGGCGAAACAGCGCACACCACGGGAGGTGTTGCTATTGGCCTCGAGATCAACCTAGAGGTGGCGCAACTGTCGCGCTATCATCATCATCAAAGCGGGGATAGAAGCTTGGCTACCCCATAGGCTCCACGTTCGCGCGCGAGGCGGTGTATATTCTCGCGTTTATTTTGCCGCATAGTATCGGTGGGAAAACGATTTGAGCAGAAAGTGGTGCGGTACTGTTAGGGGCTTCAGGGATAATCGCTTCTGTGGATGCGTCGCTTGCTCTAGGCAGACGTTGGGAAGCATGGATCACCACGAGGGATGCCTGTTTCAGGGTGAACAGCACTATTTATGTTAAGTATTTGTTTATTTAAAAAGATATATGTCGGTTCACATCAGCATGGAAATTCAGCAAAACAAGGAATTCCAACCCGGATGCTTACATAATGCTGATATACTCCGTCTCACCCTACGATGGACAAGGGGCACGAAGGCTGGCGGGCGGAGCACTCCCTCAGAAAAGCTTGCATACACATTGCAAAGGAGTGCGCGAGAGAAATTCCGATACGCAGAGTATAAAGAGCACTAATCTAATGCATATGGTTCTCTGTTATGATAGTGCGCTATTTTATATTTGTGAACTAAAGGTATATGGTATTTAGTTTTATAAACATTCTTGCCATAGTATGTAAACAAGTGAAGTCTTTGGAGAAGTTGAACAGTGAGCAGGCAACACTGACATAAAGTTGTTTCGCCTTAGCCATAACAATCCAATCCAATCCAACTTTTGTGCGCGTAAAATGTACCTGGACCAGCATCTCCCTTCCGCATGCGGTCTGTACATATGCTCCCGTGTTGAACACTCTATCCGACTCACCTTCATTTCTTAATGCCCACTTGTTCTGATCCCGGGTTCTCTTTGCCCCATCGCTTCCAGACGGTGTTTAATCCCTTCAGTAGTCTTCAGAAGTAGCAAGCGGACGGAGCCGCCGCGAGGGCTCGAGAAGCAGACGAAAAACTTGCCTCCGCATGACGCTTCTTGGTGCACTGATACGTATGACGGAGCGAATATACCCGAGGTTTCTAACAGGCTCGTGATTGGACCCGGCAGCTTGTAGCATTGGGCTTTAGTCCATCATAGGATGAGACGGAGTAGAGTGTGGCTTGTGGAATCGCAGGTTCTATGCATTTTTTTTTCATTCCTTTTAGGTTTCGCCGTAATATAAATATTTCGCATTGAGAAAAATTAGTGCGGTATTGGAAATTACCGTGATATTGCTAGCTCCTATGAGTAAAAAAAGTTCCACTGCAGCCAATGTTTCCCTTTCCTGTGACATGGTGTGGGTAAGTTTTTCAGAGTTGGAACAATTCTATTACTTAGCGATGAGGAGTCAGTGCCTCTTCTATTTATGATCCGCAAACTGTTCATTGGCAGGACAACTGAAAAAAGTGAAACAAACTGTTCTAATATATCCGCCACGAGTGGAATAAACGTGAGTAACCAAGAAACACAGCAGTGTGCGTGTTATTGGTTGCTCTTCTCGGTGGTGTGGGTTCACCCGCTTCAATTCTCTCAGAGAGGGCCGCGGATGTCAAGAGGATATTATAAATTTCTGGCTAAATATTCTACTATTCAAACAAAATAGACTTTGCAACTCCAACAAACGACCCACACCACGACACAGACAGCATCGGCCACAGCGTTATTCTATTACTAATGAGGGCTAGCGACTCTCCAGAGAGTTTTCGATAAACCTTCGCCCTAACCTAACGTATATCGGGACTGGGCAGTTCATCGACTAACCTTCAGAATATTCAAACATCGCTTTAATTGCGATATCTTTTGCCGTTTGATTGAAATTTTGTACTAAAAAAGTCAGGAAAAGGAAAAGTAAAAACAAATGCCTGCTTTAATATTTTTGACGTCTTTCTTTTTCTAGGACGCAGGCTTGCACGGTAAATCACTTCAGAATGCTTGTAATTGTCATTGAAAATGATCATACTGCTTAAATAATACCCTAAAAATTACTTCACTTTAAAAGGCTTCCTGTGTTCATATTTCTGAAGGCATCACAACGTGAAGCTTAAAATTGGACTGCAATATGCCACTTATAACACAGTAAAACAGAAAAACAAATTGTAGTTTTAACATCTTTCATGCAATATGACTAAAGACAAATCAACTGACGGATTTACGATTGATTAGTCTATTAAAGGGCGGCGATCAGTCGGGTTAATTTTTTTATCAACCCACAGCTCTAATTAACATCCAATGCTTTATGAAAGCTATGAATCGTGCGAGATAACAAAAATATGTGGGACCAGCAGTTCCACAAACCAGATTGCTGGAATTATGGTAGCATACGACTTAATCGCTTTGCTGAATTTTCATGTGTGTGAAATGACACAACTTTTAGTAAGAAGAAACGACAACAGAAACGACAAGCATTTCCTAAAAAGGGCCCAGCTGAGCCGGAAACGTGCTTGCGTCGTCGAGATCCATGCTTCTGAATGTGCACCCATAATGGACGACGCACGGCGATATCCTCGCTTTCGCATGTTTCCAATTTCGGCAGCAAGGTGGCGACACAGTTCGATCTCGAGGCGAATATTTGTTTTGTCTTTGGCAAACTATAAGTGTTATGTTAGCACGGTGTTTTGCTTTTCTGAAGCTATTTTCTAGTTTTGAAATTAGACGCTCCGCGCAGATGATACGCGCAAAATGGCCGCTTCACGTGTCGGCTGCTGTTCTGGGGGTAGTGGCGATTGAAGTGCCGCCTCTTCCGATTCAGACTTCTAACACTTCTCAGAATTTAATTCAGAGGATGAGAGCTTACCATCCGATGGAGAAGTACCATAAAGTACCTCTGAGACCGCCTGAATGTTGTGCGAGCGGATACGCCAAAACAAAATCGAATGGAAGAGAGGAGACAACTTTTCGCTTTCAATATTTTCTTTTCATGCTTCTAAATGAGAACGGCTTGCAAGAACTGTATGTGCATTTGTCCCGGTTTACAAGGGCAGTGTTAAAACATCCCCTCTCAACTATAGACCAATTTCCCTAACTTGCATATATTCTAAAATTCTAGAGCATATCATAACCAAACATTTTCGTCCTTTCCTCGATTCAAACAGCTTTTTTTGCAGCTCTCAACATGGTTTTCGCAAGTCCCTATCCTGTGAGAACCAACTTACCCGCCTTACTCACGACCTCTTTCAGGATATGGACTCCGGTTATCCTACTCACACAGTGTTTCTCGATTTCGCCAAAGCCTTTGATAAGGTCCCACATAACCTTTTATTTCAAAATTATCTATGTTAAACAATGACCCTCAAGTACTGGCATAGATTATTTCTATCCTATTGGATCATTCGCAGTCTGTTTATGTTAACAACACAACTTCCGCTGCCATTTCTTGTACTTCTGGCGTCCCTCAAAGAACTGTCCTTGGGCGTCTCCTTTTCCTAATATATATAAATGATCTCCCACTTTGCATTTCTTCCTCTCTTCGTCTCTTTGCAGATGATTGTGTTATGTACAGAAAAATAACAACATCCTGACGACTTCTTAACATTAGAGACAGACACTGTTAAAATAGTCGACTGGTGCAGTACGTGGCAGACGACTCTTACCATTGATAAATGTAAATGTATGTGTTTCTCCCGTTCTCCATCTTGCTCCCCAACCGAATCTCACTCTTCACGGTACAGCCCTTGCTTATACTAATGAGTTTAAGTACCTAGGTGTCCGCATTACTTCTGATCTCTCCTGGCATACTCATATTAATACTATCATTTCATCAGCAAACCACACTTTAGGATATTAGCGCCGCAACTTTAAGTCCGCCGCTCGTATCCTTAGACGTCTTCTCTATGTTACCCTTGCAAGTCCTAAATTAGAATATTTGTCTTCAATTTGGAGTCCTCACCAACTTATTTTAGCAAACCAAATTGAGTCGGTCCAGAACCGCGCCGTTCACTTCATCCTGTCTAATTACTAACGTTTCACCAGTGTGTCTGCCATGAAAGCCCAGCTTGACATCCTCAATCTTTCTATTCGTCATAACATTTCCCATCTTTGACTACTGCACAACATTTATTACCACCCATCCTTACATCATTCCCTGCTTCACCTGCCTACTTACGTCTCTCCGAGGTTTGATCATCCCCGCGAAATAGCCCGACCCAAATGCAACTCAACGCCCTAACTTTATTCTGCACTTCTGGACACCATTGTGAGCTGGAACGACCTTCCGGAGAATGTCGTCACCATTAGCAACGGCACCTTGTTTCGGAGCATTATAACTAGTCGCCTTACTAGCACCCACTCCCCTCTGTAATGCCTCCGGCCTTGAAGGTATTTGAAATAAATAAATAAATAAATTAGACAATCAAAAAAAAAAAAAAAAACTGTGCACTGACTCTTTTTTTATACCATTCTCTCGAAAACAAGACCCGACCGCTAGGAAACATTTTCTGGAGAAAAAAAAAACTCGACCGTTAAGGGGTCAACGGGCATCCCGCATGGCGACAAACAACCACACGCCAGTACGACAATCATCCAGATCAAAACGGGCAGGGGCAGGGATTGAACCTGGAGTTTTTTTTCTAGCTGCTCCATCTGCAGCATTTCTTAAGTGTCTCAAAAACACTCTCGGAATCTGTCCTTCTCCGGCACATGTATATTCTCTTCTATACGTTCAAGAAAGATGGTATAGTGATCACTGGCACGACAGAAATATTTGTCGAACCGACCCGCGGTGGTCTGGCCTAAATGTCGAAAACGCCGCCACAGAAATACGGCACTGCGCCGCCAGGCTCGACGTCTCCCAGTTCGTAGATTGCCGCCACCACGGTAGAACCCTTTAACTGCTACAACCGGTGCCTCTGCCACGGTCGCCGAGGGAGCAAGAACGGCAAGGCGCATCTTTCGAACGCCTGGCCTCCAGCACACACCCGTCGCCCTTTGCCGCGCTTTCGCTGCGTGCGCACGCTCAACGTTCAACGTTCAGGGGACACCAAAATGGTATCGAAAGTAGGAAGCTTGGGCTGGAGGCGGGACGACCAAAGCTGTTCCTGACCCGTCGGCGGCGGCGTTAGCGTGACCCCACGGGGTCCCCTACCTGCGGGGCAGCAGGACCACGTAGCCGGCCCTGAGGAGGTGCGCGTAGACGCGGTACTGGTCCATGTCGTCCCTGCCATCCAGAAGCAGTTCGTAGGCCTCCGGCAGGCTGACCGGAACGCCGTCCCGCTTCAGCGTCAGCTGGCCCTGCAAGAGAGACGTCGCCTCAGGAACGATGCTTTCTGCGCACGCGAGAAGCGTCCGCCCCACCGCTCTAAGGGCAGCGTGACGGACAACAAGCGCGACCGGCGTGTCCGTACTCCATCTCGCTGTAACCTGGGAGACGGCTACGGTCCCAGCGAGCCAATGAGTATGTCGGAGGGCGACACACGGCTGAGCTCCATCCAACTATAGTTTGCCTCGCTGGTTGCGCACAGAGCTTTCAAAGCCACAGGCAGGAGAGAGCGGAGAGCCGCTTTCGTACGAATTTCAAGCAACGGGCTAATGTCTGAGGGGGACAACAGCAACGTCTGGGATGCGCGAAAGAGGGTCCGGGTAGGAGAGGAGTCCCCCTTTTCCCTCTTCTCCCACTGCTTGGGCTACGCTCTTGCACCCGCATTTCTGGTGAGGGCTTTCACGCGCTTTGCCTCGGTCCTTCCGACTGGCTCCAAAGGACCGTGAGGTTCGCTCCTTGCCAAATTAAGGTGAAACAAGGTATAGTGGCAGCGGCAGGTCCGATGTCTATTGGAGTCGCATTACTATGACGCAAGTGCGTGCACACGCTTGCCTGACCTCTACTTGGTATAGCTCCCCTTCTTGAAAATAAAAAGAAATACGCATATAAAAAAGCGATAACAAAACAATCGAGCACTTGACACGTAAAAAACAAGAGAACATATGAAACAAGCAAGAAGAAAAGAAACATAGGTAAATGTCAGGAATTTTTGCTTCCGATGGGAGGAGCTCCCAAACGTTCTATCTCAAGAAACTTGAGCCTTCCTCTCCTGATATCCCCGCAGCAAAAGAATTCATACGCTAGTTGCACTAGGCGGAAATATTGAAGTATTCAGCTGGCAACAATGCATCAGTGCTTGGCTAAGGTGTGCTTGAATCAAGACCAAGTGGGCGTTTAAGTAACAAATTCTTACCGAAATAAATGGGAGGATGCGACGGTAATTGAGGAAGGTAAATGCTCATAAAATAATGAGAAATAGTGCGATGAAAGAGACCAAAGCACACTATAATAACTGCCAAGTCCGGCCCAGCTACCCAGTGAAGATGGGCAGGGTTACCAACACTCCCACCTACAAAGGGTTGAAGGAGACTTTGCTGAGGGGTACGGACAAACGAGAAATTACCGGTGCTTGAACCATTGCCGGGGGTTGTTCAGGGTACAGAGTTTCCCAAAGTACTTCAGGGTGGCAACCAGGGGCATAGCCAGGGGGTACTTATGGGGCTTCAGCCCCACCCCCCCGCCCCCTGAAATCCAGCCGACCCTATAATTAGGCTGTATACTTTCTGGTTTTAACCGAAATACACCGATAAACATCCGCCAGTATCGAAAATACAAAATCGGTTAAAACCGAAAAACACCGGTTCTCGCATACTGTAAACGACTTAATTTTCGTGGGCTCAAATTTTCGCGAATCGGGCCAAAGCTGAAAATTTGAAATTATTTGCGGGTTCCAATTTTCGCGAATCGAGTGTAGCTTCCGTAGCATTCACATATTGCCCGAATTGTTCGCGGGACGTAGTTTTCGCGTTTGTAGGCGATTCGCGAAATTCGCGAACATTAGGTCTTCGCGAAAATTTAGTCGTTTACAGTATTTTCGAGCAAGTGCTTGTTTTTTTCACCAAAAAAGTCCCGTATACTTTCAATTTTAATTGAAAAGCATCAATAAACATTCGCCAATAACGAAAATAAAAATCGTAAAAAAAAACAACGCCGGTTTCTATATTTTTTTTTTAGCAATGTTGCATTTTTTTCACTGAAAAAGTCATATGCAAACTTCCGTCAAACACATGATCTTACCAGGAATCATACACTTTGCCTGTGTTTCTTTTGTGACCTACATGGTCTTGGACTCTTGGAGGACAATAGCTTTGCTCCACTGTTCTCCAAGGTCAGCAGTCCTCCTGGCCCGCCGAGCTTGAAGATCACTATCAGCGGCCCGAGAGGCCAGTCACAGCTGGCCAGTACTGTCCCAAGTATCGTTGGACGTTTTGGGGCTTCCCATGTCTAGAGCAAATGTTGAAGGGGCATTCTCGAAATTGTGCGTCGTGAACAGCAAGGAGCGAGCGTCACTGACAGACACGAGCCTAGGAATGTGTTCCTGCATATACTACAATAATCGAGTGTGAAAGAGATTGTGTAAAATATGTAAATAAAATTTGGACTGTTTTTCGTCTCCAGTGGTAGTTTACGTTCGCAATGTTTCCCCCGATAATAACCGTTTTTAGCGTCTGGACGAGAGAATTCACCGAAAAGCATTGGTATTGGTGAAATAAATAAACACCGATAAACATCCGCCGATTTTCGTCATAAATAGACACCGGAAAGTATACACCCTACCGATAAAATACACATGCATTTTGACCCTTCCTCACCCTCCCCCCTCAAGAAAATTCCTGGCTACGCCACTGGTGGGGACTTATGTGGGACAGAACGACGCAGACATGTCGGCACCGTAGGGTGCCCGAAATGCATCTCTGGCTGGTATGTTTACCACATTCTTGTTCGTGGTCTCCAGATTTCCGCCCGATGACTTAACATCTATGCCGTGCCGTTGATGGCCGCACGGGTCGCTGTGGCAGCAGCAACGCCCGCGTCTGCTCACGCTTTTCGCCGGATCTCCCACGACCAACTGCCAGGATCGCAACATCCGGCGGTGCGGCACGCTGGCTGCTGCGATGCCATGTGCTGCCTCTTCAAGTCACCCTTTGACGCGCGGGCGGTGCAGGACGCTAAACACGGCAGCCGGAGACGCATTTCGGGCACCGTGACATCGGAACAGGCAATAGCATTGAACCCACCGACTCGACGAGAAACAAGGTCTCGAGGGGATGCAGCAGCGTCCGTCTCCCTACTGCCCGGCCCATGAAGCTGAGGAAGTGACCCTGAAATGATGTGCGCACAAAACATGTCAGCACGGCGAGGTTAGAGGGGTACTGAAGTGGATTTCGAGATTGTCTTCTTACGATGCAAACTCAGTCTATTCACAAAATGGAAAGTCGGGCTAGCTGGTACATGAAGAGAAGAATAGGCACCTCAAAGCCTGACAGAGAGCAAGTACCGTCTCAAGAATCGGGACAGGGTGCTCGCTGTCGTCTTCCTTTCTGTTCCCGCCCTTTAAAGTACTTGTTCTTCTTCCAATCTATACGGCCTCAGCATTCAACAAAACCCGAAATTACGGCCCTGCATGACATGCTTTCCTATTCAAAAGGTGACCAAACATTGCATTACACTTTTTTTAAAGCAGAATGTGTTTTATCAACCAAATTCTATGAGAAGACTGTCACGAAGAAGCGTGCGTCACAATGTCATGTGACGTCATCATGTCACGTGACACCACGACGGCGCGTAATGTCATGAGGTCACGTGACACCATAACGTCACACCCACATAGCATGTGCCCAGCTCCTTCACAACACATTCCGAGATGTAGCTGTGAAAAGGGGCCTAATCCGACGTCTGGTGGCAATATTAACAGGTTAAAGGGGCACTGACACCCCAAAGGTCGTATTTTTTTTATTGTCTAAAACGATGCAAGTTGTAGTCATAGACATGCAAAAAAAAACCGCATCGCGAAAAAAAAATTTTCTCGCGTGCGCGCGCGCCTTTTTATTTTTGGCGTTTGATTCTCCCGCTTCTCGCCTCCTCCCTTCGTTTGATCGGTGACGTCAGAAATCAGGAAGTTTAGAAGCTTTGTAGGCGACATTTTTATAACGTTTAGTAACGGCAATCGTAAAACATGTTTTTTTACGCAATTGCGAACACACTACGGCCCCTCTTTTTGAAATACCAAAAATCAGAGTTTGGTGTGATGTCGCTTCCTGGATTTGTATCCTCCCTCGGAAAACTTGGCGGCGCTCGGGCAGATGGGCGAGTCGGGGAAGAAAACCAGTTTTTTCCCGCGCCGGCTCCCTTCTATTCCGCCTGCTCACCTCCTCCTCGCTTCGGGTCGCGGTGGCAACTGGCGCTTTGCTTCATAGCGTGGAGCGGAGGTCCGAAAGAAAGTCGAGTCGCAGGGGACCGCAAAATTTGACTCACTGCACTGGCGCGGATCGCGCGGGAACTTCAAATTCGGGATTTGGAAATTGTTTTTTTAATTCACAAATACTGAATTCCCAAGTTTCGAATTTTGAGGGTAATGTCCCGGCATCGTTTTCATTGTTTCGGATAATAAAAAAAAATATGATTTTGATGTGTCAGTGCCCCTTTAAAAGCCCACGCATGGCTACGATTCTAGGTTTCCTAGGATGCATAGATCGAGTTTGCACTACAGTGCAATCCACGATACTACATATAACGATGTACTGCTTATTAAAATCAGTTTCTAGAGTTTCTAGACTAGAAACATCGTTTCTAGTCTATGATCCGATAATCGGTTGTAACGACTGAATTTTCGGGTTTCGCAATCATCGTTATAAGTAGATTTCACTGTGTATGGAGTTGATCTCAAAACCCACTTTCGTGTGCCATTACTTGAGGCAAGGCCAATAGCTTGCCTTGTGTCTGGTGAGCACAATCCTCTCCTCGTGCCACGTTGCTTCAGCCACGTCTGCCCTGTGGATGAGGAGGTTAATGCACCATAAATACGTTGCTAACGACAAGAGCAACAGCTGTAGTAATCGAGGAAAGCAGTATCCCCGATTGTTGCGGCTCCGATTCAGTGCAGCGTGCGTGAACCGGCCTTTGTAGCTCCGTTTCACTCACAACTTGTAAGCTCCGACGTGAGCGAGAGCCTGCGCCCGCTCCTTCGCCAGGGTTTGCAGTTGAGTAGCTTCCGCTTCGGGGTCCTTCGAAGCCAGGAGCTTCTGTCCAGACCGAGTCCAAGCTTTGGGCTCTCGGATGCACTGAGCGCGGAAGATGTCGCCGCCGCTGCACATGCGAGAAAC
This sequence comes from Ixodes persulcatus, assembly GCA_013358835.2. NCBI lineage: Eukaryota > Metazoa > Arthropoda > Arachnida > Ixodida > Ixodidae > Ixodes > Ixodes persulcatus. The sequence goes on from JABSTQ010011368.1 coordinate 52,739, forward strand.
CATCGTAACTGGCGTTCCCCTCCCCCGTTTCGACATGCATACCTTGGCAGTCGGAAGCAGTAGTCGTCATCTTCTTGACCGGTGTCGTCCGCGTTTGTGTCGCTACCTTGGCTGGCCGGCGCTTGATTCGTAGGAACCGCCGTATCCATGCAAACAGCGTCGTCGGCGGCCGCCATGGCAGCCATGTTTGACTTGAGGCAATTCGCAACAAGCCAAGTCGAACCATTGTGTTCTTCAAATCATTTTCAAATGAGTCTAAGTAAGCAAAGAATTGAACTCCGTGAAATAGAGCGTGCTGGTAATCTTACAAGAGTAAACTAAAAAAACAAAACGAACCATTTTTTGCTACTTTAAGTTTATTCTTAAACACGTAAAACAAAAATTGGCTAGCTACTATCATCATCGTTGGTTGGTTTCGTTTTCTTTTCAGTCGCTTTTTTGGTGAACTCAATGCTTTGCTACCGCTTTGGACGACCGTTGCCTCAGGTAATGCCGTCGCTGATCAATTGCAGCGGACACATGCCATCATAAATCGTGAAAAAACATAAACGGTATTTTCTTAACTTTCTATGACCAATTATAGATGTCTCAAACGTTGCAATACGTGATTCGTGTGTAGATATCACATATCACTGTAGCAGGATAACTTGCTGGGCTGGTTGGTTGAACGACATAATGAGAAACAGCGCAAAAGGGACGGGACACAAAGTAGAAGGACAGCGTATGTCCTATGTCCTTCTTCAACTTTGTGTCCCGTCCTTTTTGCGCTGTTTCTCATTATGTCACATATCACCTTGCGACGTAGTGGTGGTTATCACCTATGCGAAGATGTGCTGAACCTTCCTTAGGCCCTACTAAGCGTTACCTCACTTGCTTAGGAGGCACCAGTTTAAATTGGACGAAATACATTATGCAACAGGACGAATAAATAGATTTTAAAACGCGCGGGACTCGAATGATGATGATGACGACAGCCTCGGAGTGGAAGCGATGCGTTTCTCCGTTTTTCACTGCCGCCGTCCAATCACATGAAATAAAAGTCACTTAACAGCTTTATTTGAACAACATACGTTATTCAAAGTATCCAAATTCAACACGAATTGTGTTTCAGCGTCCGAACCTAATTTTCCTGGTACTGCTGGTACCCCGAAGAGCCGCCAGACAGAGCCACCGCAACATGCGGCCGTCAATGTGCCGAGAGTTTTAGAGTGTTTGCAACTGCATGATTGGGGTCACGTGGTTTACAAAGCGATGAAGAGTCAAAAGCGTCGATTGTCCGCAAAGAACTTCAAAGTTGCTGTATTTTTTTTCTGTTTCTTTTTATATTTTTTTCTTGAGCTTTTTCTTGCCGTGCTGCAGCGAAGTCAGCGAACGCAGAAGCATGCACATGAGCAACCACTTTGCGCAGGACCCGTCCGCCATTAAATTGCAAGCGCTCTCCCTGGTCTGAATTGTTCCCTCTCCTATGCCTGGGCTCTCTAGTGACCGCCGTCAGCTGGCAAAGAGGGTCCGCTAGCGAACTTTCCGGGCGGCGAGGACAGCTGAGCGCTGAGGGGTCCGGCCACGTGAGGAATGTATACAGTGTCCAAGGCCCCCCACCATGTGCTCTCCAAGTCCCGCATGCTAGGTACGTCGGGCACGGTCGCCGTCCGCGCAACCCACGTGGGACCCGCTGGAGGTCGTCGCACGGGTCTCGCTCGCTCACGCCGATCTTTCGACCCCCCTCTCAACCAGGCGTGCCACCCAAACTCGCAAGCTCGGAACCCGCCACACGAGCGGCCACCAATGGAAGCCATCAGAACGGACACCCCGACATGAGGTACAGTACCCCGATCCCCATTTGTCTTTTTCCGCTGGGATTCGTACGACCGGCGGCAGTACGCCAATCGGTCTTGCAAGGTGCACGAGCGATCTGCATGTCCTCCAGAGCTCGCGGACGTAGGGAGCATGTGGGGACGGTCGCCCGAAGTTCCAACGAGGACGCTGACGTACCTCGTGCTCTGATAACTTTTGGAATCATAAAGGAGCCCCAGAGGCTTCGGTACTTTTCGGGAGATGGGGAGGGTAAAAGGGGGGGGGGGGGGAGGGGGGGGGGGGTGCGGGTGCGACGAGTCGACGACGGTGGTCGCAGCGTGTGTGGTGTGGAGGAGGGGGGAGGAGGCAATATTTCCCCTTCCTTGTATTGGTTCCAGTAATTTTTTTTTAATATATAGGGGGGGGGGGGGCGGCGATTCCCCCCCCCCCCCCCCCCCCGCCCTCCTTCTCTGTTCCGGCAATCCGGCGATTTCATTTCGAAAACGCCGTTAGAAACGGCAGGCTGTCTTTTTCGGACGTTCCGTCCCGAGCGTGATCTCGAGATCTTCGATGCTGCCTTGATGAAATTTGGAACCACGTGAAGGCCCAAATTTTTCCTGGCTACCCCTCTTTTCTCTAAACTACAATAGAAAAATTTAAAAAAAAAAAGCAGAACACGGATTCTTTGTGTTCTGTGTTTGGTTTCTTGTAAGCTTTATTTATTTTTTATCATTATATTATGTTATTGCGTTTACCTCGAAGAAGAATATAAAGATGGAAATCTTCAATGGAGCTTCGCCCGTGCTATCTATCGAAGCACGATTGCATATCGCAATCTCGACCCTAGGGCTGAGTGGAACACCACAAAGTTAAGCTTCGAAAGGAGTGAGTGTACCTTCAGCTTTGACTGGCTGTCTTCTATGGTGCTCCGACCTAGACAGTGCGGTGCTGAAAGCATAATCAAAACCATGAAACTCGAGCTGAAAACGAGCCAGCAGAAACACTCATTACCTTGAACTGCATCTTGGCTCAGGCACGTAGCCGGGGGGGGGGGGGGGGGGGGGGAGGGAGGGAGGGGGGGGGGTCGAGGGGGTCGAGGTTCGGCTGGCCCAAAATCCCCGAAATCTTCCATTTTGCTGGGGCCTCCCCTCCCCCTCATACAGCATTTTGTCATGGGCGGACCCCCCCCCCCCCCCCCTTTTTTCGAATAAAAATCCTGGCTACGTGCCTGTCTTGGCTGCATGTATTGTATGCACAATTCAAGGTTGTAGAACTCTAGGTCACCATCGAAGCCAGGAGCTTCGTGCTGCAAGAGAAAATGCAGTCCCTGCTGAACGCGGTGCAAAGGCTGCAATGGCTGCGTGACAGCTCATGGTTGGTGTGAATGTATTTTAATTCAAGGACCGGTGGGCATCACAGGAGGGAGTGGGAATTGGCTACAAAAATACACAAAATTTCTGATAAAACCAGCAACAACCAAAGCGCGCATAAAAAAAAAAAAAAAAAAAAATCGCTTGGTTTAAAAGCAGGTGCGGCAGTTAGACTCGAATCCGGCCAATTTTTCGAAAGCCCATTGGTCGACGGACAACTCGAAGATGGACAATTCGTCAAATAGGGCAATTCGCCTTAGGTCAATTCGCAGAATAGAGAATTGGGCGAAAGTGCCCGTTCGTCGAACTAAGTCGAACGGTCGAAAAGAGTTGCACAGGGTGTCTAGAGTTACGCGGGGACGTTGGAGGTCAACAACGAGACCCTGTGTGCCAAAAAGAAAGGATTACAAATTCAGTTCTAAGAATTTACAAGGGTCCGGTAGTGAATCGTGAAGATTCGGGTCGTTCAAAATTATAAAAGCCGGGCTCTGCTTGAAGGCGTTCGCTCGACTAATCATCATAGAATTTGGGAAGACCTGAGCGAAGGGCTAATCTTCTGATCCTGAATGGTCATATGTACACTTGTAGTACGCGTACAGCCAACACCACCTTGCTTTTGGTGCAGCCACCACGGTGTATTGGATTTGTCAGCAAAGAAAAGTCTGCAAGGCCACGTTGGCTAACAACCTCGAAGGCACGGCTATCGCAAGAAGCAATAAAACCTGTTTTCGCAATTATTCTTTCTACAACTTCGTAAAGACAAAATTTGTACGGAACTAGAAAAAGCTCGCTTGCAGTTATTCTTTTTGACCTACATAATTTCTTAGTGACATCATTTAGTCACGAATTTACAAAAAGGCTACACCGAGGAAGCAGTTCGTGTTTGAAAATCGTCGCTCTTTTTCTCAATGTCCGATAATCATATTTGCATTTGCAAGTCGGCGAATCGTGGTGAGATTTCCATCTAGGCTCAAATGCACATCACTCTAACTTTGTTGTAGTTCTTTCGACGAATATTTTGCGAACGGGCCGCTTCGACAAGTTCCCCGTTCGACGAATCCGCCTAGTGCGAATTGCCCCATTCGACGAATTGTCGGTCTACCAGTTGTCCGTCGACGAATGGGCTTTCGACGAATGTCCCCCCCCCCTTCCCTTTCCCCGAGAATAGGATGATGAAGGTAACTCCCTCCTGCAAAACAAACCATAATCGTGTTTTTTTTTGTTTTTTTTTTTTCTAAACAATAGTTTTCTACTATTCGAGGCGCATTGACGTCACACCACCTGCCATTCTGGCAACCTTGCTGCTGAGCGCGTTTCTTTTTTACATATTTCGCACCGCCGAATTTGTTTGTTTGTTTTTCTCGAAAAGGATAAACATAAATGCCCATTTATTAAAAAGGGCCAAGTAGTAATTTTTTTAAGAAATAAATGCGAAAATGTACAGGTTGGTTTGACCAATTCTGATCTCCGCAAAATAAATCCGACTTGCGACTGAAGCAAGGATCCTGATTGGAAGGGTTAGTGGGTAGGCGCAAAAGCTGGTTACCCTCTCTCTCTCCAAGCTAATCAGAGTGAACAAATGCGTCGTTGGCTGCTCCACGCTCAAGGTCTGGTGTTTGCACGCCAAATGGCGGCATCCGACGTCCTAACGCTCTGATTGGAGGGAGACGGCGGGTAGAGACAAAGGCACGCTAGCCTTTGCGTCCACCCACTATTCCGTCCAATCAGAGCTCGCAACTGTGACGTCACCGCACGTTCTCCTCTCCTCCTGCGGGCTTGAGCTCCCGCTCCCATGCCTTGAGCAGAGTGTCGAACCGAAATTTTTATCGGTTCGGTTCGGGTTCACGGCGTTCGGTTCAGTTCCGGTTCAGCTCCGGACAGAAAAAATAACGGTTTAAACCGGTTCGAACTGGTTTGAACCGCTATATTGAGAATTTATTTTCCGCGGTTTTTCGGCGATAGGCACTATTTCCGCCATGAAACGGGTAACTGTATAGTTGTTCATCGTTCGTACGATCCACTTTTATTTTCAGGTACAAAAAATAAGAAATTGCGTTATTTAATTTGGCGCAACTGTAAAATAAAATCTAGATTAACATAAAAAAACGTCGTGTTTATACAACTGAGCCTCCATTGGTTTACCCCAGTCGTATATATTTTTACCTTAATCGAAAGGTAGTCACGAAGTTTGGTAGGTCACCTAAAATACCCGTGATTGGTACAACTTTGCATCACAGTATTTAAGCGCGAAACACATGTACGACGAAACCGTCCGATCCGACGTGCGGACTGCCGGAATGACCTTGGGAGGCGAGGGTTTTCGTAGCACCGGGGGGCGTTGAAAACCCTCGCCTCCGACCGTCGTATCGCCTGATCGGACGTCGGATCGGACGGTTTCGTCGTACATGTGTTTCGCGCTTTAAAGGGGCTATGTAACAATTTTTTTTACTTTGCGCAAATACCGCTTAGAACGGATCCCTGACGTTAATGACCTATGAAACACGCCTTCGTTTTTCACCCGACGCATTAGAAGTCCCAGAAAAAAATTAAAAAACAACGAGCAGCGTTCACGCCCTCAACTCGCAGCCAGAACAAGCGGCCACATGATCTGGAGCCGATTATATGCCGCCAATGTTGATCATAGCCACGCGCTGGGGTTGGCAAAGCACAGGACACGCGCTGAGTTCCAGACATTGTTATGGCTCGGCTATTGTCGTCGTTGCAGCGATTGGACACGGGCCACTACTCGAATGCTTCTCGAGCTATCAATTATCACGAGCCTAAATCGAGTGCCCACGCAATGCTCGGGTCCAATCTATGAACCGCATTCAAATATCGTCATACGGGTGTACTGCGATCCCCGCGTTACGTCATCGAATTTTGCAAGGGAGAGATTGAATGAAAATGATCGCTTTTGTCCTTGAAATTACACCGCAACAAAGGAGTTTCTTGGCCAGTGGCATTGCATGCGAGTATCCTTGAGTCCCACTAGTGCCAGTAAGCTCGTGTAAAGTGAAAAACATTCCAATTGAATATCGTTGCACAGCTCCTTTAAAGCTGAATCGTAGTTGTGCTCTTGAACTAGGGAATTAACTGCAGTGCATCAAATCAAGGAATGGGTATCTCTTCGCCATATACTGTATATTATGAAATATACTTTACAAAATACGTTTTAAATATACCGGGAGCGGCATTAAGGACCAACATATTTTACACGCCTTGCAAAATTCGAATTCCAAACGTACATGTCTAAAATTGGGCGCGCGGACGTAGTTTTGTTTCCCTGCTATATATCATCGCGAGACTGCTATCTATACTGCACAAATTTACAATAGACCCTTCCAGAAATTCAGTCTGGCCACCTCGATAGCTATCATCACCTAAGTGTGTATCATCTGTACATGCGAATGGCGGCCTTTCTATGGCTGGTGAAGGAAGAATTTGAAGACAGAAACCGATGCGGAGCCTGAGCATCTAGACCAGAGGTCTCAAACTCATTCGAGTGTGGGGGCCAGATTGCTCATCCCCGAAAGGGCGAAAGCCAACGGAGAGCCCCCCCCCCCCCCCCCCCCCCCAACCCTCTCAGTTTGCCCTGGTCTTTTCGGGACAATGTTTTGCTATTTTGGGACAAACATTTAAAGAAACAATCAGCAGTGTTGTTTCACGCTGCAAACGTCGACTGTCCCAGTAACACCCTAGATTTTCTAGAGAAGGAACCTTGTGTTTTCTGCTTTCTGTAAGCTCACCGTTTTTCACCTTTAGCTTTCATTTCCATATACGACTACTTTGGGCCCACTCCTGATGTTATAAGAAGATTTGAAACATGAACGTACAGGCAGTTTTCACTATATCCAGAACAAGCACACCGTCCTTGACCCGTCGCACCATTCACTAGGCTCAACGGGCGTAAAAAAAGTCTTCATATGGAAGTTTTTTTTTTTCTTTTCTAGGGAGAAAATCCATGCATTGTAAATGTTTTTCTGTCAGCTAGAAGTCCGAGCTCATAGCTTTATCTTCGGCAGCTGCTCCTGCTAAGAACAATTCGTGCAGCCGAGGTGCCTCCCTGAGCAAAAAGCTCGCACTTGTGGCCTAATAGTGGTAGTGCCGTTCCGGTTGATTTTCATGAGAAAAGGCCGAGAAGCAAATATTTAGACAAAGTGGTACTCCGCCCAAAAGAAAACGGAATGGTACAAATTGTGTGAACATGTTATATGAGCAGAGATCTTTTCGATCGTAAAATGAATCGACAATATAAAGTATTATTAATGGCGCTCGAGGCATGGGAATTGAGGCTCGAATCCGCGGAAGGCTTGCGGGCCGCATCCCAGAGAGTCGTGGGCCGCATGCGGCCCGCGGGCCGCGTGTTTGAGACCCCTGATCTAGACTTATAAGCTTATATGCATTACGCATTTGAGGCTGTCATGCAAGTCCTTGGAATGCTCGGCTTCAGCACGCCCCATGACAGCTCATGACAACGAAATGTTAGTTTTAGTGAGAGGCTTACTCAACTATAAGCGCCTTGTGCAGAGCGGTAGTTTCTTGACACCATCGAAACTGAAGCAGATAGAGAAATAACCGTTCAACGGAAAACACCCTAACTTTCGTACGCCTACCGTTGATGAAAAGGCACCAGATTTTATCCGCCATTAGCATACAGCAATTTGAACTGCTATTTCAGACACTAGATATTTGCAGAGCCGTTTATTGAGAGAGTTTGGCCATACATTGGTTTGAATAGGCGAGCATCTCGGGCCAACCACAGGCCGCGAAACAGCCCCTAGCGGTGGTCGCGTGCTCTAAATTTGTGCCACGACTATAGACCTTTCCAAAAAAGGTCACTTGGCAGGTTCCATTTTCAGTGTTCGTGCGTATGGCGCGTGATTTGCTCGCTTTCCGAAGCGACGAACGTGCGCGTTCTGGACTGTGATTTAACACGTGTGGACTGTGATTTTTGTAAACAGTGGAAACGTCTATACTTCGTTTCACCTTATGTGCGAGCGAAGGCAAAACTGGAAGCGCGAGCACGGAAGCTCCGTGCGTTCAGGCTTTGCTCGAGCGCGCGAGCTGGGGAGAAATGCAAAAAGCGCTGGTCTCGCGCTTCTAGCTTTGGCTTCGCTAGCAGGTAAAGTGAAACGAAGTTTAATTTGAGCCGTGCCGAGCGGAACTCCGCGTCTCAAGACGCTCGCGCACCCCACCCTTTGCACTGCTTTCTTTCAGCCAGTCTCAGGACGCTGTTCTAGCAGTGCAGACAAAGGCATGGGCACGAGCGCGTGGCTTTGGAAAGTGCCTCCTATGCACGAGGTCTCGTACAAACAATAGCGTTTCGCTGAGCTAGGCTCACGCGCCTGTGCCTTTGTCTTCAATGTCGACATTTGTGAGATGGAGTAGAGGTCTCCTGATTGGTCGACGCTGTGTCACAAATTTAGTTTACGCTCTAAGCGTGGGGGGAATATTCGGCGCTGGCGGCGGCCTTTGCTCCGCCTATTGTCCAAACTCTATATACGGCTCTGGATATTTGTGAAAGGGTCTATTTGGATATCTACTTTTGCTAGTGTTGCGAACATCGCATTTCACGAGGAAACTGAACTGTTTGACATGGTTTGCACCTGACGTCATCGCACCATGCTGGTGGTAATAGGCCTTTCCGGAAATATGTGGCGCCCTCACCGTATGCTTAACGCAGTGTGACGTTCCGATGTACGGCACGTGAGATTAATCAGAAGGTGAGAACGAAGTTGACGTTGGTTTAACGTTCTGTGCTTTTAGAACACAGAGAAGGCAGACGGAAAGCAAAACGAATAATGCGATGAGCTCCTTTTGTGTTCGCTTTCTTTTTTTGGACGTTCTGAGCTCCTAATGATAAGAGACATGAACAGCGTCGCTACTAAAATATACGAAGCGTTCGACCCGGCACGAGCGTATATCCCGCGAGGTCTCCTGGGATTTTCCGGAAGGCTCTGTTGCGATTTGTTCTTGGTCGGAAAATAAAAACAGGTAATGCAAGATGCACGCTGCAGAAGGTTCACTTTGAGTGCAAGCCATGTATTTGAGAGGCACAAATTATTTTTGCTGGGTGCAGCGTCGTGAGGAACGGCGGGAGCATCTGGCACCACGAAAACGCGCTTTCTGGAAAGAGTATCTTTTGCAAAGATAGTTGTTTCCGGGGCCACCCTTTCTTGTCTGCCGAAGATGCGGAGCAGAGGAACCTTTATGCCTGTGTCCCACTAGAGCGACAGACAGAAACAAACGACAGCGACAAGCCTCAAACCAGAGTCTTTAGCGATGTGAGAGGCTTTGTAGAATAAAGGAGGCTATGCTCAAACACGAACATCATGCACGCGAGGGTATCTTTGGCAGGTTTCCAATCGCTCGTGCTTACTTCACGAGCACCGAAGGACTAAACGCCTGCCAAAGGTACCATCGCGAGCATGCTGCACATGTGTTTGAGGCTCGTCGCTGTTGTTTGTTTCTGTCTGTCGCTCTAGTGGGACACGGGCATTACAACACAGTACGCTTTTAAAAGTACCCCCCCCCCCCCCCCTCTTTTTTTTTTTTTACTTATTTCGTTGTTCCTTTAGAAAATGCCTTTTCTTCCTGAGGGACTCCCTACTCCGTTTGTGGGTGTTAGTTCGACAATTATATTTGTGTCATTTGATTAGAATAGTTTTCCATTGCTTTTATTTTGCACCCAAAAATAAACAAAATACGGAGGTGGCCGAAGCTTGGGGGAAAATGTCCCTCCGAGGCCACTAGAATCCTTTTTTTTTTTTTTTTCAGATATCCTTCCGTACACAGTTGTAGTTCTATGTAACGTAGGATTAATTAATCAGACATTTGTTTGGGTGCCTCAATGATGTGTACGTGTAAAATATGTCGTACAACAATTTTTGTACTTTCAGTAAATACCGTAAAGAGCTAATCCCTGACTTTGATAACTTGAAAAAATAGTAATCCCCCCCCCCCCCCCCCTCTGAGGTCGCAATTAGAATAAGCGGCCACATGAACTGACGCTAATTATATACACGTCAGTGTTCATCATAGTCGTGCACTGGGGTTGGCAAAGTATAAAGTATGGACTGAGCTTCAGACATTGTTAGAGTTCTACTATTCTTATCGTTAATTGAACACGACCAATTACGCGAATGTTTGGCGATGCAGATTGTCATGAACCTGAGCACTCGACTCCGGCTCATGACAAGCGAGTACGTTAGCGGGCAACATGACTTGCGGTGCGAAGTCGTGATATCATGTGACGTGACGGTGTCAACAACACTAATATATCAAGTGACGCTCTAAATTTAAACCGATTTGACGCAGTGAGTCACATGACGTCACTGGGCCAAGTGATGTGACATTACTTGACAGCATGTCTTGACACTAGGGTGCCTGGAGCGCGTTCACGACTGGTGTGTTTAGTGTCCCATCTCTCCTAAACATCAACAGTAGTCCCAAAGTGTCACCAAATGACGCCTTAAAAGCTAGAGTATTCTAGAGTCACTAAATAAAGCTACGCTTTCAGAGTACCGCATTCCTTTGGCACTTTGCCGACAATACAGTCGCTCTATTCAACAATATTCTGGTTCGCTGCGGCATCATTGGACAGCGGCAGTGGCGTGAGTCGCTATCATCATCATCGCGGTTTTTCAAGGCCACCATCTTGGGTCCAGCGATCCGCTGCCTGCTGCTGTTTTACTCTTTACTGCGCGCGCACGCCGAAGTTCGTCGCTCAGCACGCACTTATTCCTTCTTATGATGAGATACGAACAACACGACCTTGATTCGGTGCCACAGCTGCGGCTACGGCAGCTGGCGCAGGCGACGGCTACAGCTCGGCTTGGCTTAGCTACCGGCACCCCTCCATCTGCGCCGCGGACCCAAGATGGCGGCGCCTGACGCGCTTCAGACGCGTAGTTTGGGAGTTTCGGTACTCTGAAAGCGTAGCTTTATTTAGTGACTCTAGAGTATTCTGCTGTCGGATGACGCGATCTTGACGGTTGGTCGTAGAATTCCTGGCGAAAAGCACGAGCGAACGCGAGTGTCGCTGTCGTCATGGCGTCCCAACTTCTAGCTGCAGAAGCTACCGCGAACTGCCACAACAGAGAGCGACCTGTAGCAGAACAGGCGTCTGCCACATCAACCACCTCTGCTGGGACACCGCCAGGATCGCGACCGGCGACAGCACGACACTTCTATGATGTCATCAAGCGGAAATTGAGGGACCACTTTTTTTTGGCGCGGTAAGCGCACCGGTCGGAGACGCGTTCCAGTCATTATACATGACACCATGCACGTCAAGTAACCACGTGACATATGATTAGTCATACTGCAAAAACAAAAGCCCTTCGAGAACCCACAATTTCTCACACATTGCAATTCTGTACATGACGATTTGATCAATATACAGAAATGCAGGTGCCAATTTTTTATTCTCAAATATTTATTTTGTGATACTAAAACAAAACAAAAAAATTCCGTGAACCGTTTTGAACCGGTTACCGTTATATTCTTTTACGGTTCAGTTCCGGTTCAGTTCCAAGATGGCGGCGAAGATTTTGGTTCGGTTCCGGTTCGGCTAAAAATGACGGTTCGGTTCCGGTTTTCGGTTCGGTTCCGGTTCGACACCCTGCTGGTAGCACAGAGCATCAAAGAGCCATTTCTCGGGGAACCTGGACGTCAGCTCACAGCTTTTACAGCGGCGAGGACCCGCAACACACTTGTTCGCTCGGGAGAGGTGTGTTTCGGCGTCTCGCCGCAGCGGGGCGCCAGTCACGTGGCTCTCCTCTCATCCGTTGTCTGCCGCTCCACCTTTTCCATTTCGGCGGCCGCTTCTCGTGGCGATCTGCCAGGCTTTGTCAGTATACAGGAGGTATATGTATATATTCCTGTGGTTATTGGTGACTGAAGACGCGCGCTTTGGTTGCAGCGGACCGCGGCCGGTCTTCGGCCAGGTGAACAGCAGACGGCTGCACTCTCCCCTGCGCAGGCAGCAGGAGGACTCGGGACTGCCGCAGCACGAGGAACTCGCGCAGTACCTCCACGACTGTGAGTGCATCGAAGACGTTCGAAACTATACAACGTCCTTCTTTCTAAAATACGCTTCCCTATTTGTTGTTCGAGCCACTTGGCCCCGCCAGTTTCTTTCAGCGGAACGTTTTAGTAATCCTCCTTTTTGCCAACTTAAAAAAAAAAAAAAAATATATATATATATATATATATATATATATATATATATATATATATATATATATATATATATATATATATATACACACGCGCACGCACGCACACACACACACACACACACACACACACACACACACACACACACACACACACACACACACACACACACACACACACACACACACACACACACACACACACACACACACACACACACACACACACACACACACACACACACACACACGCACACACACACGCACGCACACACGCACGCACGCACGCACGCACGCACAGACACAGGGTGTTTCACGTAAGAGTGACAGAAATTCCTACAGTTAGTGTATTCGAGGTAGAAGAATAATTTTCTCGGGACCGCATTACTGGTGGTGGCGGACGTCAGAAAATTCGCGATACTTACTAATTAGTTCGCTAATTAATTGGAAGTGACTAATTATTTTTTTTAGTTCGTGAAATTAGACAAATGGTTCCAATTAGAAACTTTCTGAGCGTCATCGAAAACCACTAAATCAGTCATTTTCAGAAAGACTGGGGGCGTTTGAAAAGCGTATTAATGTACTAAAGTTACCACTTGTGGAGCAGGTATGTACAAGGCTGGGGCTAGATAAGAGACGGAAAAATTGCGTGGGCGCCTTACCGCAACCACTAGCCTTGTACCTGCTGTCCTGCTCCACGAGTGGTAACTTTAATCCACGTACTACTACGCTTCTCACGCGCTCAAATTCTTTCGGAAAATTACTAATTTTTATGTCTATTTTCATGAATTAAAAAAGTTAAGTAGTCATTTTAAACTAATTAGCGAACTAATTAGTAATGCCCGTGTCCCACTAGAACGACAGACAGAAACAAACGACAGCGACAAGCCTCAAACCAGAGCCTTTCGCGATTTGAGAGGCTTTGCAGATTAAAGGAGGCTGTGCTCAAACACGAGCATCATGCACGCGAGGGTATCTTTGGCAGGCTTGAAATCGCTCGTGCTTACTTCACGAGCACCGAACGACCAAACGCCTGCCAAAGGTACCATCGCGAGCATGCTGCATGGGTTTGAGGCTTGTCGCTGTCTTTTGTTTCTGTCTGTCGCTCTAGTGGGACACGGGCATAAGTATCCACGAGTAATGCGGTCCCGAGAAAATTATCTTTTTACCTGGAATGCACTAATTGTAGGAATTTGTCACTCGTACGTGAAACACCCTGTATATATGCACCAGTAGTGAGTTCTTCAATATTACAAATATCAATATTATTAATGAAAAAATTATTGCACAATGAAGGTAAACAATGTGTAATGGACTGGTAAGTATGTTAATACGGGCTCGTGGCATTTTCCATTTTTCCGAAAGACGGGTGTTTTTTACGGCGAGGATGTTCAGAGAGCTTTGAAATCTTACATAGGAACGAAGCATAATTAAGAGATGAAAAGCGAAAACCGTGCAAGAATCTATAGCCATGCATTTTTTCACGTTTGTTTGAGTAGTTTTCCCCCAAACAAGATGCCAATAATTGATGTATGACTGAAATAGTGTGGTTGTAAATTTGTAATTTAACATTATCTGGAAAAAAAAATTCCGACAGTGAAACATAATTTCAACGACCCTTCGCAGTTTTTTTTACGAAATAACGTAATTACTCCACAAAATATCTTAGGACTAAATTATTCGGAGCTTTTTATGGAACTAACTCCATTGGTATGGAGTCTATTGTAATATTATTGTTGTTCTCCGGTCTGAAAGCTCTAACTTTTCTTTTCTGGGTGTTAATTTTAAGCCCATTATTGTAGGACCACGAAGGAACTGGCTAAGAACATCTTTCGCGGCTGCTATTATAATGGTTCCACACTCGTTTCTGAGCGAAACAGGCTTATATCATCAGCGTATGCTATGTATCCTATTTGCTCGTTTATACTTGGAATATCATTAATATATGCCATAAATAACATTGTTCCAAGGATACTACCCTGGGGAACACCGCATCGCATGTTAAGAAAAGGTGATGCGTGACCATATATGTGCTTACGCTGCTCCAAAGAGGAATGTAAAATGGACATAGCTACACCACGCACGCCACAACAGCATAGTTTATCGAGTATAGTATTTCATGGTTGGTGTAATCAAAAGCCTCGCTAAAACCTATAAATATGCCGAGAGTAAACAACATATTCTTTCAATGTTATTTTTAAATAATTTCTTTTCGTTGGAACAACGCAGACTCTGTTGACCTTTCCTTGCGGAAACCAAATCGAAAATTCGCTATTACAAAGTGCTTAGAAGAAGAGAAGAAAAAAAAAAAAAAAGAGTCGAGGCGTAAAATACGTGATTGTGTGCAGCTCTTGAGAAAATAAAGGAAGTATAGAGATATGGCTCTATAGTTTGCTGTACGTCGTTTCGCAGCCGACGCTACGAGCTGATGGAAGAAATCATACATCGTCAAAAGTTCAGCATCATGGCGTTCGTCATGTTTCTGTGCGTGCTCTATCTTCGCTGAACCAATCACAAACAGAAAAGGCCGAATGACTTGCGCTTTTGACGCTGCTTGATTGGTCCTATTATCTCGTAGCGTCGGCTGCGTCTGGGCCTAAACTACAGTACAATTTTGTCTCCTTTAAATATCGCCGAAACTTTATTTATTTTTGATTTTTTCGTGCGTGGAGATGTCACTCGTGACGAGGCATGGTTGAAATTATGTGGTCCGCCATTTCGGGTGTCAAGTTGGTCTTGCACAAACTTGTGAATGCGTTCTTGCTCGCGAGTCACGACCCGAATATAGCCACGTGTAGATTTGATGAAAAAAATTGAAAGACGTTTACAGATCTCTGCAATGCAAAATTAGAGCGCAACTCTTGAGGAGAAGGAGGGGAGGGTATGCCCCTCCTCCTCCTGTGTACCGTCCCATCCTCCTCCGTACCCTCTCGATCCTCCTCCTCCTTCTCCATATCTTACCCTCCTCCCACAGTTTTCCCCGCTAAATTTAGCTGAAAAAGTGACGCCACGTGACCTTCACACAAATTCAGTTTCCCCGCTAAATTTAGCGGGGAAAATAACGTCACATGACTTCGTGTCACGTCACCCATGAACAAACTCAGTTTCTCCGCTAGATAAAGCGGGAAAATTGACGTCGCGTGACCTCAACACCAATTCAATCTTCCACTAAATAGACCTTATGCGAAATTGCTTTGTGTCTGACAACACTGAGAGCGTCGCCATTTTAATGTT
Source organism: Ixodes persulcatus (assembly GCA_013358835.2). NCBI lineage: Eukaryota > Metazoa > Arthropoda > Arachnida > Ixodida > Ixodidae > Ixodes > Ixodes persulcatus. Next base: position 68,316 of record JABSTQ010011368.1, read on the forward strand.
GGCAAGCGTTGTCGGTACCGAAGCACAGTGGACGCATCGGAGACAGCTGTACGGGCAGTGTGCGATGGCGCAGCAACTGTTTTCCGCCTTCTGACCATATTATGTGGAAGAACAGTTTAAACAACCTACCGCAACTGTCTGACAAAACTCTCGGAGGCCTGTGCACGCTGGCGACAACCTCGTCCAAGCAGCGGGCCGAGTCCTACGCCTTCGCTGTGGAAGCTTGTTGTCGCCAGCGTTTGCACAAGCCTCCGAAAGGACTAGGCCGTCATGCCTTTCATCTTTGAGCACACTTTTAATTCTTTTTGCGATGCGTATACGCTTGAAGTCGTACTGTTTAGCGGTATACTGCTCCTCGCAAATACATGACTCAAAATTCGTTTTTTTTTTTTAGTTGTTACTGGCGGAGGGTTTTTCGGTGGAACGCTCTGTGTTATTCTAAAAGAAACTGTGCCCTGAGCAATATTCTTCAAAACATTGCAAAGGGCTAAAATTGGTTTCAGATAGCACTGACCTCAAGCACAGTTGACGGATGTTGCGCTAATAATGAAGATTTGTTCAACCCTGACAGAATAACTGCAGTGACTTTCTCAAAACTACCTCCGAGCTTCTTTGCACAAAACAAAATTTCTATCTCGGCTGCGACAAGAAGAAAAAAAAAAAGAAAAGAAAAGGAGGTTGTAAAATAAAGGCACCGCCCGTGTTGCTTCATTCGACGTCCACAATGTATGTTTTTGCCGCTGCCGACATCGAAGTTTTAGCCACTGCAGTGAAGCTAACCATACCACTGTTAACCATACGCATCTTCAATTATGGTTGGTGGCGTAGATTATTAAAACTGCCATCTTTTTGCCTCGCTTAACAGCCTTTGTCTCGTCCGCATGCATTGAGCTACTTGCGCATCAAGAAAAAGGCAGGCCGACACTACAACGCACATAAAAGAAAAAAGGAAGTCATAAACAAATTTGGTACAACTTCATGAAAAGCATTATTGATATAAATAGCGCGAAGGTCAATTACAAACTGACAGAACAAGCGCTGACTCACAACTGTCGTTTTAATAATCACACAGAAGACGAGGAAGAGGTAGCGTTTCTCTCTCGTCTTTCTTTTCGGTATCATAAATTCCCAAAATAAAATTGTCATGATGAGAAGAGGAAGTTACGTTAAAAGAACTGAGAAATAACAAAAAGGAAGAGGGCGTTACGATAAAAAACTGAGAATTAGCAGAGAAAAGGATGAAGAAGTTGTCCACAGTAGCCTAATGAAACCACCTCATGTAGGAACGTTAAGGTAATGAAGTTCTTTGTCAGTTAAAGCCACTGATGGTGCACTGACACACGAGTTCTCCTTTTCTTTTATGGTCTTTGCCTCGTATATTTCCCTTGATGTCCTCTCACGGTACCTTCGAAGGACCTTTGTCTCTGTTAGTATCGGCTTGCAGTTACAGTCCCTTACGTGCACTGCGAGATGTCCCGATGGTGTTGAAGTGAGTGACGCAGCGTGTTCACGTAATCTGCTGTTCACGCACCGGCCAGACTGGCCGACATATACTCTGCCACAGGTGAAAGGTATTTCATATATGACCTTGCTTTGGCAAGGTATATATGTTTGCTTGTGTCTCTGGTCGCATTCTTTGCGACCAGACACAAGCAAACATATATACCTTGCCAAAGCCAGGTCATATATGAAATACCTTTCACCTGTGGCAGAGTATATGTCGGCCAGTCTGGCCGGTGCGTGAACAGCAGATTACGTGAACACGCTGCGTCACTCACTTCAACACCATCGGGACATCTCGCAGTGCACGTAAGGGACTGTAACTTCAAGCCGATACTCACAGAGACAAAGGTCCTTCGAAGGTACCGTGAGAGGACATCAAGGGAAATATACGAGGCAAAGACCATAAAAGAAAAGGAGAACTCGTGTGTCAGTGCACCATCAGTGGCTTTAACTGACAAAGAACTTCATTACCTTAACGTTCCTACTTGAGGTGGTTTCATTAGGCTACTGTGGACAACTTCTTCATCCTTTTCTCTGCTAATTCTCAGTTTTTTATCGTAACGCCCTCTTCCTTTTTGTTATTTCTCAGTTCTTTTAACGTAACTTCCTCTTCTCATCATGACAATTTTATTTTGGGAATTTATCATACCGAAAAGAAAGACGAGAGAGAAACGCTACCTCTTCCTCGTCTTCTGTGTGATTATTAAAACGACAGTTGTGAGTCAGCGCTTGTTCTGTCAGTTTGTAATTGACCTTCGCGCTATTTATATCAATAATGCATATCCAACTAGCCCACCTTAATATTTTGGTTCATGAAAAGATTAGGGCCCAGTTCAATAGTTGTAAATGGCTTCACGCCGCGCGATAACGTCTGCATGTTTCTTCGCGTTGTCACCAATTGTTTTTGTTAAAAGTTGCGTGTCAAGTAACAAATAAAGATAAAGAAAAAAGGTGAACCCTGTTTACGTTTGCGTTCACGTCACGCACGAATCAAAGGTTTACCGCTGCATCCGCAGCGGAACGCAGCAATCGCTGGCATCGCATCTCGCGCACGAAGCGCAGTCGCTTGTTTACATGGGCTCTTTGCCGGTCGGGTCTCTGGTTTCGTTTTCTCGCCACTAACAAGATGACGGACGTAGTTCTCGGTGCGCTACTAGATGGCGCTCTACATTTCGCATATGGCCTATTTAGCGGGGCGGTTACACCGACGACGACGCTGCGAAACGCGAAAACAAATGCCTAAAAGCTGCCCTAAAAAAAAAAAATCCAGTTATCTAAACGCACGCGCTTGTACTTTGTGACTGAACACTTACACCTTGGTATCTTAAAGCACTATCTATGTTGCCGTTTGATTTTTTTTTTTTTTTTACGCGATCGCTTTTTAATTGCGCGAATTTGTTGCAGCCTCTACCTGGAATTCAGGTACCGCTTACCTTATTGGCTCATTTGAATCCGTCCGGAAAAAGTACGTTTCATATTGGCTAACTATAACCGCACCGCCGGTGTAAAACATCAATGCTAGAAAGCCTGCATCTTCCCTGCCTCGCACATCGTCGCAGAATCTCGAGCCTTTGTATCTTTCACAAGGTCTTCCACCCGTAACTCTGTGCTCAGAAATCAGCTAATATATCATCCATCATTTGTTTCAGCAGGCATTGATCATCATCATGAGGTTGGCCTCCCATTTTGCCGTCATAACATATTTTACGCATCATTCATTCCTAAAGTATCCGACGACTGGAATCACCTGCCTACATCCCTTACATCAATTGTCGATTCCGCTCTTTTTTGCTACTGCGCTATAATAATCATGCGATTTATTTTGCTTAACTTTGATTATTTGCTTTCACTGTTCAACTAATGTATATTTGGTTCCTATCGTTAACATTTCTATGTTTTCTATGTTTATGTCTTAAAAAAGGAACACCCCCCCCCCCCCCCCCCCCTCTGTAGAATGCCTTTTTCCCTGAGGGTAAAATAAATAAAGAAATAAGCCGTGAAACAATGCATGCAAAGGGCACTGCGCATGTTTCGTGCTTTTCGTTTCGGAAAATTAACTGAAAAGTAGCGCCGTTACTTTTTAAAAGTAACTAACGAGTTACTCTTCCTTTGCGGACACTGTAATGGTAACTAAGTGTAACGAATTACCTTTTGGAACTAAGTAACCCAACGCTGGTTTAAGGGGCAATCAAGTGGATTTTGAGATCGGCTATTTGTGGTGATAACTCATCTACGGGCTCTAAGCGTCCTATAAAACCCGATATTGTACTCATGGTCGGCCGATTTCCCTATTGAAAGTCTAAACAAAGATCGTGACCCTCCCCTGTTTCTGCGCCCATAAACGGACACCAGGAAACGCCGTCAAATAACGCGATTAAAAAAAAAAAGCATAGCTGTATTATGTTTTTTACACCCAACGCACCCAAAATAGCAATAATAGTAACGTTCGGAATCTCCACGCAATTAACTATCTTTACCGGCCAAATGATCTAGGGGTGGGGGGGGGGGGGGGGGGGGGGACCCGAAGATCCCCCCCCGCCCTTTTTTCCCCCCCAAGAGAAAAGTAGTGCAGGTATATTTCTATTGCTGCGAATCTACTATACTCCGTGTCACTAGTTGCGTGCAGTACAGGCAAAGGCAACGCCAGGTGAGGGGAGAAAGGGCAGGCACAAGGAAGGCTGGGGAGAAGGACAGAAACCTCGTCTCCTCTCTAACGTGCCTAGTGCTTTCCCTTCCTCTCCCGTCCCACCTTCCTGGTGCTCGCCCCTTCTCCCCTCGGCTGGTGTTGCCTTTGCCTGTACTGCACGGAACTAGTGACTCGGAGTATCGCGACTGAAGCGAACTATAGGGGGCGCGCTGGTCAGGCAAAATGGCGGACGAAAGGAGGTCGTTTTCGTCTTCAGCACGCGGACCACCATAAATTTCTTGCACTGCAGCGTAAAATCGGTGTTACATATGAAAGAAAATTTATTTTTCGACTCTAGAAACCTTCTTCTAGACAGTGCGTAGGAATGGCACGGTGGAAGCATAACAATAATTACTGGAAACGATGTTTGTTTCTATGCTGCCTACGAGAACCAAGCAGCGATAGCAGACGACAGGGCTGAAACCACTTCCTCTCCTGAGCTTCTCGGCGTTGCCGCTACGCGGTGTCAATTTCGCTGGAGTCGCCAGTAGGACGTCTCACCATCTAGAGCTGGCCCTTTTTCTTGATTAAGGCCCAACAAACAATATGCCATCAAAACCAAGCTTCTACAGAAAGCACTTGAGTGCCCCAAATTTAAGTTTAAAAAAGCTACATTGAAGTTCGCCAACCGATCTGTGCCGTCTACTGCGGTGTAGCACTTCATTTATGGATTTCGATGCTATTTCTGGTCGCCTTTTTGCAATGTCGGTTAAAGAGCTGGGTGTGATACTCGAATTTCGCTTTTGGCAACTCGGATGTCAGGCGGTTACGAAATTGCTCGAAGACGATCCGTTTGGGGGGATCTCTGAACGTTATACAATCCTTTTTTTTTTTTACATTTTGAGGTGCAGAGGTGTGATCCAATGCTTCCGAGTATTTTTAGAAACTGTTTTTGTAAACCAAGGAAAATTCGAGCTATAAACATTGAAGATATCGTAATAAGGCAGGCGAGCTGGTTAAAGTTAAACATTTCTAAAACCCAAGACTGAGGCTACAAAGAGGGGTCCAACGCGAGACGTCTCGAACACAGCTATTAAATTTTATTCAGGACACTAGTTTTTGTACCCGTCATCTTCACACCGCTCTCCAATTGCACACGGCCAGAAGGTTCGCTACAGTTCACACGCGACAACAAAATTGCTGAAGATGTGAATAACTGCTGTTATAAGCCTGATCTAGGCATGTTTCTTTATAATAAACTGGGCCCCATTCAGTCCTCAAAATTTCGGCCCTGAACTTTATAAATTGCGTTCGGATATGTCCCGAAAAACACACGCTTCAATTGGTTTTATTAAGGCAGTGCCACGACCACAGAATATAAGAATGGGAATGTGATTGCCGATATCACTGCTAACTGTACGAGCGTCATTGACACCTGTGCTGATATTGTAATAAGAAGGTCAAGGGCACTTGAGGAGGAAATATTTCTCTAAGGGGGTGGCTGGATCCCATGTTCATGAAACCATTTGATAAGGTCGAGCGCGATGATAAGGTCGAGCGCGGCAGTGTGTTTACGTTAAAATATCCTCCAAGTAAAAGGGTTAATTTTTTTGGTGTACCGTGCTGGTTTGTTCGCCGTACACGTTGCCTGCCCGGTAGCGGTATTGCGGCAACGGTATTGCAGTAACGGAATTACGGTGACCGTATTGCGGTAACGGGATTACGGTAACGGTATTGCCCTAACGGTGTTACGGTAACGGAATTACGGCAGCGGTATTACGGCAACGGTATTACGGTTACGGAATTACGGTGACCGTATTGCGGTAACGGGATTACGGTAACGGTATTGCCCTAACGGTATTACGGCAACGGTATTACGGTTACGGAATTATGGTGACCGTATTATGGTAACGGGATTACGGTAACGGTATTGCCCCAACGGTGTTACGATAGCGGTGTTAGGGTAACGGAATCACGGCAGCGGTATTGCGGCTGCGGTTTTGCTGTCACGGAAGTGCGGCAACAGTGTTACGGTGATGAATTACAGCCACGGTATTAGGTAAGGTTGTTGCGGTAATTGGGGAATTGTAGTAGACCCTTTCCGCAGCCCGCTAAGCACCCGGATAGCGCTCCGTAATCCGCCACAAGACCTTGAACTATGCAGATAAGGCTGGCGGCGCGCATGCGCAGCTGCGGCGTTTTCTTCACGGATACCGTAGCGGAGGAGAAAAACGGTCTACTACAATTTCCTATTAATGGGCAGTTTTAGAGTAGCGCACGTTAAAGATTTGCGTACGCAAAGAATAGCGTGGTCGCCGCTGCGTACGCGCCGAACGCTAACTGCTGTTCACGCTTTGCGTGCGCTATTTTAGCGTACGCTATTTTTCGGAAATTACGTGCATACGCAAAGGGTCATTGCGCTCATTCAAGGAGGATTCGTGATGAGAAGTTGGCTAAAGCCGAGACGAGCACAGTTTAAAAAATGGCGCCTCCCAGGACCCTGGCTGCGGCCGCTTTGAGGGCGACGTCGGCGGCATCCTCGCGACAGCGATTTTCAATACGGGACGACATTGCACTCTGTTGGGAAAGCGCAGTAAGGTGGGCAACGATCACCGGCAACTTGATGCTTGCGACGCGCGTACATTTCTCGGCGAAGGTACGGTGTGCGAAGGTCAGTACACGAGACCTCTCTTGCCGAGGCGACGCAAGCGGACACGACCGGTCGACCGCTCGCGCCGCATTCTCACGTTTAAACAAATGTAAAATGTTACTCTGGACCAAAAAACTTGTTTTTTCTCAAGATACGGCATTTGGTGTGTGAAATAAAAATTGTGACGGTGTCTTGGTGGCGTTGCAAGCGCGAGATGCTTGGGCTTTCGCGTCCCGGTGGAGAAATGCTATTCTAAAACTCTCTCGCGTGTAGCGTGCGCTAACGCAAGCGCTAAATTTAGCGCTAGCGTGCTCTAAAATTGCGTACGTTGCTCTCAAACTCCCTAATTACAGCAACGGAATTACGGGAACGGTGTTACTGGAACTTGACAGTTTTAGCATAGAGTTGGCGACCCTCCTTGCGGGCGCTGCAGAGCATGCTTTGAAGGCAGCGCGAGCTTCCGGTAGTAATGCCGCTCCGTACACCAACGCTATGCTAAAGCTGCCTCCTGTACTAAGGTAACAGTGTTACGGTAAAGTTTTTACGCAAACGGTATTCAGTGGCACCGCAGTTCATTCGCGGTTTCTCATTCAGTACGTAGATTTTATTTAGCAAACACCGCAGAACATTCGCTCTAGTAAAATTCAGTTCCAAGGTAACTTTATAGATAGATGAGTCCAGAGCCGTTTATACTGAGAGGGTTTGGCCAATGGGTGGAGCTTGTTGCCCGCTAGAACCAGGGGATTTTGCGATAACACAGTGGCTTTACTTCTTTGTCTCGTTTATTCCTGGGAAATCGCATAGAGTTCCTATGAGTCAGAGCTACCACAAAATGGCGGACGGAAGTAGTCACCCCCCCCCCCCCCCCCCGTTTGTCAGACTACGCTGCTGTAGTTGCCAGGCTGTCAAAATCTCCTTAAAAAGGCCAAACTCTCAGTATAAACGGCTCTGGAAGGTGAACGGGGGACCATCCCCCGTTCACACACTTGCGTTTGACTATATGACGGACTGAGACAACCCGGATTTTTAAGCCTCTTGTGACGACTTGAGACCGCCTCAGCAGCAGCATGCATCCGTTCGTACGAGCCGTCGCGAGAGGCTTAAAACCCGGTTTTGTCCCCGTCGGTCATAGTCGATCGCAACTGTGTGAACGGGCCTTCGTGTCCTAAGCAAACGCAAGTAGATCACGGAACGGCAATGTTCCGGCAAAACAACCGATAGCCGCCCTTCCGGTGTTTGGCAATGTGCGCTATAGGACGCCTGCGACCAGAGACGTCGGAACTATTCGGGAGGAAGGAGAGGGGAGGCAGTTTTAAGGCGTGTTTGTCGGGAGTTTTGACATTTTGGGTTGTTGTCTGTGCGCAGCTTGGACAGCCGTCTGTCGGGAGTACGAGCACGCCCGCATCGGTGGCCGGCACCAGAACGCAGGTGAGCGTACGCTGCAGGCGGGAATGGTGTTCCCCGCTATTTGAAACGCGGGGAGAGTGAGGGGCACCTACAGTTTGCCGAGAGGTTCGACGTAAAGCCCCTGGATAAACGAAAGCAACGACATCCTTCGAAGAATCTTATGTTGATACAGCAGACAATAGACATAAAACGAGGTAACAAAGGCCGGTCGATTTTCTGTGTCGCCTGTCGGAGGCCAGCGCTTGGCGCGGATTGGAGACGAGCGTTCGGCTGTTGCAATGTGTGAACTTGCAGATTATTCTTGAAATTGCGCCATAGGCTGGGTAGAAAAGGAGAGGGAGCTGTATTTGTCGGAAGGCATACCTGGCTGCTGTTTCATTGCGTTCAGCACGTTTTTAAGATGTTTATCAGATATCATTTTTTTCCCTTGTGTTTTTGGGGGGATCGGTGGCCGAGTGGGCTAACGCACACCAGCTCGGAGCACTTGGAGCGAATGCTCGCGCTGCAGAACCCGGGGACCCTGGGTTCTGCAAGCTATCCCCCAAGCTAGCGGTTTGGTTAAGATACTGACTAAATTTCTCATCTATAGCTGAGACACCAGACGCGCATATTGAGGCTGAGTAACTTCCGGCTGTATAAACATACTTTCATTGTTTTGTGTTGTACTATTTATTGGGACTGTCCCAGTTTCCCAAGTCCTTCAGTGACTTAGGCCGATCCTTATATTCTAGATGCGAATAAAGATTTTTTTTTTTTTTCAGCTTCGCTTTTGCAGATTTTTCTTTATCTCTACGGCACTTACTCCTTTGGTCCTCGGACATTCTTCCACATTTGTCTTCATAACTTTTAGATGAGCGGTGTCGCACACGCCATTATTGGCTTTGATTGCCTCCGCACTCTTGCGTACCTTCATGAATGTTCTTGAATACAAATGACTATTATTATTATATATTATTTGTGTCCGTTCGTCATGTCTTCGTGAAGAGTAGATTAACGGCTTGTTTACCGGTACACACATGTTGCGGCCGGTGTTCACATAATATTAATTTTTTATTATACCAGTATAAGTGCGCGAGCGCTTATGTACGGGACCATGGCAATCCAGTGTCATGCTCAGAAGCAACGTCTGTACAATGGTGATCAAAAGTATGCACCGTCTGTTGCAGCCCGAGTGGTGTACCAACGACCAGCTACAGTCAACACTCCAGGTGAGTCGAGCTCGGACCCGTGGTCGGCCGTCCTCGGCGCTCACCGACGGCCTTGTATTCTTCCCCCTTCTGCAGAGTTCGAGCCGTGCAACTTCGAGCGGATCTGGGCCGACCACCATTACCGGAGCATCGTGCAGTCTGCGTGAGGTCGACCACGATGCATCTCCTCCCGCGCCGCCGTGTAAGATACTAGGTCTGAAATAAATGTCGGTTTGTCCATTGCCCGTCGTTTTTCTTTTACTCGTCTCTGGGTCGTCGAAGAAGGGAGCCCCAAAAAAGAAGGCGTCCCGAAGCGGCAGCGCACCTCTGCTGCCTCGCGATGTACCATCCTCCCTCTCCGTGCCACTCTCCTTCGAGGAAAGAAAGCGCGCGCGCGCAGCTCAGAGGCGCGCTCCACTTGCGTGAGTACCTGGACTGGCGCCCTTCGCGACGCACACTCTACACCAAGACTGGCCAGGTGGGACGGCCTGGTTCCGACATCCCAGACGGAGCCCCGAAGCGACCGACCGCGCTTGCAGCTTGCCGCCGTTCCTCTCCAGAGGCTCTCTCGCCCCATACCTACCTGTGGAGCTTCCAACTAAAGCACCGCAACAGGTCGGCCTACCTACCCTCCCCCCGGTTCCCCTCGCGGCTCACTCGGCTCGACGGCGGAAAAAAGGCGTCCGCCAACCCCGCGGCATTCTGTGGCCGACGTCCGTCTTCGAGGTACCTTGTGGTTACCGTGGCTCTGGTGCTGCCGTGCTTTGAGGCGGAGGCACGTCCTCCTAGAGTGCGACGACGATGGCGTGTTCCGCGGTGACCCTGTCCGTGGCGACGATCGCGGCCGTTCTGGCCCTGGCCTGCCTGGCCATCTCGTTCGGAACGGATAACTGGCTGGAGACGCGGGTGAACAGGACGGCCATCCGGACGCAGCTACAGAGGGACACCGACGAGTATCGGGCATACGAGACGAAGCCGGAGTACTTCAGTCGGGACCAGGGGCTCTTCAGGCTCTGCTTCCCCGACAAGAAGCCCAAAGGAGGTGAGTGAGCGGACGGTTCGGGACGTGTGTCATGGCGGCGCGGCCCTGCTCCTTGGCGGCTTTCTCCGACGACGGCGCCATGACGGCCGCCACGCGCACGCGTCTTGTGCGCGACTCTACTACGAGGAGGAATCTCGGCTTCCTCTCTGCGGGCCGTCCGGGAGCTGGGGGCAGATCAGAAGACGGTCGCGATGTCGCCTTCTGGGGCGGTCCACAACTCGGAAGACACGCGCGACTCGTCTCAGACCTGGTTCGCCTGCCAAATGTGTGTTTACCTTTTTGCTTGCCGCTTTTTTCCTTTTTTTTTCCCTTTTTGGTAGGCAGGTGTTTTATCTGTGTTTGGAACTAATAACAGCTGCAAAACAAAAAGGGGAATGTTGACAACGAAGAGGCGGGGATGAGCTGGACGCTTCGTCTGAGAATGTTCGATGAGAAAATGTGCCCCACCGACAACATCTGATAGATTGCAGCGTGTTTTGCTCCCCCCCCCCCCCCTTCCCCCCCTTCCAAGTCGTTCGTTCTAAACACCTGTACCGAAAGACGCGGCGAATGAAGGAGATGTGGAGTCCCCTCTCAAGAGTGTTTGCATAGGTGTACGAAGCGGAATTCAACTGTTTTCCCCGCTTCCTCCAACAAAGGCATTACAGGAAAGTTTCGAAAATTCCCACTCTTCTTTTTAATTAACAGTACCTCGCAAGTACGACCGCATTACCTAAGTGAGAAGGAACGTAAGAGTGACACGCCCCAGTAATGGGTCGGAGAAAACAATGCTTCACTTCAAAAAGGCAGTGAAGCGAAGACTAGCCACGGCCTCTGGTTTGGAATGTGCCTTGACTGCGCAGTAAGTTCTCATTCGTGTTGAAGAGCGCCTTAGATGTTCGACCATTCCGAGCGAAGCGGAATACAAACGGCGGATGAGCCAATAGTAGATTTCATTCAGCCTAGGGAACCAATTGAATGTACCTCAGGATATACGTATATTCATACGCCGAGAAAAATAAAATTCGGCGTTTCTAAATGACGCAAGCATATGTCAGTGTCGACCAATGATGAGCATTTGCTAAGCGCCATTACTCCAGTTCATTGGACACGCGCACTGACTATTTTTGACTGCGTTATGGTAACTTATGCCGACATACGGTAACGAGTTACTATGGCATTCGACCGTAGGCCGGCTGCCAATGTAACTCGTAGTCGAGTCTGACGTAATCCCCCACAACTTGTGTAGTCAAACGTCGACAAACGCTACTGTACGCGTGGCCTTCGAGGCTAATGACGTCCGTCTCCACACATTCTTCCCGTCACACGTCGACAGTGCGGTGCTCCAGGCAACATCTGCGCGCGAAATTCCAGAGGTGTCAAGGCATGACACGCGGTTTACCGACGCTTCGTAGTCAATCAAGGCCGTAGCGTGAAATTTGTGACGTCACCTACCGAAGGCCAGGTTCGGCCTCGGCTGGGATCAGGACTCGTGCCCTCACTGATGGAACCCGAGTTCCAGCCGAGCGCCGACGACCATCACGCAGCGTGTCCGTGGCCACACACACTGCTACTACATGACACAAGGGGCAATCTGCAGACCGTGTGTGATGTGCGAAAAGTGTGACAAACGGCTTTTCGCAAAATCCGCAAGGCTGCGCCTGCCGTCGGCGCTAGCAGCCCTCGCGCGGCCTTGCCGCCCGCTGCGGCGGTCCCTTCCTGGTCCCGGCGGAAGGCAGGAATGCGGCAATGCAGCACCGCCCCGAGCCGTCGCAGCGGCAACAAACGACCGCCGTCGCCGTCGCCGCCGTGGCCGGTGTCTGGCCGCGGGGGGGTTGGGTTCGCCCGGGGGACCGGGGCCCCTCCCCTTTTTGCCGGCGTCCCCGTGACTCGTAATGTCTACCAGGAACAGCGATGACCTGACCGCGCTTTTTTGGGGTGCGGTGGAGGCGCGTCGGGCGTCTGCCACCGACAAGGCAGACGGTAGACGCTGGGAGTTTTCGCAGACCGCCTTTTCGCCTCCGCTAAGCCCTCCGCAACGAAGAAGCCGCTACTGCGCCTGCGCGCCGATTGCCTTGACTGTATAGAGTTCCGGGTATCGTAGCGGGTTGCGGAAAGCGTTGCGGGACGGCCCTACCAAAACTTCCTAATGGTTGAGCCATCTACGTGCTGGTGTGACGCTAGCACTAGTGCCCAAGCCCGTGCTTTGTGTTGACCTCCTTTAAAGGGGTACTCCGGCGATTTTTTGAGCTACCTCAACTAACTATATTTTCTGACTCCCCGGCCTTTACCCTTTCCGGTATGCTATTTAGTATTGCGAAATTCATAATAGTTATTGCGAAATCGGCAAATAAAAATGGTGCAAAAACCAACATTCAAATATACCCGCACTTTTCAGTGCCGTGACGTCAGTGGAAGGCAGGCTTGCCAGTCAAGCGAGCAGTCTAAAAATAGAATATGCCAGTCATTTGTTCCGTGCTGAAGCGCGGGGACTGGAGCGAGCTTCCAAAGCATCCATTTGACACCATGAAACTGCTTCGAATCAGTTGGGAACAAATTCTACAGTCCAAAGAGTGAACCCCTGCACTTCCACTGACGTCACTTTTTCGTTGTTGCCAGTAGAGACTTTCAGTTTGAAAAACACGGTGAGGACCAAAATTGTAAATTAAGAAACTTCGTGAAAAAAATTATTTTGACATAATATTTGGGATACTATTTTGGCGATGTTGTTTGGCGAGTTTAGCAAAATTTCAAGCAAATCGGGGACCATGAAGAAATCGCCGGAGTACCCCTTTAAGTGACGACGGAACATTCAGCACGGTTTCAGGTGGAGACGCCGGGGCGACTGCATTGCCTGTCGCCTACGTGCCACTCGGGCCGGTGTTTTACTAAGGGGCAGGGATGTTGAGGAAATCTTCGAGCTCGGGAAATCATTGAGGGTATGCTCTCGAGAACCCCTATAGGTTTCCAGGAACCCAGTTTGAGAACCTATGGTCTAAGACAACCTAGAGCAGTGCTCAATTTACACACGATAGAACAAACAAATAGGACGGAGCACCCCGAACACGACATCGACATTTTGAAAGGTGTCGTGTTCTGTGCTCCGCCCTGTTTGTTTATTCTTTCGTGTATGAATTGAATCTTACCAACACGCTTGGTTTTTGAAAAGAGTAGTGAGTGCCTTCTGATTTTCGATTTTAGTATGTGTGTTAGTGGTCGTATTACGTTCGAGCCATCGACAGTGGTCTGACCTATGATGAAACGAAATATATGGGCCACCACAGAGGTCACAAATTTTTAATAGCCTTTTCGTTAGCTTCTGGCTAATCACAACCGGGTAACCCGATAAGGTCTTGCGAGAACTTTCATCGGGCGAATCAAGCTGCACAAAATTTCAGCGTTACGACGTTAGCCAATTTTCTTTGTGCGTGCTATCTTTGGCTAAGTCAATCAAGCGCTATAAATGCACAATGACCTTGCACTTCTAGTATGTTTGTTCGTACTTGTTGTTTTATCCTTTGACTCCGCTCGGACTTTTGGTGAAACGAAGTATAGGTAAAAGAACCTGTATTTATGTATATTTTTCTATTGGGTGTTAACCTGGACGCTCTAGACGGCACCCACCGTCGCCTGATCGAAAGGATTCAGCCGTATTCATCTATCAATTCAGGCTAGCGTTTTCACTCCATTGGCCAAATTACCTCTCTTCACGTGATAGACGCTAGACACCCTTTCGTAACTAACGAACTTCCTGTTTGGATGCATCCGTACAGACATTCTTATCTTCGAGGTGGTACTATTCAGACCATCGTGGCCGTGTTTTTTTTTTTGTTTTTTTTTAAATATCGGACTACACAACAGTCGCCTTTTGAAAGGGAAAGGGGGGGGGGGGGGGGGGGGGGTCTGGCGAGCGAAGCGAGCCTTTTAACAGCAGAACTTGTTAAAGGGAATTAGCCAGGGTCAGGGTAATACGCAAAACCGGATAACTTTCCATGTGCGATTTCTTCTGCACACGAGCGTCGGGGAGCTATACATTTTGTTGATGCCAAAAATCATAAGCACAGATAGCAATGGTTGTGCACAGTCCAACTGCGGATCTGGATATACTTTCTCCAAGGGTGACCACAAAGAAGAAGCACGCAATTACTATCGGTTATTATTATGGGTTCGTTGACCACGTCTTTGCTTCACCATATTCATCGGATGCCATTTTGTTTACTCTAATATACGAGTAAGGATTTCTATATATATATATATATATATCTTTTACACGTTTGATGTGTTTTTAGAGCCATTCCATGGGGAGTCATGAAAGTCATTTTTAATGCAGATACAAAACAATGTAAAAAAAAAAAACTGGCTTTGATTTTATACTAGGACTGCTACTCTTCCCCGTGGACCACTCTTATGTTAACTTCCCTGGTCGGCATACATTTTTGAACGATCAGACTATTGGCGTTGTCCGAGGTCGAACAGGTTGAATCCACGCCATCAAAACTTGAATATGTTTGGGGCACTTCGATATTTCGTTCGGGGCTCTGTTGGTACCCGCGGCTAGTAAAGCAATGCTGACCTCGATCTCGTCTCATGCGTCAGGACTCCAAGCGAGGAATGAGTTGTATATCACACCTGGAATTCTTACAAAACGGGTTTTAGTTTATTAGAAGAAATATAAAAATTAATACGCAAAACTAACTTTGGTAGCATATTCGATGATCGTAGTGAAAGTTAGTACTCGTAGGTCAACTATTTAATTAGATAACGAACGACTCAATATTGACACGCGCTTCTCATTCTTCTCCTTCGATAGTAATGTGACCGAAATAAATGTACCGCAAAACGTTTTTACTTAGTAAAAAACACTTTAAAATGCTCTCGTCTACTTAATCACAATACCAAGTACCCGGTGTATAATTATCACCCTCTTAACGATAATACTAAAGGAAAAAAGTGAGAAGTACGTGGCAATATTTATTCGTTCATTATCTAATTAACTAATTATCCTACGACTTTAATAGCTTGCCTAAGAATCCCCAAGAACATATCGAATATGTTAGCAAAGCTACTTTTAAAGGTGTGTACGTGTATGTAATTCACGGGATGAAATCACGTACAGTTCGTAATAGGTAAAAGCCACATCGGCGTCGCCGGCGACAGACATGTCTGGGGCAACTTTCGTGTGGACTGTTCAAAGAAGCGACGTCACGGACTTGCCACATGCGCGCTCTTGCTTCATATCCGCAAGTTGCGAAAGTGCTGGATTGTGCTGTCGACGTTCAATAGCCGTTCCTTTGAAATGCCGTCTCGTTTCTACTGCGTGGGCCCAATGAATCTAACCCGCTTTAAATAAATCGCAAAATTCAAGACTCGCACGCCTACGGCACTGTAACCTATACCATGGAAAGTGGGGCTAGGTGATGGATCTGCTATGCGTAAATATTGATGGCAACGATGGCCTCATTTAAAAGTGCAAACCCCAAAATTTTCCAATACCAATAGGGTGTTCAGGCTTCTATTTTTTCCTTTTTTTTTTGTGGTTTCAGTGGAAAAACCTAACGTTCTTGTGGATTACGTGGACATTTGATTGGACAAAGGAGGGAATGAGAACAAAGTCAAAACGACTTTCCTGTTTCTTTTTTTTTTCCTTTTCGCTAGACGAAACGTAGTAATGGCTTACAACGTTTTCTCACTTTGACTTGGAAAAGGCATAACTCCCTTTTGAGTAATCGAAAACTCTTTTTTTTTTTATTTGTATATTCTTGTTAAGACACTTTTTTTTTTTTCTATATTTTAACAAACCACAAATCCACCTCCTAATCTCGCTTTCACGGATGAATTATTGAATCATAGCACGAAAAAATCAGTTTTAGTGCTGATTTGGTTGAACCCACGCTTTGCATACGCTGTGCGACATGTTGCAAGTTTCGACTCGAAGAACGGGGTCCCTTGTACAATCTCCACCAGTACGAAAGGCCCATTTGACGAGGTAGTTACCGTTTGCTGTGCTGGGCTCGCTTTGACCAGGCCGACGCCACCTAGAATTTCGTCATCGTCACAGCGAGATTGAGCGAAGACACTGATTGGACGCGAGCGCCGCGTCAGCGTTCGGTGGGCGTCGCTTCCAATCAGCGCGTCGAAGGGCACTCGGCTTCGGGATCGGGTCCAATGGCCGAGTTGACGCCACCCGACTGTGACAACGTTCCACGGAGGAAGAGAAGGATCTTCTTTTTCCTTTTTCTTCTTAAAGAGAAAGTTGCTCTGGTCAAAGTAGGCTTAGAACGCGTACACTGCCTGGACGAACGGGTCTTTCATACTGGTGAAGACTGTACTTGTTGGTGCTTTCGGAAGCGCCCTAGAAGGGCACAGCCGGAACGCCGATAAGTGTGTGTATACGGCGGTCGAGCGACTTCGTTGAGGCGGTGTTCATTCGGCCAAATCCTGACCGACGGGACGGTCCCTGATTTCGAAAAGCACCGAGCATCCATTAGATGTAATGAGGTTCGAGACGCAGGCCGTCGTCCGAAGTGCACAATCCTGCAGCGTGTGCTCACCGCGTGCACTTTGGCGAGGCCAACGTTCGTGTCCATCTGCGCAAACGCCAAAGATGGCAACGATCAGCACCGCGCCTTGTCGGAGTTTTCTTGTAAAGGTGCCTCAAGGAGACCCTGTCGCGTGTTTCTGCTTCCCGGAGGGGGACAAACAACTCCCAACATAAACACCTGCTCCTTGCAACGTCCATGAAATATTTCATCGGCAATAGACCGGTCTCACCAAGCGCTCGGCGCATGCTTGACGCCGCCATAACTTCAGTTCGCAGGAAGCAGGCGGCGGTGGGCGAGATGGCTCCTGCCGCCTCGTTCTCTCCACGCGCGGAGCTCCAGAGAGGTTGTGGCACGCGCAGAAAGACTAAGATTTCCTCGATGCATCGCGGCAGCGTGGTGCACGTTAAAGACCCCAGGCTAGCGGTTGTACTGCACTGGCTAAATTGCTCATCTACAGCGAGTGACTCGTCGCAACATTAAAAGTGGCTGACCAACGACTCGCTGTATAAATATCCACACAACCCCAATTATTATCGCGGCAGCGGTGGCGTAGGTAAACTGTCTGGTGAGATCGGTCTATTCTCTTCGCGCTTAGCTAAGAACGGGTTAGAGAGAGACTTGTTTACAAATTTTTTTAATACTTCTTGAAGACGACCGATTGCCTCGTTTATGTTGAATAGCATAGCAGAGGAACCTCGCTAAATCTCCAACTTGGTGTTTTCTGTCTAGAAGTTGTGGAATTATACAAGCTCGTAAGGCCTGCGATGACGGAGCGATATAAATGCGTTTCGTTCGGGAGGCAAGAGACGGCTCGTGTTTGCATTCGCTAAAAGGGCCAATTCTGGCTATGGCAAACCGCCTGATCATCGGTCCATGCGAAAGTGATCCAGAGGCTCGAGACTGTGCTGGCCGCACCATCGGATATACTTTATTACCCCGGTATGGCGCTCGAGAGTGAGCCCTTGAAGACAGAATGCGTTCAAGATGGCTTCCAGTGCACCCTGATTTGGGAGACCTATACCGATACCGTAAACACCACGTTGTGGAAGTGAGCTCTTGTGCTCTGGTTAGACTGAGACTGACCTGATTACCTGTCAAGCGGTGATCTCGAGACTCAATATTATTTCGGCCGTATACCGTTGAGTGTCGTATCCACCGGAGCCGGAATGACATTCGAGAGTGAGCCCATAAATGCTTCAATAGCGAAATTGATTTCATTGCACCGTGAACAACAAGACTCGGCCAATACGATCAACACCGCCTTGTCCGAGTTGCCTTGTGTATTATTTTTATAGTGGAACTGACCTGATGATATGTCCAGTGGGGGAGGCACTCACTTGATCGAATGACATTTGAGCGAACGCCCACGTTTCACCGAATGACACTTTAGCGAATAGTCGGACGCCACGAAGCGGCGTTTTCGGGTGGGCCAAATGGGTTCACATTTTTGTAATGAGCCGACGCAGACTGTCGCCGCTGTCGCCGCGAAGCGGCGTAAGCGCAGCGCGGCGGATGGGTTAACGCGCGCCCCCGTTATTCGCTAAAACGTTCAATTCGCTCAAATGTCGCCGTTCGCTAAAATGTCATTCGCTCATGTGATATGGACCCGTCCAGTGGTAAGCCAGAGACCCAAGATTAACCCCCCGGCCGTATCGTTGAGTATCCACCGGACCCGGAAGGGCATTGAAGAGTGAGCCCACGAAAGCTTCGAAAAAGAGATTCATTGCATCTCGATCGACAAGACCCGTCCTGTGCTTGGCGTTCTGCGCCCAAACTGGCAGTTGAGCTGAAGCTGGGTCAAATTCAAATTTTGTGTATATGGTTCAGACAGCGGTCAGTTCGTCTGCCTTATACTGGCGATCTGACCAGTGCAGAACGACTGGAAGCCTGGATTCCTTAACGTGCATCACACAAATAGACCCTCTTCAAAAGTTCGTCAAAGCAACACTGGCGGTCGCCATATTTTGGGCTAGGTGGCGCGAGCTACCGCCCGTTATAAAGGGTACAGCCGTGAGCATCCATCCATCCTTGGGCATCACTTTTCGCGCGAAAGTCCTGTCGCATCGGGCATATAAGAAAAACCTGCCTGCAGCAGACATGGTCGAAGCATATTCTGTCATCGCGTCTGCTGCGAACACTGTGTCTCTTGTATGATGTATTAGCGGCTTTCAACTGGTCTAGCCGTTAGTAAAGCTTCCAGCGAACTTGGAAATGTCAGCTTGGAGGCCAACGGAGCGTAGACAGGGTCGTGGGCTGTCGACGTGATAACGAGGGACCTCGTTCCACGTTCTTATCGCCTTCGGGTTATATTCTGTCTACAGATAGCGCGATGTAATAAGTCAGACGCTCATTTTTTTTTTCTTTCATAATATCGAGGGGTGCGACCATGCCTGCTCGTGTAAACAAAAATATTTTTTGTGTGTTATTTATTGGTCGCTTCACGCAATATTCTGCAGTTGTGCTGCACTGCCGGGAGCAGGGACGGGTGTAGAATACTTGCAAAAATATATCGATCGAAATGCAGATACGGAAGACGTAGGCGAAAATGTATTTAATTAGAAATCCGATTACACTTTCGACGAACGCTTTTAAATACAAGATAAAACGAGGATGTTTTATCGTGTTCAAATTATTTTACAAATGCATTTTGTTTTCATGGTTTGATACTTTAAACTTAAATGTAACCCCAGGCAAAGAAAAAGAAAGGGCACAAATGAAGAGTGAAGTCTATACATACCAAAAATCAAGCGCAAAAAAAAAAAAAAGTTTCAGCTTTTTAAAAAAAAAAGTGTTGTCATAAGCTACAACACCGGCTACAACACCAGGAACAAACGGTGCATTTTGTGTGAGCGTAATTTCTAAACCTCAGTCGAAACAGCAAAGCCTGTTCAAACGTTTCGCTAACGGAACCGTCTTAAAAAAAAAATTACATAATCAAATAAGTCAATAATTGTACCCATCACCAAGCCCGTTCCAACCTTGTTTTTCCTCTTCATGTTTTTTGTTTTGTTTTTTTTTTTTTTTTTTTTGGGGGGGGGGGGGGTTGTTTGATTACCCATGTCGTGTCGTAGTGTCGGATAGGATGCGGTATGTTCAGCTGGATTGATAGGCGCTTTTCGGTAGCTACGGCGTACATACAGGAAGTTCTTGATCGCCACGCGAAATGGTTGCCTCCTGTGCAACTACAGCAGGTGTTTGGAGGGTTCGTGGCTGCCGCCGTTTCAACAAGGAGGAAAAAAATCGAACGTGCACTCGTTTGCTCAATTATCGGGGGGGGGGGGGGGGGGGATTTCATTGTTCAAGCTTACCTCGATACCTCGGTAACGTCACTATCCGAAGGATCGTCACATTTTTCAATCGCCGGGGCAGTGGAGTACTGTGCCTCGAAAGTATGTTGACTCGATGCCTCTCTGGAGATCGCGGCCGCCATCTTGTGAAAGTCGACCGCGACGATACCGGCGGATTAACCTCGGGTCGCCGTCCTCCCCACCCCCCGTGGACTTATTGCGACGTCAACGACCTTTTCCCGCCATCGATTGCGTCCGGGGATATGTCTTTTCGAAAAGGAAATGATTCTGCGGCAGGGGAAGATGAGCGATTGCGTACATTCTTCCGAACGCGTCGCCTTCTGTCTGCGAACAGGCAGGGCGGATTCGTCGATGACGACCTCTCTCGTCTTTCTTCGGAGGGAGGGGGGCAAACGGCAAATTTTTTGAGCAAATACGGCGGCCCGCGGTCGACAGCCCACGGAACTAATGAATTTTCGTCGCGGGTTTTTAGACGATGAAAGCGAACAAAGGGGTTTTCTCATCGGAACCTCGACGAAGTCCTTTTTTTTTTTTTTTTTTTCGCCACCGCGGATTTCGTGGCGGGAACGTGATCACTCAAAAGTCTCGAGATAGATGGTTTTCAATAACAGCTCTACGACTCCGAACCAGACGCTCGGCGCACAGCAGACTCGGGCTGTATAATATATACAACTTTGGGCGTCCGACTTGCATCGGTGTTCGGCGAGGAGTTTCTGATGTCTTACTGCAAAGACATCAGGCAGTCTTCAGAGACATTGTCTGAAGAGTTTCTTGTACGAAGGTCTCGCATTGATCGTTCGCCAAACCTGTCTCGTTCGCAGATGTACGAAGCGAACGTGTGCTTCGAAGGAGGCGTGCTCGCTGGGTGATTCTCGCGTCCCGTCTCGCAGCGGACACCGCGCGGTGGTGTGGCATCCGGCTTTAGAGGCCGACTGAACAGCCGTGCCCGCGAAAGAGACGATGAACATCCGCGCTGTTGGCTAGCCGTTCGTGTGTGCGACCAAAAGCGTGGCCGTGCAGGTCGGCCTTCCTCGGTTCATCAAACACAATATCTATGACGCCTCTCGTAGAATTGAGTCTGCTTTCTTCGACGGGAACCAAACAGAACCTGGAAAGGTTTCCACCGTGATTTTTACGCACACCATGGACGTTCGCGACTGACAACCCCGTTCGCGACGTCGCGGGCATGAGGAACCGGAACACCGCAGTCGCACGCATCGTATACTAAAGATGCGGTTTGCAGACACGACGCTTCGAACGCTTCGAGCACCTTCCGAGCTTGTCTGCTTCCCACGACGCTTAAAACGCGACTCTTTTCGTACGACCAATGTCACCGTCGCACGAGTAAAAAAAATCTTCGAAAGAGAGCAGACTGTCTTTTGTATTCGACGTCCTAAACATCTCGTCGTCAGTATATAGAGCCATTCGTTTCGGTTCTATTTTTTTTTTTTTTCGATGAATCCAGGTCGTCGTGTCAGAGCCGCGTGCTGCTGGCGGCGGCGGCGCCTGTTACCGAGTCGCGCGGAATCCGGTGCCGTAGTCGTATGTTGTAGTTAGTTTTGTTTCTCCCGGCAACTTCTTGAGCGTTGTGAATAAGATGGGGAAGGGAGAGAGGGCCAATTGTGGCAACTTTATAAAGGCGCGTGGGAAGCCTTCAGTCTTGGATGCCGCCGCACCCTGCATGCTGGCGCGGCTCTCCCAGCCACAACGCGCACCTCGCACCCGATGTTGCCGCGCGTTCACGGGCGCACACGCGCAGAACACGTCCCCCCCCCCCCCCAAAAAAAAAAAAAAATGAAAGTCAACAACAACAACAAGAAAGAAAAACAGGGTCACCTCGATTTCGCCGCGATGCTCGGAATGCGCCGGCGCGGATGCCCAACTGTGGGTTTCGCCGTGGGCTACGGGGAAAAAAAAAAAAGAAAAAAAGAAAAGGCAGACAGACGAAGGAGGACTGACTATACGATGGACCGCAACGGACGCTACGAGCCATATCCAATCCAATCCGGCGCTGTGAGGGAATCACCTGACTACGCGGGCCTCGGCATCACTGCGCACTCCCAGCTGGTCACGTGGCTTGCACAAAGTAAGAAAGAAAGGGGGGGGGGGGGGGGAATTAGACGTTCGTGCTTACAGTTGGCAAATTCACGATTCTTCGCCTCAAGCGCGAGCGTTCTGCCTTTGATAGCACTCTGTCGTACGCACAGCCAAAGCACGACGGAAGGCAGCGTGCACGTACCGAAAGCGGAGCTGGATTCTTAACCGCGGTCACCGGCTGTAGACAGCGTTTAGACCGGTCCGTCTTTAAGATTATAGGCGAGACTGTTTTACGTCGTCGTGGGTGATCAATTTAGCCAGTGCAGTATAGTGTCACTGCTAGCCCACGGGGTCCTTAACGTGCGCCACGCAGTAGTGATACACGACCGCATGGCATGCGTTGCTCATCCATATCGAAATTCCTGGGTTCAGTGCAGCGCGAAGCTTTAGCTCCGCGTGCTCCGAGGTGTGGTGTGCTCGTAAAAACAGTAGAGAGCTTTAGAAAGGGGGCTCCTGGGTCCCCCAAAGCGTCGGGGCGTTCTGCGCATGTTCTGTGCGGCGCCCCGAGCGTTGGGGCCCCCATACTAAAACTCTCCAGTAATGCAGAAAATAGGATGGATTTGCAACATAGTGATTCGTATCAGCTATTGTTTAGATTGAGCTTACACTAGACAGAAGCAACCGAGGAAATATGGGAACTCTAAGAACGGGTATACTACGGGGGGGAACGGTTCTAATTTCCTAGGACCCCAAGGATTCCCCGGAGGCACGGGAACACACTCGACCACCAATCCCCCCCCCCCCCCCCCCCCCTCCCACGTGACTCCCCACACGGCTTTGGATCGGCTCCGATGTCTCGTAGCGACCGGTCCATCAACGGTTCTTGTAAGCAGCGAGGGGGCCTTTTTTTTTTTTTCGGGTCATCAGCTGATGCCGGTCCTCCTTTTGTCCGGTCGCCCCCCTATTCATAGCGCGACGGCTGCTTCTTGTCTCGGCACTGGGGTAAAAGCGCGGACGGCGTAGAAGAGCTGCTGGAAAGGCCGCTCGGAACTTTTTTTTTTTTTTTTGGTTGTTGTGTTTTCGTTGTTTTCTATTCCAGCGTCGTCCCGATATGGGGGCCAGTGGAGCGTGGTTCGGCGATCTTCCTGGCCGTTCACTTTTTTGGGAACGCAGACGACGGCTGGAGAGAGAGAGAGGCCTCCGCTAGGCGGACACCGCCGAGAAAGCTGCCAGATAGAGATTGAGGTTTACACAAATAGGAAATAACGGAAATCAGTGGTATAAAGACATTTTCAGAGACATGTAGTCGCAATGAATAGATGGCTGGATACGGCTGAACCCTTTTAATCGGACGGCAACTCGCTTTCGTTTTGTTTTTGTTTTCACCTATTTTGTTTTGCGCATTAGTCAGTAGTATGTATGGGTCGTAAAAGTAATGATTGTGTTCTGACGGGCGGAGGCATGTTGCGCTCCTGCCCTTCATTTCTGGTTCTCAGACAACCCCCCAGACGGCACTCGAATAGATGCTGCGTGTTTTATAAATGATCTATTGTCCGTGCGAGAGGTCGCTGCGTCGCCACTACAGGGAGATGCGTTGTTGCCGGTGAAGAAACGCCAACTTCACATTGTACATCTTCGACAAGCACTTCCGGACTGTAAAAGAAAGAAAAAAACAACAACAAGGAGGTGCCCCCACCCCTCCTCTGTAACCCTCATATGTCAACGCCTTACTGAAGAAAGGCGTATTACGTCGTGAATGCAGGTTTGTACACTCCATGACACCGTTAGCGCGTACAGAATTTCAGCCCATGTTCGCGTATTGCTCAGACTTGCATGGATGGCGCCCGGATGAGGACATTTTGACGCTGTAGCAATTTTAATGAAAGCTATCGAGTTGTTTGAGAAGCACAGGAAAAGTCAAGTATCTTGTACAGAGCTCTGCGAGCAATATGCTCGGCAAATTTTATACGTAGCTGGCAAGTGTCGCCATTGCTGGGTACCGATGGTTATTTCTGCTCACTGGTTTCTTCGAACTACAACTTCTGCGGTGTGAAGCTTACGTGGCGAAACGAACGCTCGCGGCTCGGAAAAATACTGGTATGGCCGCAACTTTACTTTTGCAAAAAAAAAAAAAAGAGTCTTGAATACAGAACATATGTACTTACACTTTGAAAGGCAATTCAATTACTTTGGTGATACTACTTGTATCAGCAAAGTATCAACCTATTTGTAGGTTGATTTTTCGAGGCGAGCGAGGAGAACGAGGACCCTCTACTTATCTAGTTGCTTCACTAAACCTTGTATGGTTTGTTGATCTCAATGACGCTCACTGGGCTGCTTGACACTTGCGTGAATAATGGTGAGTGCACGGAGGGTTTGACCCTGAACCCGCCGTCGTCGGTGCTGACGGAGTCCACTTCAAAATGAATTTAAGATGCCACACCAAAACGAAATCGCTATATGACGGCTTTAAATAAACGAGAGTATAAATGAACAAAAAAACTAGGTTTACCAGTTGCCAAGGAATAAAGGTCGGTTCAGACACTTGCGTTTGAGTGCGTTTGACTGCGTTGCGGAGAGAACCGAAAGCGAGTCACCGGCACATCTGTGCTTCGTATGAAGCGTGGAATCCAATTCAAGGAATCTTCTTGGCATGCGATATAAGCAGCTCGGATGTCCTGGTGTCTCGCAGCCGCAACGCAGTCAAACGCAGTCAAACGCAACTGTGTGAACCGGGCTTTTGGGTCACGGCTAACCGAAAATAATTTTTGGGTGTTATTACGCTACAGGTCACATGCTTTTTGTAACACGTCAGGTGCTTTTGAGTTGTTATTCATTGTTATTAGCAATTCGAATAGCTTGTACATGTTTCAACTGACTGATGTTTTGACAATGTCATTTTGCTTTTTTTTTTTTCACATGCTTTTTTTTTTACTTTTTAAAATATCGTAGTTATACCACATTTGTTTTTCGTCGAATCGGTTATTTACTTTAGCTTAACAACGGGGTCCTTTCAGCCGTTTTTCTTGAAGGCTCTGGAACTTCCGCTCGAATATATTCTTCATATACGCGTGTCGTATTTTTTCGACCGTAGTCTGCAAAGTCCGTAGTCGTATATCGTATTTTCTCGACCATTTAGTCTGTAGTGTGTATGCAGTCCGCAAAAGCAAAGTTAGGTAAAGAAAAGTCGATATCGTTAAAAAGGCGAATACAATACCGGCCTTCACACAACGGTCTTTAAAATTGGCAACCACTGAAACAATACTGCTCGCTTATAAAATGCTGATACGCCCTTTGGTAGAGTATGCGTTTGAAGTTTGGTGCCCGCACACGAAAAACCTTATTCTCGATGTGGGATTAGATGGGGGATTAGATTCACCAACAGAGCTGTAGGCTCTATCTAATCTTCCATCTCTTAAATCTAGACGAAAAAAACAAGCGCTTGAAGTTTCTTTTCGTTATTCTTTCTGAGTCACTGCTCATAGACCCATCAATTGACGTCACATTTCGTAAGTCGCGCATCACTCCGAACAAGCTCTCGCGTTACTCGCATGAATTCTCGTTTCAAATTTTCTTTTTTCCCACGCAGAGTGAAAGAATGGAATGTACTGTCGGATAATGTTTCACTGCACGATTCCGAGTTCTTTCATCTTATTTAGACACAACATAGCTATTGTTTATGGCAATATATATATATATATATATATATATATATATATATATATATATATATATACTCGTTCGTGCAATTGGATGCCGCTTATTGTTTATATTGTTCGTATTTTGTGTACTTGCGTTTCTACGTGTGCTTAGATTGCTGTTTTTATCGATTTTCAAAATGTATTCCTTAACTTGGACTAATGGTATGTCGAATAAATAAATAAACATTACCCTCCTCTGACGTAAGCAGGCGGAAATGGAGGGACCACTTTTTAGGACGCGGTAAAGACACCCGTTGAAGACGCGAACTTGAGGCATTCTTACACCGTATACAAAAAGACACGGAGTTGGCTGCAGGCGTGGTGACGGAATTATCGGCGGGCACGCCTCGATCGTGTTCGAAGCATGTTTCCTGCACACATATGTGCGCTTGGAACATGCACCTAGCCTAAGTCTTTTTAGACTTAGGCTAGGTGGCGCAAGCTACCGCCCGTTACAAAGGATATTGCCGTTAGCATCCATCCATCCGTCCATGTCTACAGGCAGTTTTTTTTTTTTTTTTTTGTATGGCCAGTGTGGCCGTTACACAAAACATGAAACACGCCCCAGCGTCTAACTGCAGATTTGTAGTCTTGTAGAAAGTTTCGTCTATAACGAGTTACTTTTTTTTTTAATATTACCTCGCAACTGTAGTTTTATTACTTTTTTTTTTTTCAAGTATCGATGACAGTAACGACGTCAACCTGTAGTTACTTTTTAATTGCTTAAGGATCAAATAAGATGTCATCGAACGAGAATCATTCCTTTTACTTTACAGATTAAGTTTCCCGACATTCGAGTGTCACGTTCGCGCTGCGCCAACTCGTCAATACGTTGTTTGTCCTGAGTCCCGACCCTCAATATTTGGTAGATTCGATAAAATAAAAGAACCTCGTTACCTTTACTTACGTCCTTGTGCTTCGTGATTGAGCACTTGCACCTTGACAGCTTGAAATGCCATCTATACGCCGCTGTTTTGATTTTCTCTTCGCACTCGCTTTTTAACTTCATCAGCCGTGAAACGATGCTTGCGTGGGGAATTGCGAATGCTCGATTAGCGCCACGACTCCGGCGCGATGTCGACGCGGTCGAGGCAAAACTTGCTGCGGTTTTACGCCGGGTTTGTTCCCACGGCTTGCCGGAGAAACGGGGTAGACACAACGCCCGAACGTTGTGCCCACCAGTGTGAGGCACGGCGGTGGAAAAAACGAAACTTGGGAGGCAACGGCTCTCGGTTTGCCTCAAAGCCTACCCGCGGCAGTCAGACACCTGTTTCTGGGACACAACACGGACATTCTATTCAGCGCGCGCCGGTTGAACGCCTGTCCAGCAAGGGCGCGAACGTGTTCGCCATCAAACGAGGGAAAGCTTCAGACTCTAATTTCGAGGACCAACTGCCGCTTAGTTAATATATAAAGCATAACGCGCACTTTTCTTGCACTTTGTTTGATAAACTTGGGGTACGTTTATTTTGTTCCTTTTCCAACTTTTCATAATTTTTTTTTTTGTGTGTGTGTTGCGGAAAAGTAATTGAAAAGAAACGCCGTTACTTTTTTTTTTTAAGTGACTGTAACCGTAACGACTTACCTTTTTTTTTTTTGTTGCGTCAACTGTAACGGGAACTTCGCCACTTCTTTTTCTAAACGTATAGCTGCGACTGTAATACTTTCTGAAGGTACCTTACCCAAGACTACCTGGTGCCCCCGCCTTTAATCAGTTTCGTTCCTACATGTAGGAAGCAGACGTACAGAGGACGGAGCAATACACAACTGCTTCCATTGCATGCCAGTATGTATGCTGTGTCTTGTTCCGCCCTTGTTGCCAACATGCTCGTACCGCCTTGAAGTGCGTAAACGTTGAATGTGTCTTGTTAGCCGAATTCTATCAACTTCATAGTGTTTTTTGTTTTCAATCCTTTTTGTTGCTTGACCGCTTCTGTCCCGTTTCTGTGTCCTTCTCGCGGACGCTAACGACCTTCCTCGCTTTCCCCGACCGCTCTGCTCCCTTTGTCGGTGTCTTCACGCGCTGCGAGGAAGAGCGCCCCGCAACCTCCCCCCTCGCGCGGGCACACTGCAGCACACGCAACCCGTTTTGTATTCCTGCACGGTCGGGACGTTGCGCGATCTAGCCGTGTGACACGGCCTCCCCCTCCCCGAGGCATCGTGACACTGCCGACGGCTTCCTCCTCTTTGGTTCCGACGCGCGGACGCTGGAAAGAGGGATGCGTCCTCCACTTGGAATACACTACACAAGGTCTGCTCTTTTCCTCCTCTGATGTCATTAATGGTGTTGCCGTGGAGCTCCACCTACCTCGCGTCCGCGTCGCCGCAAACGAGAACGCGAATGCTTGCAGACGGCGACGCCTAAGCGGACGTGCGTTTGCCACCTGGGCCGGTTGGCTGGTGAATTGCCGGTATCTCTCCCGGCGATTAAAATAGCAGCAAGAGGAATTTTGGAGTCACGTGATGTGCTCCGTGGGGTACTATCCTGCTCAACAGGCGTAAACCTTGCCTGTCTTCTTTTTTTACGTGAAACGTTTGTTAGTTGTTGAGCGTTTCGTGAAGCCTGATAAGCGTGGCCGCGAAGGTCGATGTTGATTGGTTGACGGGGGAGATCACGTGACCGAAGGGGTACACGAGGAGGAGCTCGACCACCTGTGCGCATTGGGGGAGAGGAGCTCGCGAGTACGGAAGGCTCTAGTAGATGGACAGGTTTATCGGCGCGATTAGCGGTAATATCGCTTTGTTCTAGAAGCAACCATCAAGTGTACACGTGGTACGAATTAGAGTTTAAACCATCTGATGAAGAGAGCCGTGAACGTGGGCGTCTGGAAACGGAAAGTCTCGCTAAATGCTTTTGATGCTAGAACCTCTCACGTATGCAACACAATTCCCTAGCAATTCATTTTTTTTTTTTAATTATCGTTTAACGCAACCTTTTCCAGGAATAACTTTACGTGCCGCTCGCAAAGTACACGAATGCGATTAATTCCGCTTACATTTCAAGCCTGTTCACTGTATTTCTGCGCGCAAAACCGGGCTCGAATCATCGAAGCGAAGACGGGATTACGACAGCCGTTTTCCTGGAACGCCATGTGCCTTTAGTCCGTTGTCCCCACAGAGTCGGTCACGTGACCTCAAAATCCCTCTTGCGGCTATTTTAGCCGCCGGGAGGGATACCCGCTTTCACCGCAGCCAACCGGCCCTGCGGGAGGTGCATGCGGTGGTGCACTAAGGATGACGTCACATGCCGGCCTCCTCTTTTAGGTTGTGTTGCGTCCTCTTTTACGATACACAGTCGGTTAGGCCTAAAGGCCCGGTCACACACTTGCGATCGAGTAGGACCGAGCGAGACAAGACCGGTCTCTAAGCCTTTTGCGACGGCGTAGGACCTGCTCCGCAGCAGCGCATTAGGTCCTACGCCGTCGCAAGAGGCTTGAAAACCTGTCTTGTCTCCCTCGGTCTTACTCGGTTGCAAGTGTGTGAACGGCGCTTTATTTATTCGCACCCACAGGGCCACGAATGTTCCGTATTAAAGGCTGCAACCCCCGTTGGGAGGACGATCAAAAACTATGTATATATAAGCTCCGCTTGCCGTCATGACGGAAACGCCTGGTGCCCAACTAATGCGATGACTGGGTCGCTTTTTGCCAACTTTTGTCGAACCCGAGGTTCGACAGAATCGGCGAACCCTCGAACGTTTAGCAAAATTTCAACAAGTTCGACTTATACGAACAGTGTCGCCGGACTTCTACACACTCGTGTGCAATACGTGCTCGGAGTGCACGCCCAAAGTGTGGTGGCCTCGATCACTATACCCGTTTTCGCCCCCAAAACTGTAGTAAAAAAAAAAAAAAAAAACGTATTATATTGTGAATTAAGAAACTTGTATGTGCATTTAAGATACGTTATTTGTTGTTTTATCGAAAAGTAAATGTCTGTTACTCGGAAAGCATCGTCTTTTTTTTTTCTTTTTAAACGACAAAATGCATTATCATTGAGTAAAATCTAATTCTCGTATCGTACGAACATTGCGCAAAACATCCTTTTTTGTATTTCTTTATTTGACAACGCATCCACGATGGGCATATCACGGGGCATTGAGCTGAATATCGGATGATGCTTCTCTGTGTCGCCTGTTGCTGCGGCAGACGAGTCTATCATGACGCAAACAAACACTCGACCGAGCTGGAAAACACTGCCTCCACGCATAAAACGGCATGTGGCTCCTGCGTTGCCCAGGGGGCGCTGCAAAGAGGGACTCGATTGGACTTGTTTTGGGTAGGTAGTACCAACTTGAGCGTCTCAAACTGCCACACGTGTAGAAGCATATGCTTGCTCTGGTGCGGAACTCGAGATTACGAGGTAAATACAAAGAAACCACAAAAATTCGAACGTTGTCGAAGCACAGGTCAGATCTAAGATGCTAAGAGCGTGAGCAATGAGTCGCCGTTTCACGCGTTCCGAAGAAAAAAAGGGGGAGAAAAAAGCGTCGGGACGCCATATGTTCTGACGTCACCACGCAGAGATGAGAGGCGCGCACCCTAGCGGTGGTGGCAAGCGTCTGGCACTTTCGATTGTCTTGCGGCATTGAATCTAGAGCCAATTTCAAGCGTTCAAAGGTGTGTGTGTGTGTGTGTGTTTTTTTTTTCTTTTTCCATTCTTAAGCATTACACAGAAAAATAAAAGCTCAGCGAAGGTGCCATAAGTAGTGCGAAGCCCAGTCAGGTGAGCTTGTATACTACCCAAAATGAAGGCGCCACAGTTTGTTCAGAGCTTCAGCGCCAGAGGCCCATACGGCGAAAGTTTATGAACATGGCGGCGTCCCGCGACGAGATTTCGAGCCGGAAGTTACGTCACGCGAAACTGCCCTATCGTCTCATGCTCGAGCTCCTAGAGACGCGGAACCGACCTCCGTCTTCTCTTTGCGCGTATAAATGAGATTACGCGATCGAGCGATTAAGTCCTCCTCGCTTACGCTCGCTGTCGGAGCAAGAGGCCCACGTCTCTCTCGTTTGACCTAGCCCAGGGGCGAACGCGCTGACTTTCACGGTGTGACGCTACACCGGTGATGCGTGCACTGACCGCATGCCGTGACCCGTGATGAGGCACGCGGTGCCTAGCTAAGCTCCGTTTGTTGCTTGCGACGGCACTCGCTACCAGTCTGTAACCTGAAATCTCACCCGTACTTGGCCACAAAAGTTTACCAACCTTTTTCAGGTCATTCGTCCTTTTTCTTCAAAGGCGCACCCGAAAACGATGTGGTCTTCGAAGGGGCTCGGGGATTTCCAACACTTGCACCTCGCGACACAGAGCACTCCAAAAAGAAACCAGAACGTGGAGCTCTGATTGGTTCTGATTGAGGGATAGTGGGTAGACCTCAAAGCAAGCTGCCTTGAGGTCTACCCACTATCCTTCAATCAGAGCCAATCAGAGCTCTGCGTTCTGACGGCACCATAACCCCTGCAAAAGAAGCAAACGAACTTGCGCTCGGGCGATATTGTATTGTACTGTCGCGCGGACATTTTTTTTTTCTTTATTTTTGGAGCGCAATAATCCTTTTCCTGCAATTTCAGATAAAGCTTCAGATAACTGGCAGCGAAGCTGGCTCCAGTGTCTTTACTCCCGAAGTGTAGCTTGTTTAGTGGCTTTAATATACGCGTTTGCAAGAATATTTCTCCTTGGGCGCCGAAATATTGCTGCGGGCCTCTTTCCCCTTCGTAAACTAGGTGATATGTGACGTCTACGACGATTGGCCAATCATTGGGCCGAAATCGGTTCGTGGACTTACTCCGCGAGTTTTTCCGAATGCAACACTGCAGGAATCCGCCGCGAAATCTCGCCAATACAGTAAAAAAAGAAGAAGAAAAAAAAAGACGCGTTTGCGATATTTTACGCATTAGTTTCGCTAGAACGCTGGGGTCGACGGCCCCAGGAGAGAGACCCCTCCCAGCTTTCAGGTGGCCACCGACGATCGACGAAGTGGGCCGTTAGCGTCAACGGTTATTCGGGACAACGGATTAATGATGCCGCATTTCGGGTCACCACAGAAGCCGCGTGGAGCCCACACATTGTGCCGATCACAGCAGTCTCCCGGTCTTTTGAAATAATAATAATTGGGGTTGTTTGGATATGTACACAGTGTCTAGTTGGTCAGCCATTTCAAAGTTGCGACGAGTCACTCTCTGTAGATGAGAAATTTAGCCAGTGCAGTACAACCGCTAGCCTGGGGACTTTAAGGTGCACCACGCAGTAGTGATACACGACCGCACACCCGTACGATGCTCATCCAGATCGAAACGGGCAGGGGCGTGGATTGAAGCCAGGTTCCCTGGGTTCTGCAGCGCGAGCTTTCGCTCCACGTGCTCCGAGCTGGTGTGCGCTAGCCCACTCGGCCACCGATCCCCCGCGGTCTTTTGACAAAAGTGGAAGCTATGCAGTGAGCAAGTCGTCTGCTTCTTGCTCAGGAGTTGCGGTGACGTCAGAACGACACCAAGCTCTTACTGGCTGATTGAAAAAAAAAAAAAAAAATAGTGCGTAGACCTTAATGTTGATGCCTTAAAGGGGCCATGAAACGAATTTTGGGATGGGATAAATTATTTTAAATTGAGACTTTACTAATCGCATATCGTTTAGTTGACCAAAAGAAGAGGGTAGAAAGTGAAAAGCCAGCTTTTCGGTACGAACATTTGAAAATATAGCGGACTATTTTGTACCTTCTTTCCTTCGAAAGCTCTCCGCCTTTCACTATGATACATCCGCGGTTCCCAAAGCGCGTCAGCGGTGCCAACCTAACGTCAGCCGAGCCCAGCTCACGCATTGGACATGAGAACTGCGTCACTCGGACTTATCCGCTCGTCAACAATAAATCCATCGACGAATATTCGGATTCGCGTTCGTGGCCAATGAGTCCCTGACGGAACTTATCGTGACTGGGGAATGACAAGTTCTATGGTGTGCATAAAAAGCACGGTGGAAGCTAAAAAATCATCGCACCGGTGCCGAAGAATGTCATAACGACGTGATTTTACAATTCGCATTTGAGTTGAGGATTAAAGCTAAGGAGGAAGAAGTAGGAAAATCTTGATATTTATTGTACTGTCGCGCGGACATTTTTTTTTTCTTTATTTTTGGAGCGCAATAATCCTTTTTCCTGCATTTCAGATAAAGTCTTCAGATAACTGGCAGCGAAGCTGGCTCCAGTGTCTCTACTCCCGAAGGTAGCTTGTTTAGTGGCTTTAATATACGCGTTTGCAGAATATTCTCCTTGGGCGCCGACAATATTGCTGCGGGCCTCTTTCCCCTTCGTAAACTAGGTGATATGTGACGTCTACGACGATTGGCCAATCATTGGGCCGAAATCGGTTCGTGGACTTACTCCGCGAGTTTTTCCGAATGCAACACTGCAGGAATCCGCCGCGAAATCTCGCCAATACAGTAAAAAAAGAAGAAGAAAAAAAGACGCGTTTGCGATATTTTACGCATTAGTTTCGCTAGAACGCTGGGGTCGACGGCCCCAGGAGAGAGACCCCTCCCAGCTTTCAGGTGGCCACCGACGATCGACGAAGTGGGCCGTTAGCGTCAACGGTTATTCGGGACAACGGATTAATGATGCCGCATTTCGGGTCACCACAGAAGCCGCGTGGAGCCCACACATTGTGCCGATCACAGCAGTCTCCCGGTCTTTTGAAATAATAATAATTGGGGTTGTTTGGATATGTACACAGTGTCTAGTTGGTCAGCCATTTCAAAGTTGCGACGAGTCACTCTCTGTAGATGAGAAATTTAGCCAGTGCAGTACAACCGCTAGCCTGGGGACTTTAAGGTGCACCACGCAGTAGTGATACACGACCGCACACCCGTACGATGCTCATCCAGATCGAAACGGGCAGGGGCGTGGATTGAAGCCAGGTTCCCTGGGTTCTGCAGCGCGAGCTTTCGCTCCACGTGCTCCGAGCTGGTGTGCGATAGCCCACTCAGCCACCGATCCCCCGCGGTCTTTTGACAAAAGCGGAAGCTATGCAGTGAGCAAGTCGTCTGCTTCTTGCTCAGGAGTTGCGGTGACGTCAGAACGACACCAAGCTCTTACTGGCTGATTGAAAAAAAAAAATAGTGCGTAGACCTTAATGTTGATGCCTTAAAGGGGCCATGAAACGAATTTTGGGATGGGATAAATTATTTTAAATTGAGGCTTTACTAATCGCATATCGTTTAGTTGACCAAAAGAAAGAGGGTAGAAAGTGAAAAGCCAGCTTTTCGGTACGAACATTTGAAAATATAGCGGACTATTTTGTACCTTCTTTCCTTCGAAAGCTCTCCGCCTTTTCACTATGATACATCCGCGGTTCCCAAAGCGCGTCAGCGGTGCCAACCTAACGTCAGCCGAGCCCAGCTCACGCATTGGACATGAGAACTGCGTCACTCGGACTTATCCGCTCGTCAACAATAAATCCATCGACGAATATTCGGATTCGCGTTCGTGGCCAATGAGTCCCTGACGGAACTTATCGTGACTGGGGAATGACAAGTTCTATGGTGTGCATAAAAAGCACGGTGGAAGCTAAAAATCATCGCACCGGTGCCGAAGAATGTCATAACGACGTGATTTTACAATTCGCATTTGAGTTGAGGATTAAAGCTAAGGAGGAAGAAGTAGGAAAATCGTTTCATGACCCCTTTAAGGTCGACCCACTGGTTTATTCAACCAGCCAATCAGAGCTCGGCGTCGTTCTGACGTCACCGCCACTCCTGCGCAAGAAGCAGACGACTCGCTCTCCGCATACGATTAGAGACTGGGTGTTGTCCACCGTCACCGGTGCACCGAATTTGCAGCTGCAGTGACGCCGCTCATTCATCATGCAAAAAACAAGTCCGCTGTCCAAGGCCTTCTTTGTATGACGTCACGTTGCTAGTACAAAAACTTTCTGCAGACATGTTTGAACGACATGCACGAAGCCAACGTGCTTACGAAAATGCTTGAAGCTCTTCCGCTTCAACACCGTGCCTTTTTTATAATGTGTGGGCACTAATAATAATAAAAAAAAAAAAACTGTTACGCTTTTTGCGTGTACAGCCGGTGTCCCACTAGAGCGACGGACAGAAGCGACCGACACCGGCGGGCCTCGTACACGTGCAGCGTATAGACCTTTCCAAAAAGCGCCTTCTGCGCGCTGCCATCTTTGTCTGCTGAGCTGTGGAACGCCTTCTGAGCATGCGCTGTTGGTCTGCTGTGCGGTATATCGGATGCTGCGCATGCGTCCACAGCTCAGTGACTCAGCATTTTCCGCCCGGGCGCTTCGTTCGAGACTGCCGCTGGAAAGGTCTATACACGCGAAATGATATCTTTGACGGGCTTACGGTTCCTCTATGCTCGTTGGGTAAACACGAGTGAGTCTTGCAAAGGCATGTTTCGCGTGCACGCTGTACAGGTGCTTGAGGAATTGTCGGTGTCGGTTGTTTTTGTGTGTCGCTCCAGTGGGACTAGGGCATTATACAGACACAGCGTCATCATTCGTACGGCGAAGGCGCAAAGGATAGAAGAGGAGCTTTAGAAAAATTCCGTTCATCGGAAATTTCGGAATGAATTCCACTCGATCAAACCGCCTGGAATCCGTGGGAGTTTCGACGTTCTCGAAACTCGTCTGGACTCTTTCGCATTCTGCGGATTCTTTCTTCCCCGTGATTTTTAGACGTTATTTTTCCTGCCAGGAGCGATATGATATCCCCTGTTGTGCCGGACTTTGGAACTTCACCGAATAGTGTAGGTTCCGGACTCTATAGGCCGCGGTCTGTCTACAGGCACGTACAATGCAGGTCTTTGTTTCTTTGAGATCGTTCATTAGGACTATAGGTCGTGGACTTTTCGATGTTGACTTATAAGAAAAATCGGCGGATGTGTGTGTGTGTGTGTGTGTGTGTGTGTGTGTGTGTGTGTGTGTGTGTGTGTGTGTGTGTGTGTGTGTGTGTGTGTGTGTGTGTGTGTGTGTGTGTGTGTGTGTGTGTGCGCGCGTGTGTGCGTGTGTGTGTGTGTGTGTGTTTCTGTGTTTAAGTATTCGTTTTTTTTATATTGGTGTATTTTGGGGATTTGTTTCGGACGGACGCTAATACACGATTATCGGTGAAAACGTCTCAGGAAAAAACAAAAAAACTCCAAGTCTAAGGGGAGGGAGTTTCGGCAAAAACTTTCCTATACTCGTTTTCCCCTCAAGAATCGCAGTAAAAAAAAGTCCGGGCTCCTCGCGGAGTATTACTAATTTACTCATTTCTGGGGGGAATTAAGATATATGTCACCCCATAAATGAGTAAATTAGTAATACTCCACGAGGAGCCTGGACTTTTCTTTTACTGCGGTTCTTGAGGAGAAAACGAGTACATGAAAGTTATATATATATATATATATATATATATATAAATCTTCTAAGACGTATGTTTCAAACGCCAAAAGCATCGCTTCTTCATTCGACGACCAAATCTTGTTAGAACTACTTTGTGTGGCGTATGAACAATACGCAAACCTTGATTTTGTCTTGAGGTGAACACGAGTATAGATGGAGCAAACATTTTCGGAAATTGGTGTTGTTTCGGTTTTAATCGACTTTGTATTTTTGACATGTACAGATGTTTATAGGTGTTTTTCGGTTAAAACCGGAAAGTATGCCTCTAAATTATGACGCTACGCGACAGATATTGTGAGTGACAGAGCCTGTTAATGATGCTTTATGTGCGATACAAGCTTCTTTGTGAGCTAATAAAGCGGGCCTTCGTCAAGGTGTGCCGGGTATGAGACTTGTTCGCGTGCCTCCCGGTGCGAGCTCTGCGCCGGTGCGGACTACGCACTAGCTAGGTTGGCCAAGAGGGCTTGGCATGCTCTCTTGGCCAACCAGAAGCCGAAAAGAATCCCTTAGTGGTGGTAGTGAGAAACAGTTCTAATCATAGTTATATGGTTTTAATAAGCGCGTAAGCGTTAAATGTAGTAACCCTTCATGATTGAAAATAGGGTCCACGTACGTGATGTTTTGATTATGATCATGCAGAAAGATCTAAGAAACGAGCGTGGCCGCTCAAACTCTGTTTTGCTCGGACAGAGTGTGACCGCTCAAACAGCGGATTCCCGGCCCTCGGCGCCTGGCGTACGGATTATGTCGGTTGTTCCGCTAGTCGCACTTTTCCGCCATGATTTTGGATGACCGTGATTGAAACATCACGTGCACCCTATTTTCATTCTCCGAGAATTACTCCGACGCACTTATTAAGTTTGTTTCTCTCGACCACCGCCAGGGTATTATTCTCCGCTTCTGGTTGGCCACATCTGAATTTGTGAAGACGCCCTGGAACACGCCCAGCCCGCTTTCGGCCAATGGCGTCTCCTCATTTGCGTCTCACACTTCCCAATGAATGACCCAACTCTCTGTATATACGGCTCTGAACTGTGCATGGGCACCGCCATAACCGACCTTCAGTTTTTGTATCCTCTTATTCCGTTCGCTTCACTTCATCATTGCCACAGCAGGACAGCTTATTGCCTCTTTAGGTTCTACTGCATCCTTCTCCCCAAAATATATGCCTTTGTGGAGGCTCGTCAATGCCCGCTTCAATGGCTCGGCATCGTGGTAAGACAAGAGAAGGGCGGCAATGGCGGATCAATCTGGCGCGTGTTTTAAGCGTCTCCGTTTCACCTTATGTTGTACCGCAGAGAAGGCTAGAAACGCGAGCTCATGGCGTTGGGAGCTGCTCTTAACGCACGAGAGCTTGTGCCGCCGAGATGTGCCCTAGAGCAAGGAGCTCGCGCTTGTAGCCTTTCCTGCGGTACATCATAAGGTGAAACAGAGTATAGTGCACCCCATGCGTGCAAGCACGTGCTGCGTGCGCTTGAACGTAGCTTTGAGAAGCTTGCGATTGCACGGGCGTGCTCGCACGAGCAGAAGCATATGGGGGCGGTCAGTCCATAGAGTAATTATAATGTACGCTAGAGGTTCAACTGGCGCTAATGTGCTGACGCAAATTGAAGCAGACAGCAACCAGTCGAAAATTGACTTCCGGTAATGCATTTCTATGGGAAAAAGTGAGTGCATTTTCTCCCCGCGCTCGATCATAAGAGCAAATATCCCGAATAATTCGTACGTACTAGGTAGCTTGGAACATTTCTCATTCAGGCTGATGAAAGAGTTGGTCAGTTACGGCGTTTTTCTTTCGAATTCATCGCATTAAAAACGGTGCTAAAACGGCCTCGTACGTGTATTCATGTGCACTGTCGGACACTATTAGCGCGAACGCGGCGTCGGCGATTTCCAGCATGGGGAATATACATGCCAAACGAACGATCGAAGGACATCTGGAAAATCAAGAGCGGCAACAAGAACTACGCAGTAACACTGGATCAGTAACTCGCAGTGCATGTACGATCAAGATAAATTCAAGGCCACGTAATCTATTCCGATTTTAAATAAGTACCGTTTTATTCTTTCTGCCCTGAGCGAAGCTGCTTGTTCTACGTTCAAAATATCACCCGCGCGCTCGATATCTTCGAGAACAAGTGCGCGATAAAAGCTGCCCGGCAGAGAAAACAATACGAAGAGACACTTTTCATAGCCCACGTACTTTATTCTTTATTTGAATGTTTTTATCCGCTCATGCACGACGGGGTCATTTTCATATAGTGACAGGACTGGCATATTAGCAACATATAAGCGTCACCAGAATGCTGGCGAGCCTTGAACACACTCTATATTCCTTTCGATTGTAATTTTGCTTTGAATTGTCGCTTGTTTTTACACACCTGCTGCGGAACACACGTTTGGGACTGAAATGTAGCGAAGTTAAACATCGTTCACTGATGAAGAAAAATGCACTAAATAAAGCAATTACACTTTTACAGTGTTAATCAAGATACATACTATTCCGTACGACCCAAATAACCAACGTGTTCCGTGTTATCTTCCGGCGAAGAGACAAAATGCACGCGCGTTTTCCCATAGGAATGCACAGGCTCACCGCAAAAGTAGACTGGTTGCTGTCTGCTTCAATTTGCGTCACGGAAGTCGCATAGACACTAGCGCCAGTTAAACCTCTAGCGTACATTATAATAACTCTATGGGTCAGTCGGCCTGTTTGCAATCGTCTATTAGCCCCGTGCGCGACCGAAAGGGTCGCTGTGGTCGGCCTTCCACGATTGGCCGA
Source organism: Ixodes persulcatus (assembly GCA_013358835.2). NCBI lineage: Eukaryota > Metazoa > Arthropoda > Arachnida > Ixodida > Ixodidae > Ixodes > Ixodes persulcatus. Next base: position 107,471 of record JABSTQ010011368.1, read on the forward strand.
ACGCTGACTATGACGTCGGAAACGGGATTTATTAGGGAGTTTTAGTAGACCGTGTTTCCCCCTCTGCTAGCCCTCCTCTACGAAGAAACCGCCACTGCGCCTGCGCGCCGATGGCCTTGGCTGTAGAGTTCCGGGTAGCGGAGGGGCCTAGCAGAGCGGGAAACACGGTCTACTAAAACTCGCTATTATCGACGGAAATAAGAGGAATGAAAGAACTTTAATTTTGACGGTGTTGGCAGTGTTCCTTTGAGAGCGCGATGATTTCAAGCTTCCACCATGCTAATAACAAACACCATCGAACTTGTTGTTTGCAAGGTAATGACGTCACAAGGGGGAACCACAGGAGGGCGCCACCAAAACATCGCGCCGCTAATACATAGCTTGCAAGCGTCGCCATTGCTGGGCATTAGACGGTCATTTCTGCTTACTGGTTTCTTCGAACTACAACTTCTCCGGTGAAACTGAAACTAACACGGCGAACTGAACGCTGGCGGCGCTTAAAATACTGACATGGCCGCGAATGACGTGACATGCATATAGCGGCGAGAAGTTGTGGTGGCGCCCTCTTATGGTTCCCCCTTGTTACGTCATTACCTTGCAAACAACAAGTTCGATGGTGTTTGTAAATAGCATGGTGGAAGCTTGAAATCATTGCGCTCTTAAAGGAACTTTGCCAACACCGTCAAAATTAAAGTTCTTTCATTCCTCTTATTTCCGTCGATGAAAATCCCCTTTCTTACGTCATAGTCAGCGTTCGGCCAATCGTGGAAGGCCGACCACAGCGACGCTTGTGTTCGCTCTCGGGGCTAATAAGACAAAACAAATCGCAGCATGCACCCGCTTTTGTCGACGCCTTGTTTTGATTGCTTACTTCGAATAACTCGCACAGACGCGCGTTCGAAACGTGCGCTCAAGTTTCCAGCTCACCCCCCCCCCCCCCCCCCTCCCCTTTTCTTGGTGCGTGGATAATTTGATGAACTCCAGTCGCGACGCTACTCGTCTCGACAACATATGCGACCGCCGACTGATAACCCCTGTGTGATAATCTGTATAATCATAAAGATATAAGAAATTAAGACCCCAGATAGCCGTACTTTGGGACGAAGGCCATATGTAACACCACGACGAAAAGACGCCATTTCTAGACATCGCTTTCTCCATAGACCCGTTGCTCTGGGGCAGGGGGCGCGAGCGCGTCCGGAAGACTTACGCAAGATGCGACCAGCTTATGCTGGCTGCATCATCCGTGTGGCACTGTGACGTTTGATTTTGCACGTGCCACGTTCGAATACAAGCAGCTGTCAGCACCTGTAGATTTGCGGTAACAAAACGTCTAAACAAAAGTTAAAAAAAAGAACAGAATTATGCAGCTTGCAGCCGCAGCGTCCCATTAAACATTCATTTCACCTTTGCTTTCTTTCACAGCTTCTGCGAGCACGTATATTTCACTTTACGTGATAGCAAAGCCGAAGCTACTCGCAAAAGAGCGTCCTCCTGAACGATGCTCGCACTGCACGAGCGCGCGTGCTTGGCAGGGACGCTGAGAGCTCGCAGCTCACTCTTGTAGCCTCTGCTACGCTGGCACCTATCGACCTTTCCAAAAAAGAGCGTGTGGCCGGTGCCATCTTGAGTGCGCGTGCGTATGGCGCGTGCTTTCCTCGCTTTCCGAAGCGACGAACACGCACGTGCTGGGCTGTGAAAATTGCACGCTGGGCTGTGATTTTGTAAACATTGGAAAGGTCTATACACGCGCTTGTAGCCTTTCCTGCGGTACGTCATAAGGTGAAACAGAGTATAGAATGAAACGGAGTAGAAAAAACTCTAGTGGGGAAGCGTATTAATGCATGTTCGAAAAGCGACCCAAATATTATATTTTGCTCGCCTGGAGTGCTGCTCAAAACTTGAGAGCTACGGGCCTATCCGTCATTCTTATCGCATAATGTTCTTATCTCAAGCACGCGGCAAGGCAGGAGCGAAAAAAACACCAAGCTCAATACCACGTTGAAGAGAAGGTTTGCACTCATCGTTTCGTCGTTAGTTCATTTCCGACCCACCTGACCAAAAATGTTGACCTGACCCGCCCCTAGCGGCAAACACACAAAGTTCGACCAGAGTTACTGCAAAGCAGCAAGACGCGTCCGTCTTGGCGTCGACGCGGGGTACGGTCGCGTTCGCTGTGAGACGCTGCGGTATCCTTGTCTCATTTGATGGTTCGTCCTATCTCGAACGGCCCAAACTACCATTCTTGATGATGGCGGCTGTTTGCGATGGGCCTTGCTTTGATTAGCGCGCACGTGTGTGTGTGTGTGTGTGTGAGGTACTCTACGCGGAAAGCAAGTCGTCTGCTTCTTGGGCAAGGGTTGCGGTGACGTCAGAACGACGCCGAGCTCTGATTGGCTTTGATGGAAAGGATACTGGGTAGACCTTGATGCTAAAGGCATCAAGATCTACTTACTATTTTTTTTTTTTTTTTTTTTTTTTTTACAATCAGCCAATCAGAGTTTGGCGTTCTGAAAGCAACTCAACCCCTGTGCAAGAAGCAGACGAACTTGCGCTCCGCATAGCTTTTACGTGTCATTACGGCACCTATACTGCAAGCGAACAAACTTCGGACCATGCGTCCTTGCTGCTCAAAACCGCCGACGGAAGTTCTGCGCATGCGCGAGATGCGAAAAAAAAAAAAAAAAAAACACGTGCAAAACATGCAAGCAGACGACCCAAGTGTTGTCTGCTTCAGTGATTTGCACTTGTTCCGCGCGCATACGACACAAGAGATGTCTGCTCGCATTCTTAGCAGACGATAGGTGTTCTTTGATACTGTAAACGACTTAATTTTCGCGAGGACCAAATTTTTCGCGAATCACCTACGATTCGCGAAAAATAGGCCCCGCGAACAATTCCGGTAAAATGTGAACACATCGAAATCTATATTGAGATCCCACCGCATCGCGAAAATTAGAACCCGCGGATTACTCCAAAACTTCAGCTTTGACCTAAATCACGAAATATTGAGCCCGCAAAAAACAAGTCGTTTACAGTACAGCACACACAAACACAAAACATTCTCGGAAAGGTCCAAAGAGAGTATTGACCATCGCATAAATCGCCTTCTGCGCGCCGCCATCTTGTTTCCAGTGGGTCGTGGAACGTGTGCTGGTCACTGCTGGACTTGCACAGTAGCTCTCTTCTGCAGAATATCAGACGTCGCGCACGCGTTAACGGCCCAGTGACTCGGCATTTTTCGCACGGGCGTTGAACGCTGGAAAAGGTGTATATAACGTTGAGCTGTTATTTTGGTCCACGCCTTATTTCAACGACAGCAGCGAAACATCGTGTTCCTTGCGTTCACTCCCTTTAGACTAGCCCTTGAAATCGCATTATTGGAACTGGTAAGGTGCGCCCTTGGCTGAAATGGCTGCTCGCTTCGTCGCCTGCGCCCAGTTTTATGGCTCCAAAAGCGCCCGTGCTCCGCCAGGCGTGACACAGACGTGGAGCTTGTTTTACCTTGACACGTTCTGGAGAGCGAAAGGTAGACGCTCGGCGAGGAAATAGGTCAGTCTATCCATTCAACTGCCTCTGATAAAACCTCTTACTGTAAAAAAGAACACTTCAAATAATGTCAAAAAGAAAAAAACGAACACGATTTTAAACTTGGAACGTACACACCTTCTCCGCGCGGCCGTTGCCATCTTCAATCGAGGAACTTCCTGTATTTGGTGAAAGCATCGTTTTTGCTCTCGCCTCGACATTGAACGGTGCTGCACGTTTTAGGCGTGAACGTCGTCGCTTTTGTATTGTCTCGCCTATTTCTTGTTTCGTACTTTTTCAAGGTTAAAATGTTTATACTGTTTTCGTCAACCATACACTTGCCTGGGGCAACACACTGCGAAGAACATCGATGCTAACTCGTCGAATTTCTCCGAGTTCTTGAAGCGTCTAAATAACTTCTCGCCCAATCTTTCGGAGGCTTTAGTTTGTGGTACTGTTAGTTTCCTGAACCACAGGACCTCTAAACTCGTCAAACACAAAGTTGGGGCCGAAGTTGACTGAGCGCACCGATTGGCCTACCACGACGATGACTTTGCACTTTTTTCGCCGACGTCCAATCGGCGCGCTCCGCGAACTTTCGGCTCCAACTTTGTGTTTGACGAGTCTAGAGCCCTAGCAGTCGCAGTTCTTGTGTTCGTTTGGGCGCCCTGTTTGTGTTGCATTGGTGTTTGAATGCCGTTGTATTTTGTATTGCTGGGATTTTGAATCGGGTGGTGTCGGCCGTTGGATAAGTTAGTCAGCCCCAATGTGCGTCTGGTGTCTCAGCTTAGATGAGAAATTCAGCCAGTGCAGTACAACCGCTAGCCTGGGCTCTTTAACGTGCACCCCGCAATAGTAATGGCACACGACAGCACGCCGGCACGATGGTCATCCAGATCGAAACGGGCAGAAGTGAGGCTTGAACCCAGAATTCCTTGGTTCTGCAGCTCGACCTTTCACTCATCGCGTGCTCCGAGCTGGTGTCACTCGGCCACCGGTCCCTCCTGTTTTCTGACTGTAGTTTGTATAGACCAGTGTCCGAAATTCTAGCCCCCAGCGATAAAAATGGGAAATAATGATCTCAAACGCAGGCTCTTGTGAAGAGAAAGGCTGCGCATACAACAATATATATATATATATATATATATATATATATATATATATATATATATATATATATATATATATATATATATATATATATATATTTTACAGCATTCTTGGCATCGGTGTTGTTCTTGGAGGTTCATGACTATGCGTTTCTTACGTTCTTGCACTACAATATGTGCGAAGGCTTTTTTTAACAAACAAACAAGGGGTTTTGCAAAGAGCACAGCCCCCTATACTGTATCATGGCGCCAGCATAAACAAACATGGCGGTGCCCGTGGAACAGAGCAGACACTGGGTGATCAGATTCATCGTGCTTTCTGTGCAGGTGAACGAACCGTATACCAATCATTAGGAGGCAAGATAAAACCATGGTAGCTCGACCATAAAGTAATCTTATCTGGCGGGGATGGGATATGGGAGGTGCTGGATGGAGTGGACGGGTGATATGTGTTGCGTCAGGTTCGCTGACCTGACGTGGTCAAGGAGCGACGCTATGATTTCCTTTCTTTGTTTGTCGGCCCTTGTCTGGGAATCACCCAGTCTTCACGCCGTAGGGGGATAGTAAATCCTCTGATCAAACGGAAACATGCCGATGGTGACGATGATGATGATGACCCTTTTCAGAAGCGCGCGCCGCCTGGTGACTGCTGCGCCAACTGCACCATTGTTTTGACACGTACAATGCATTAATTGTGGGTTGCGTCGGCGTTCGACGAAGACTCGTATCTAATCACACGATTCGTGCCCGACAAACGGCGAACGCCAATGTTGCTCGATCGGGTTTTTGAAAACGGAAGTCTGTCAAGGTTTAAAATCTGCCGAAAACGAATATTTCGGAGAGCCGGGATCCGAACTCGGGTCTTCTCATTCTGTTTCGCCGGTAAGAAGGAAAACTCCGAGTTCGAATCCCAGCTCCGTTTCGGCGGATTTCTTCCCTTTAAACATACGGTTCGTTTATCCGCGTATTTTGACTAAATAAATATTAGTTAAATAACCGATGCTTGGGACAAAAAAAAAAACTGTTTTTGTTTTACTGAAAAAAAAAAGAAACAAACACGACGCATTGCAGTACGCTCAATCTCCGCTCAAAGGCAGCGCTAGCAGTTGGGAACAGATGCTAGAAGTTTCAGAACGTACTGTTTTGTCTAATTCAGAAAGTTGGAGTTTTTTTTGTTTTTTTTTAATTTTTCTTGAAGAATTGGCGGCCGACGGGGCCCCGGAAATGCATAAAGATGAACAGTGAGCACCATCGGGAGCGCGCACTATTTTCTCGCATAAATTCCTCCCCCCCCCCCCCCCCCCCAAATTGTTGATCGTTCTATTATTCAGATAGGGGTTCGTTTTGAAACTTTGCGTAGCTGGTCCGTACCGCTAGCGCTATATTTAATTTGGGTGAATGCCAAGGCGATGCGTAGTTTGTTGTTTCTGCGGAGAGAAAAACACGGCTCTCATTTCCTCTAAATACCCGGTATGGTTGGAGCCAGGGACCCGAGAACGACTTCATTTTAGATCATGCGTTTCAGAGCAGCAAGAAGCCCGCGAGCCACGTTTCACCACGTAAGAATGCGACGTTTATACCAACCTAAAAAGTGCTCAATAATAAACAAAAAAAGAAACCCCGTCAAATTTGCATTTAGTGCTGCCTGGTAAAAAGCAACAACTTAGAATTGACCTAAATCAAACGTTTTTTTTGGGGGGGAGAACGCGCGTTTTTCTATTTTTTTTTTCTTTTTAAATCTAGATAATGAGGCTAGATGTCGGCATTCAGCGCGGAAAATCGTAGGAGCCTCGTTTTGGTTCTTGTATCTTATTTTTATGTTTTCCCTCTCGTTACGCTCTACAACTTTCTAACGCAAACGTACTTACCTTTGGACGGTTCTCGCTAAATGCCAAACGTTTTAACGGATCTAAATTCTAAATTAAAGGAGCTGTGCAACGATATTCAATTGGAATGTTTTTCACTTTACACGAGCTTACTGGCACTAGTGGGACTCAAGGATACTCGCATGCAATGCCACTGGCCAAGAAACTCCTTTGTTGCGGTGTAATTTCAAGGACAAAAGCGATCATTTTCATTCAATCTCTCCCTTGCAAAATTCGATGACGTAACGCGGGGATCGCAGTACACCCGTATGACGATATTTGAATGCGGTTCATAGATTGGACCCGAGCATTGCGTGGGCACTCGATTTAGGCTCGTGATAATTGATAGCTCGAGAAGCATTCGAGTAGTGGCCCGTGTCCAATCGCTGCAGCGACGACAATAGCCGAGCCATAACAATGTCTGGAACTCAGCGCGTGTCCTGTGCTTTGCCAACCCCAGCGCGTGGCTATGATCAACATTGGCGGCATATAATCGGCTCCAGATCACGTGGCCGCTTGTTCTGGCTGCGAGTTGAGGGCGTGAACGCTGCTCGTTGTTTTTTAATTTTTTTCTGGGACTTCTAATGCGTCGGGTGAAAAACGAAGGCGTGTTTCATAGGTCATTAACGTCAGGGATCCGTTCTAAGCGGTATTTGCGCAAAGTAAAACAATTGTTGCATAGCCCCTTTAACGTTCGAACCGTTCAGCTTGGAATGTTCCGCTCAAGAGCGATTTGTGTGACCAATTTATTTCCTCGATGTATCCGCTGATGCCCCGGTTACCCCGGTTATCGCGAGAGTCACGGAGTTTGGTCAGAGGTTTACAGCGACTTCCGGGGAGAAAAACCCAACTCCCAATGGACCTTTTCCGAGAAGCGTTCTGCGCACGCGCGAGCACTCGATGCCAAGCGGCGGAAGTCGGCACTAGAAATCGAGGAAATTCGGAAGGAGGCTGTGGATCAGCGAGTAGAACACGTAATTGCAACATATATATAATTGTATTACACAAAAAAAGAAAGTGGACGGAAAGAAAAACATGACGTTTGGGTGGACGCCACAGATCCTCCTCTTTAGAGTCGCGTTGGGCACGCGCCGCTGCTCGGAGAGCGAAGAAACTGGTAGCGAAGCTCCCATTATCGATTGGTAGCGCAGGTAAGTCACTTCCTCAATTTTTAGTTCGTGCAGCCACCGCCTGGTGCCGTCGGTATGTGAAAAAGGTCCATTGGTTGCTCTCGCAGCCATCTTTGATGCCAGCAGAGTTAGCCGACCCGGGGTTTCGTACGCAAACATATTACCGTCTTTAAATTATAAACAAAACACGAGGGGGTCAGTAATAAAAAAAATAAATACAAAAGACAAATACACAATTGAACAGCCTTTCACTGACGAGCGACTTTTAATTAATTAGTTTTGTTATAGTTGATAATACTACCTGGCCAGAACAGCACCGTGGTAGAGGGACGCAACTTATATCACATGATTTAAAAGTTAAAACAGAAAGGATGACAAGACGATTGCGAGACATTAGTGAGTATTAATTCGCACAACATAAGGGGAAATGAGACGAACAGATGTTTCCAGGTCCAGCGTATAACATGATGAAAACTCAGCTCAGTTTAAAAATTAAAGATGGGACTTTGTCAAAGAAGCCTAAAAGGTCCGAGTTTGTTATTCAATACTGAATAATAATAAAAAAAAAAAACATTACGTATAAATGTGCCGCGTCAATGTTTTTTTAAATTTTTTATAACGTTGAAGTTAGCGTTTTGTTTTCGCCGAAAACTTTTATTGTCGAATCTTTTCGTATCGCATTTTCTAGCTCTTGAAGATGCACCCATCTTTATGCTTCGGAGATTCACGTAGTCGTGGTGGATCCAGTTCGATGTTTTTTCCGATGTGTCTGCACTATACTGAGTGAAGGACAACGCTTTCCGTGTAGTGCAATGATATATTGTGAGCATCGAGTGACCTATTGTCTAAAAAATGGTCAAAGTGCAGGCGAGCTGGTGCGTATTAATCGTGATGTGTAAACCCCAGTCAATCATGATGTTTAAACCCCTGTCTCAGACTTACTGTCTGTTGCAGTTTAAAGGACAAGCTCTTCCCGCCAAGCCTCCTCTTTATCGTTCTCTCTGCCTAAAGGGGAAATAGTGGAGGGGTTTGTGGGATGCGCTACCTTTGTGCCGGGATGTGCTACTAGCTTTCCCGCTACCCGAAACACCCTATTTTGGCAACTTTGTGAAAACAGGGTTTCTAACACGACGACGAAAAATAAATACAAATAGATGCGGTTGAAAGGCGAACTGGTGGCAGGTTTGAAAAGATGCCTTCGTGTACGTTATAATCCTCCCGATTAAAATTATTCTTCAAACTCCACAAAAAAAAAAAAAAAAAAAAAAAAAAGGTTGGTTTTTTATGTAGATGTGCCGCGCGATTGAAATTATTTCTCTCGACTGCCAGGTGACGTCGTGCTAGACTTAGGGGCTTTTATAGGCTCGATATTTAGATTGACGAATGCATCAAATATTAGATTATTCTTATCACAAATGTATAAAAACTTGGTCTCTAGAAGAAAAATAAACGAACAAATTCGAATTACGGACAACAGAAACTACTCGTTTATAACAGATTTTTCTTTCGAGTTAGCAGTCAAGGGCAATGAAAGATCACAATTATCCGTGGTTGTTATATAATATCTATCCCCATGTTGTTCTCTACATGTTCATTCGGTAAATAATCAATCAGTAATCTTTAGTTACGACAGAAAAAAAGAATTAAAATGAAAGTTTCAAAGGTTCCATTGGACCCACAATGTCTCTTGCTCCAGGTGTAAAGCCCTTAAACGAGTTGTCGGGTAACGACACATCTTCCATCTCGTTGCTCAAAGTTATTGTTGCCAGCTTTGTCTGAAATCGCAGGAAATGCTTTTCCGTCCTCCAGGGATGCTGAAACATTTCCGTTAGAGAGCAAACCTTCTTCCTGACAGTGTACACCGCGGCTCTCCTGAGCTAAAATAAAGATAATATCATATCATATCATATTAATATCATGCATGTCAAGCTCAGAAATTCGCATTTTTGAACCGTATAACTTTCGTGAAGTGCGCGCTCTCTGCACACAAAATGGCGGCTCCCACAGGGCAGTCAGGGAATAGGGTGTCCATGCCCTAAGCCTTATGCAGAGGCTCTACTTGTGCCTTGAGGGAACAGTACATCAATATAGTCGCTAGTTAGGACGTAAAGCAAGAACTAAAATGAAGGTTACGAAGGTTCCACCGGATCCACGATGTCCGTTACTCCATGCGCGAGGGCGTCTCTGACAGACAGCAAGCAGTACAGGAGCGCAGAGGTAGTTCCCGGTCGTGCTACGGCAATTCGGCGTGACGTCCGTCTAAACCGGATCACGATTAGACAGCAGACGGACGGATGGATGGACGGATAATGGGTGTATTCTTTTGTACCCGGCCCCTTCAAAAGTCGTTTTGGCTTGCCCCACTTTGTCGATCCAGTGTGGCCAGACAGGCGGCCTCGCTTGATCTCTTTCGGATTCAACTGACGTGCCCCGCGGAGTGTATTGGATCCAATCGCGTCATAATGGCTGCGTTTCGCACGTCACGGACGATTCTCGCGAAGTTCGCGCCATTTTCTCGGCAAGCTGCAGCGTTTTGCTGTAACCGTGAAACCGGAGCCATAAACTCTGCAATCACGGATATTGTGTTTAGGAATGTCGCGAACCCGTCGAGGTTCGAGTTGGACCAGGAGTCCTAGGCTGGTCGGACCAATGCGGAGGGCAAGTCGTCTGCTTCTTGCGCAGGAGTTATGGTGGCGTGCAGAACGACGCCGAGCTAGCTCTGATTGGTTTTGATTGAAAGGCTAGGGACTATTTCTTTTTTTTTTTTTCTATCAGCCAATAAGAGTTCGGCGTTCTGACATCATTGCAACCCATGTATAAAAAGCAGACGGACTTGCGTTTCGCATACCACCTAGAAGACAAGGCCCGCTCATGACGTCATCCTTAGTGGATTCCCGACACGCCCCCAAGCGGCAAACACACTCAAGCTCCACGACAGTGGCCGCAAACAATGCGGAGAGCAAATCGTCTACTTCTTGCGCGGGAGTTGCGGTGACGTCACAACCACGTCGAGCTCTGATTGGCTTCGATTGAAAGGGTTGTGGATGGACCTGAATGCTAGATGCCTTGAGGTCCACCCACCATTTTTTTTTTCCTTCGATCAACCAATAAGGGCGTGGCTTTCGGACATCATCGCAACCCCTGTGCAAGAAGCAGATGAATTTGCGCTCCACATTGCGGCAGACGCGTCTGTCTCGGCGTCGTTGTAAGATGCTGCATGAATCCACTAGTTCTTATTCCCTTCCGGGCGACCTTTAGGGCACGAAAGGTGTGTGTGCACCCGGTTGCATAAAGGCGCCTCCGTCGCACGGATCGTAACCCCACCATAAAAAATGTAAAAAAAAAAACAGTATTGAATATAGGTGGCGCAAGCCGCCGCCCGGTTCAAAGGGTTCAGCTTCATCCATCCATCCAGTGATGACGTTTATTGGGGAAAAGGGCGGTCTTTGTCTTCGACGTGCACAAAATTGGGACCGAAGTTAACGAAGCTCGCTCCTGATGACGATTTCGATTTTCTTCTGATGAAATAGCGGGGGCTGAAGGTGGGAGACGCCTGTTCCACTGCAGGTCGCCCCCCAGCTTGACAGTGCACGGTAGCTTTGACGGCAAGGAGTTGCGACTCGGCGATGACAGCGTCATTCGCGGTCGCTTGTACTTTTTTTTCCTCAGACTAGTAGCACCAACCGCCAAGATCGCAACATCCGACAGCTTGACGCTCTGGCTTCTGTGACGTGATTTGTCGCCCCCCGGGGACCACTTTTGATGTATGGGCGGAGTAGGGACGACGCTAAACACACCAGTCGGGGACATGTTCCAGGCACCGGGCGTCACTCGGGTTCGCCAAATGTTTGCGACATCCCTGATTAGGTTCGTTCTTCAAATCTTCATGCGAAAACGCTCGCGTGCCAAAAACACTTTACAAGCGCCTTCCTCGCCGCAAGACAAAAAAAAAAAAATACAAATAAAACACAGCCATGGCTGCGTTCCAAACTTCTGAGGCCACTCGAGACCGCTCGAGGGGTCATCTCACTTTAAAATAGATTAAGAAGCGAGCATAAACCACATGACTGTTTATCAGCAAAAACAAAAGGCGAGACACGCAAGATAAAACGCACGCTTTCTATTGTGTTTCTTTTGTGGTTGTTGTCTTCAACTTTCCGTTGTTGCCATGAGCGGAAGAAACGATAAAAATACATGTCCAAGACACATGCGATGCGAATACTCGAGGCTAACTGAAGCGCTTTGTTATTACCGTTTCGTTTTTTGCTCGATAAGACAATGCTCAAAAACTTCATTTTTTTCGTGAGGTGAAAAGGACTGTCAAAAGAAAATATTTTAGTTTTTAACCAAACTTTCTCCCTGCGGTGTGCGGACTATAATATCGGAAACTGTATACGGTACCCTTGTACACGATTTCACATCTGCTTTCGCAATACTAACCTGCAGTATGGTGTGAATACTAAATAATTTAGTTATTGTAAGCGTTACAATAAAAAAAAAAAAGCTTATGTACACGCCTATTTATGTTCGTGTTCTAGTCGTTTTTGGGTCGTCTTTTACATCCCATGACAAGGTTAAAGAGATGCATCGCCCTTTTTTTTTGTTGATTTGCTTCAAAATTAGCTCAACACATTAGAAAATTAGACTGAACTAGCGACTCAAATATTGTCAAAATATTTTGTTTTCGCGCAGCTATCAAATTCTAAAAATCGATCTTCGCCGTTTAAAGTTTTTTTTTTTTTTTTTTTTTTTTAGAACTGACGGTTTCTACTTATGACTACAATGTTTACAAGTCCCCAGCCCAGCGTGCGATCTCCCCAGCCCAGCACGCACATGTTAGTCGCTTGGGAAAACGAGAAAATCACGCGCCATAAGCACAAACACTGAAAATGAAACCGGTCAGAAGCCCTAAGACTCCAGCCAGAGGTACAAGCGCGAGCTAGCCCCCGCTCCTAGCTTTGAGACGTGCATTCCTGGAGCGAGCGCTCGTTCTGCGGAAGAACGCTTCACTGCAACGACCTCGAGGTCTCGTGCTTGTGGCATTGGCGGCAGTCTCAGCTTAAAATTGACGGAATCCTTTGCTTACGTCGTATAGTCAGCACTGTGCCAACCGTGGCAGGCCGACCGCTGCGACGCCTTCGATCGCTCACGTCGCCAATACTCGGGGACAACGTTTCTTGGCATTCCCGAAAAAGGTGAACACCGCGCGAGCAAAGCTGCGATCGGCGCCCAATGCGCGCGAGCGCCATTGCCATGGAAGGTTGTCGTGGCGCTCCGACTGGTGCATCACAATGCGTGCAACCACGTGCGGCTTGCCCGTGAACAGAGCTTTGGTAAGCTTGAAGTTGGACGGGCTTGTCCGCACGAACGGAGTCATGGCGGCGGACACTGGCCTTACTTGCAATGCGTGCGGTCGTGTATCACTACTGCGCGATGCACGTTAAAGACCCCAGGCTAGCGGTTGTACTGCACTGGCTGAATTTCTCATCTACAGCTGGGAGACTCGTCGCCCGTCGAGGCAGACCAAGTTCTAGGCTGTATAAACATACACACAACCCAATATTTTTTTGCGTTTATTGCAGACGATCTACGCACGGCAGCGTCAAGATGACGATGCACGGAGGCCGTATCTCGCAAACTTCCGTATAGATACTATAGACCATCCCAAAAATGGTCTCCTGACGCGTTTTCTTTTTTTTTTTTATGTTGACGTGCGCATGGCGTTTGCTCCGTTCGCTTTTCCAAGCGGCGAACATGCGCGTGGAAAGCTGTCATGCTGGGACGGGATTTCGTGAACGTTGGAACGCTAAGTTCGTGACCCGTTTGAGAACCCGCAGTAGGAGCCACAGCACGCTTTCTTTGCCTTTCGCCTGCCTTCGGCTCCGCGTCCGACAAAGTGCTATCAAAGTCAGAAGAAAGCTAGCGAAATCGAATGCCGGGAAGAGGGAATCCCTAGTGTTGGCTGATTTCTTTACTTATTTATTTGCCTTGAAGACCCATTTCCAGGTATTACACGAGGGGGAGAATGTAAATATACCATTTGTCAAAAAAAAAAAAAAAACTGTGAGAAGAAGGCATGAAACGTACATACAATAGACATATTGCTAAATTACTCAAGCATCAAGGAGAATGTTGGGAATGTAATACCCAATTCACACGGCAGCGTAAAGGTACCTTTAGCTTAGGTCCCTTAGCTGAAGGTACCTGTAGGAAACCGCGTTCTTGATCACACGATCAATAAGCAGAGCACTTTAAGTTGATGTCGATTGCATTCCTGCTAAACCGTGAGAAGAGCACGTAATAAACAATTATTCCTCGAAATCGGTTTGACGCGCAGTTTTTGATTATTGTGTGTGAAATATCACATTTAAAACCTAACTATTTTGTGTGTTTGCTTTTGCGGCACTTTATTTTTTTTTCTCTAAGTCTAAGGGCGCACCTAAATAATGAGTCTTGTTTTAAAACGACCGAGCCGTCTGGCCACACTGGCCCTAAACCTACTGCGTTTACGAGTTTCCATTGCGAGGTGGGCGACCTTTTCATGTTTAGCAGCTCCATTTTTCCGCAAAGTTCTCACTGAAGTCCTGGGCGGGAGAGTCGGACGACTCGTCTGCAACCTCGATAAAGAGCTCGCGGCGGTCCATCGCGTTGGGGTTCGTGGCAGACATTGTTTTCCACGTGCCGCCGCTGCTACCTGCTAGCTAGAGTATGCGTTCCTCGTTAATGTATTATTCCATCACATTTGTGTTCACAGTCATTTCATAATTTGCCACTTATATATATATTCAATTTGTTATAATGCATTAAAGAAGATATATTTATATATCTTTGATTGTTATTCTGAGTTTGTAGGTCCGAGGCTACTCCCTGTAGCTGTAAAGGGAGCTTGGTGTGGTCCGTTTAACACAGGACCTCCTTTAGCGAAAGGGACCTTTATGCGCCGTTTGATCACGATCTCCAGCTCCCTTTACTACAGGTACCTGTGCTAAAGGTAATTTAAGCTGCCGTGTGAATTGGGTATTATTCTACTAAGGCCGGTTAACGAACGCCCGTGCAAGATGAAATTTGTTTTAGGCTTTTTTCTGTAAAACAGTTACTAGGTGCAGACGCCAGTACGTGCGGCGCGTGTAACTACCCTCGCAGCATGCTCCTTGGTCGTTGGGCAATTTACCAAAAGGTCTAATGGGACAGCGGAAGGTGTACATGCTAGTAATACAATTCCAAGTCCCATTAATACGCATAACAGAGGCAGTGAGCACTTCACAAAACTTAGTGACGTGAGTTTCTGTGACAATGTCATTTGGCTATATAGACCCTTTGCACACCAGCCAGATTGCATGCGCCATTGCTGACCTTTTCTCGTCTTACCAAGATACCAAACCACTGAGACGGGCGTCGACGAGCTTAAAGGGGCGGTGCAACGATATTCGTTTGGAGCGTTTTTCACTTTGTATGAGCTTACTGGCACTAGTGGGACCCAAGTACACTCGCACGCAACGCCACTGACCAAGAAACCTCTTTGTTGCGGTGTAATTTCAAGGAGAAAGCGAGCGTTTTCTTTCAATCTCTCCTTCGCAAATTTTGATGACGTACTCTGGTGGTAGCAGCATCCTCCAGGGACGATATTTGAATGCGGCTGATAGATTGGACCCGAGCATTGCGTGAGCACTCGATTTGGGCTCGTGATAATTGATAGCTCGAGAAGCATTCGGGTAGTGGCCCGTGTCCAATCGCTGCAACGACGACAATAGCCGAGCCATAACAATGTGTGGAAGTCAGCGCGTGTCCTGTGCTTTGCCAACACCAGCGCGTGGCTATGATCAACATTGGCGGCATATAATCAGCTCCAGATCACGTGGCCGCTTGTTCTGGCTGCGAGCTGAGGGGGTGAACGCTGCTCGTTTTTCTTTATTTTTTTACTGGGACTTCTATTGCGTGGGGTGAAAAACGAACGCGTGTTTCATAGGTTATTAACGTCAGGGATCCGTTCTAAGCGGTATTTGCGCAAAGTACAAAAATTGTTGCATCGCCCCTTTTAAGTCCAATGCCGGGGAGAAGGACAGAGTAAAATCTAAAATGGCAATAACCTGGCCTGCTAGGGTAATGATGAACTGAAGTCAACGGAATAAGAGGAAACAAACATCGAAAGGTCGGTTATGGCGGCGCCCATGCACACAGCTGCTGCAATGCGTCTGCAGATTTCATTGCGGAATTTCAAACAGTTATCTAAAACTTTGCGGGAAAAAAAAAAACGAAGACGAAGCCCGAATGAGTTGGCAAAATATTTCTATACTCGTGGACAACTTTGTGTGGCCGCGCAGTCAGTGGTGCAAGGGCGGGTGCGTCAACGCCGATTAAAGCTGCGCCAGCGCACCTTTCCTCCAGTCCAAAAAGGCCACAGAAAGTTGTCCTGTACGGCTACCTGGAAGAACTGGCTGAATGCTAGTTTCGGCGTTTCTGGTATTCTATGTGGCAGTCTCGTACACATTACACGAAAAAAAAAAAAAAAACTAATCTATTACGATTACATTTATTCTCGGTTAAAAATGTTCAGTTAGATTACTCGATTACTTGAGAGAAGAAAGGTAATTAGCCGTTACTTGAAAAAGTAACCATTCATTTTCCGATTACATCAGATCTTCGAAAAGACAGATTTTCTGCCGGTTTGAAAACTTGGGTCTTTCGTGCCGTCTATTATTATATTCAAATCAGAGAATTATAAAAGCTACTTCTTAATTCATCAATACTGGTAAACCATGGTCTATTATTAGATTCAAATCAGCGAATTATAAAAGCTACTTATCTTCTTAATTCACCTATTTTGGTGAACCACCCTCCTCTCGGAGACTCAGGGATTCATCTTGACAGATCGGCGCCATTAGAGAGGCGAAGGAGAAAATATTAATAATTACGAGTAATTTTAGTACTTCCAAAAGGAATCCAGCTACTCTCGTGATTGTGTCCTAATAAATGTATTCAAAGTATTGCAAAATTAATTATATATATAAAAAAGTAAGTGAGTAGAAGTCATTTAGTTACTCAGTACCGAGTACCACAGAAGCCTGAGTTTGTCATGTATCCAATCAGCTTGCGTATAGGAAAACTGTCGGCGCTCGAGCACTAAAGCACGGGCGTTAACTCTTCGCGTCCCGCCAATGCCCCCGGATCGAAGAACAATCAAGCGCGATTCCGGGAACACGGCCAACTCAACGGCCCGAGCTGAGCAGTTACGCGCAACCTCGATGAGATCACGCGCCGGGGCGATGACGACCGTGTGTTACGAGCAACAACCGGTTCACGAGAACGCTTCTTTGTTATTCTTCGTGCAATCGAAGCAATAGATCCCTTTCGAAACAGTGTCTTCCTGTACTCCGTTTCACTTTATACGACGAAAGCGCGGCGGTACGCTGTACGAGCCATCCCAGCCTAAAGTCCCTCGATGAAACTCACGCTTCGCGTTTCTTGCAAGTCTACCGACAACCAATTGTTGAGCGAACACGAGAGACGCGTGCCGCGAGCGGCGGGAACTTACCACAGCCCCAGTGGAGGGCGTCTGGTGTCGCGCCGATGTAGATGAGAAATTTGTCCAGTGCACTATACTTCGTTTCAGCTTAGGTCCGAGCGCGGCCGATGGAATGAGCCGAAGGGCCAATCAAACAGCGAAGAGGCACAACGTCATGGCGTGCTCTCTGCAGTTGATAGGACCAGCGGCTATTCGCCGTCTCTCTGTGCGTGCTCCTCCGCCGGCTAGTCCTATCAAGCGCAAAGAGCACGCCACGACGTTGCGCTTTTTGCGCTGTTTGATTGGCCCTTCGGCTGATAACATCAGCCGCGCTCGGACCGAAGGTGAAACGAAGTATAGCACTGCTATAGCCTGGGGTCTTTAAATGGATAATGATCCGAACATTTCAGTGTCTATATTAAGCGGTGCACTATCTTTTCATGAGTAAGGAGCCCCTAGTGTGCGCGAGCACACGCAACGAAATTGACGTCATCATATCCCCCATTCAGGCTTAATAAGCTTGAAGGGGGGTAATGATGACGTCAATTTCGTTGCGTGTGCTCGCGCACACCAGGGGCTGCTTACTCATGAAAAGATAGTGCGCCGCTTATTATAGAAACTGAAATGTTCGGTTCACCATCCCTTTAACGTGCTCCACGCACTAGCGGGTATACACGACCGCACGCCGGTACGATGCTCATCCACAGTAAAAAAACAAAAAAAAATCTGGTCGTAAAATAACTTTTAATGCCCGAGTTTTACTAGAGCGACAGACAGAAACCAACGACAGCGTCAAGCCTAAACTAGTGTTTTCGCGATTTGACAGGCTTTGTGGAAGGAAGGAAGTTATGCTCAAACACGAGCATCATGTACGCGAAGGTATCTTTGGCAGGCTTGCCATCACTTGTGCTTACTTCACGAGCACCGAACGACTAAACGCCTACCAAAGGTACTATCGCGAACATGCTGCATGGGTTGGAGGCTTGTTGCTGTCATTTGTTTCTGTTTGTCGCTCTAGTGGGACTCAGGCATAAGGGTTCTTCGGCTTGTCACTATTTTGCACCCTAAGGACTTTTTTTAAGCATCCCCTAAAAGGGTTCTTCGGGAAAAACCTATAAAAATTCTTAGAGGCTTTTTTTTCTTTTCTTTTTTTATGCAAAAGAGTTTTTTTTTTTTTTTTCAGTTGCTTTTCTAGTTTGCCAGGGCGCCGATAGTGCTTTGAGGCGAAACCGTTCTTCACGAGCTCAACGTGTTCTTGTGACGTCGAACAACCCTTCAAGAATGGGGTATTTATTCTTAGAGTGTAGATCGAAACGGGCGAGGGTGAGAATTGGGTCCAGGATCCCTATGGGTTCTGCAGCGCGACCTTTCGCTCCTCTTGTTCCTAGCTGCGGTGCGGTAACACACCCGGTGGCGTTAAAGTGACTCGACTTTAGAATGGGTAGCTATACACCCGGATATACGGTAACCTAAAGTCGCTGGATCCTGGAAAAGTATGGCGCCGAGCTCCCCGTACGATCGTCTTTTTGGTTCATGGAAGGAAGGAGCAGTTTTTCCCTGACCTTTCCCTCCTCGGCGGGCCGATCTATAACTTCCCGGCGACAGGTTGCCTTATAAAGATATTTCTTCGGTATCTGAATTTTGTTACCCACACACCACGCGGCGAAACAAGCGCACAGGTCTTCGCACCGCCACCACACGCGGTTTTTGCAAAATCAATGCTTCGTGGCACCAAAAAAAAAAAAAAATTCCCTTCTCGAAATACGCAAGAACAACAATACGATTGTAAGATATATGTGGAGATAAGCACGATTGATAAGTCGATCGCATACGCAGTGCCAAAGACGCTCGTGTTGAAGAGCAACGCGTTCAGTCCGGTGATGCTCCTTTTCGAAGCACCGAAGGTTTGAATGGACCGGAATGGGCGATTGCCGCGGCAACTGAGAACCTGATCAGCCAGTCACCTTACGGGGTTTTGGTTAGTATCTGCTTGTGTCCGGCTAGCAGGCAGAAAAAGCAATGGCGCTACTGTCCCAGGATCCGCTCGGCCAGCTATATTAGGGAGTTTTTAGGGAGTTTTCGTAGACCGCATTTCCCCCTCCGCTAAGCCCTCCGCAACGAAGAGTGGCTACTGCGCCTGCGCGCCGATAGCCTTGACTGTAGAGTTCCGGCTATCGTAGCGGGTTGCGGAGGAGTTGCGGGACCGCGAAAACCATCTACGAAAACTCCATAATATCTTCGAAGGGCACAGCACCACGTAGGGAGCACGGACCTCTTGCATTGACTTTCGGGAGGGGCCCAGTGACGCCCGGGACGGGTGGTCACGTGTTACGTTCTCGACGCTGGATTGGCTGTGATGGCTCGTGTAGTCTTCGCTGCGGCCCATCGCGTAAGGCGAAACCGGAAATGCGGAGAGCAAGTCGTCTGCTTTTTGCGCAAGAGTTGCGGTGACGTCGAGCCGACGCTGAGCTCTTATTGGCTGGTTGAAAAAAAAAAAAGAAATAGTGGGTATAGCCAATCAGAGCTCGGCGTCATCCGGACGTCACCGCCACTCCTGCGCAAGAAGCAGACGACTTGAATGCGTCTCTCTTTCATTATTTCATCTCGGCTTATTGCGCAGCATTCCTTCGCAATTCTCGTTTCTTGCTCCCTACGAAATACCCGGACCGTCTGGGAAAATTCTGTCGTGAGCTGGGGAAATGTTTTGGTAACAACGGTGATTGCATTCTTGCTACGCCGTGTACTTTTTTTTTTTCTCCTCCCTTTCTTTGCGTGGTCTCATGAACAAACGTCAAGAATGACATAGTTGTAAAGCTTTTTTTACTTTAACGAGTTAATTTAATTTTGTTTTATTCTTCGTCGCTATAGAATTCAGAACGCGCACGACGTAACTCGGATTAATTTCTACGGGGCGCAGAAACCTTGCAGCATACGTAAGGCATGACGTCACCAACCGGCCCCACCCGCTGCTCTGTCTCGAATCATTTTGTTTTTTCTCTGTTGTTTTAAGATCGCCTTTCTGCGTAATCAAAAAGGTAACCGTGTGCTGCCGAGAGTATTGCATTGCATTCCACGAGAAAATAAATCATAAAAACACTGTTTGAAGCGTATTGAGAAAACAAAAAGAGAACTTGATATCCTTTCATCGACTACATAAAATGATTAAAAAATAAAAAAGTTTCATTTCATTTTTTTTTTTTTTTTGTGACAGCGTAGAAGAGAGATGAAGGCCGACAAATTGACCGTTATCTAGTGCTTGTGGTGTCATGGACGCACGTCATTAGTGTCTACCTATCCGCGAGTATATAATGCAACTTACCATAGTTCTGTCCAATGTTTCGCGTCTATTCTGTCTTTTTTTTTTTTTTTTCAAATAAACAGCGTCGAAAAGACGAAAACCCTCATTTATACGATGTGGCTGCCGTTCGACCGTGCCAATTAGAAAATGCCGGTTGGTTGCGTCGATTTGCATGACAATTGAGAGGCCCAGTTGACCTTCTTTGTTCGTCTGTCTTTGACCCACTTTTTTTTTTTAAGCGGACGTGCATGGTCGTCATTTTAACCGCCGTGTCGGTGCCCTCCAGTGCTTCGCACACTTTGCTACCCTTCGACCCACCAACTTTAGCTTTTCCACAGCAAAATCATTAGCCTTTCCACTTTGGTGAAGAAGGAAGACCAGCGAAGCTGTACTATGGTGGGAATGAAGTAATGGCCGCCCGCAAGTCGGCAAGCCAGTGTGGAAAGGCTGTAAAGGTTGCCGCCGGCCGTCGCTTATAGATGGCGGTAGCTGTCCAAAGTTTCGTGTCATCATTTCTTTGCTGACGGACACGATACTGGGGAAACGAGCCCTTAACAGCTCCGCTGTAAAACCTTTTGTTAGAGGAGGAGAAAGTTACCGGAAACCACGTGGCTGTGCGACGTTTTTTTTTCAATCAACGTAATTGCAGCTTTTTAGAAGCCACAAAAATGGGTATCATATTATTTGTCTATTTTTACTATTGGATGTGTACCTTTGATGACTCAGGACTTTGATTATCTTTGCTGGTTGTATCTAAACCATAGAAAACGGCACGTGACCACGGAGAACAGATTGAGCGCGACTCAAAAAGGCCAGATCTCGATCTGCGGTTTTCGAATGGGAAGAAAACGAATTTCGAGCCACAAATTGTATTCTGGGTAGCTGGGCGCTCATATGTCATGTACAAATAAAACCTTGGTAACCATAAATACCCTGAACCAAGGCGGATTTTTTCAGCGCGCACAAGTCACCCATAGCTGTGTTTCCAGATTTGAGTTTGTCCTTTGTTCCCCTTGTTTCCCCCCCCCCCCTTCCAGGGATCCTTATTGTGTATTCCCGTCCAGCTCGCCCGCACCTTCGTGTTAATTGCACCGACATATATGTATAAGCGCATCTTCGATTAGCTTCATGTTGTTTTATCGAGACGTACCCGTTTCAAAAGCCGAAATCATCGCCTCTTTCTGTGACAACCAAATCTTCCGAGAACTACTTCGCACAGCGCCTGACTCGTGCGCAAGCGTCCTATTTCTTGGAGATGGATAAATGCACGGCTCTGACGTCACGCCGCTGCGGTGGCGCTGCTGTCGGCTCGGCGCATGCGCAGACGCCTCACAAGTGTCTGGTTTCTGTGCACGCGCAGTTCCCGCATCTGGACAAGTGCGGGCTTGTTTGTGAACATCCGAATCTGGCTCCTCCCACTGACGGGCGCCATTTTTTTCTTCTCTCCTTCTCCCCGCAGTGGAGACGTTCATGTCCCCGGTGCAGACGGACTGCATCAACGTCAACTACTACATCCCCGAAGACGAGACGTCGGACGGATTCACAGAGCAGCGCTGGGAGAGGCTCCGTAAGTGTTCACATCCAAGACTATGCGCCGAGAAACTCAGGAAGAGGACGTCAGAACGCCGAGCTCTGACTGGGACGATTCAACACCTCCTATAGATAGAAAGCCCAAGTGCCGAATTTTTCGGCGTCACTAAAGAAGGCCACCGCCGACGCCGTAGTCGCGTTCAATCTCTGGCATACGGTGGCCTTCTTAAGTGACGCGGGGAAATTAAGCACTTAGGCTTTCTTATCTAGAAGTGTTAGAAGGTTAGGGGCTAGAATTAAAGCTGGCTGACTTTGTGTCTGCTGCACTCGTCGAACGCGCTCGAATGCGAAGGTCAAACGTCGGACGCCTGCGTTCCGCATTCGAAAGCCCCAACCATATGGGCGTTTTTGTTTTTCGCGCGCTTCGCCAGCGTCAGCGTCGGCGCGCTTCGCCCGCGTCAGCGTCAGCGCTACGCCCGCGGCAGTGTCGGCGCGCTTCGCCCGCGTCGGCGTTGACGCGCTTCACCCGCGTCAGGGTCAGCGCGCTTCGCTCGAGGCCACCCGCAACAATTTGACGCGATGGCCGACGCCGAGATCCGGACAAATCTTCGGGCACAGATCTCGGCACGTGGGGGCCAAGATCTGGCCCCCGCGTACTGTGCAGCTGAGATCTGGACAAACATCGGCTCAGAGCGACGCGCACCGACATAAAGTGACGCTGACGCGGGAGAAGCGCGTGAAAAACTTCCCCGTGTGGTTGGGCCTCACCGCGTTCGGCGAGTGCAGTGGAGACAAAGGCAGCTAGCTTTAGGTCTACCCACTATAGTCCTTGCAACCAGAGCTTGGCGTCCCCGTCTGCTCTCGTGGCCTCCTCTCCCTCGGTTTCTCGGCGCCTACTTCGTTTCACTTCAGATCGGCCGCACTCAACGCTACGATCCAATGCGAAGAGCAAGTCGCCTGCTTCTTTCGCGGAAGTTGCGGTGACGTAAGAATGACGCCGGGCTCTGATTGGCCTTGATTCAAAGAATAGTGGATAGACCTCAACGCAAGATGCCTCGAGGTCTACCCATTATTGTTTTTAAACCCGCCATTGAGAGCTTGGCGTCGTCCTGACGTCACCGCAACTCCTGCGCAAGCAGACGACTTGCTCTCCGCATAGGGTCAATTGCAAGCGGTGTCAAAGATGCATCGTCACGGCGCTCTCGTCGCCTTCATGCGTTTGCCAACGTCGCCTAAACCAATCGTTCACAGAGAATGCGCCGCCAACCTGCGCTTGTTTCTGTGCGCGATTGGTTAAGCCGCTGATAGAAAACCCACAAAGACGACGGGCGCTCTGACGACGCACTTTTCGTCCCAATTAAGGCTAAGGGTTCAGTAGAAGCCCCGTCTCCCAGACGTGTTCGTTGCCCCCCGTTAGGCCTCAGCTGTGCGTGTGACAAAGTGTTATCGGAAGCAGAAAGCTCGCGAGGAGGATCTTCCGGGTTCGTAACTTTTGACCACGACTACGCGGGGCGCAAGTTCGTCTGCTTCTTTTGCAGGAGTTGCGGTGCAGTCAGAACGCCGAGCTTTGATTGGCTCTGATTGAAGGATAGTGGGTAGACCTCAAAGCAAGCTGCCCTAAGGTCTACCACTATCCTTCAACCAGAACCAAGAGCTCGGCGTCTTTCTGACGTCACCGCAACTCCTGCAAAAGAAGCAGACGAACTGATGGTCGATCCTCGCTAGCGTGCCCCAACATGGATGGATGGATGGTAATGGCTATACCCTTTGCAGCGGGCGGCAGCTTGCGCCACCTAGCCTAACACTTCATCATCCCTCTTTTTTTTTAATTTGTATGAATTTTGTTATAACAGACCCCCCCCCCCCCCTCTCTTTTCAAGTGAATTTATTGATTATTTTTTTCTGTATTTTTCTTTATCCTTCCCTAGATCTCTTCCACCAATCTTCCAATCTCCTCTTAGTTACCGCAATTCTTCCCCTATCCATTCGTCCATCTATGTCCGGAAAACCCAGTGTCCCCTCCAAATCCGTAGTCATCCCCGCCAAGAGGGTGGGACGAAGCCCCGTGCACCTTAAGATTACATGTTCTATAGTTTCCTTTTCGCGGTTGCATACTCGCACAGATTGTCTACTTCCTGGAATTTAGCCCTGTACGTTTTCGTTCTTAGCACCCCCGTTCTAGCTTCAAACAGCAAAGAGCTCCCCACTGAATTATCATACAGTTGTTCTTCTTTATTTCTTGTTTTTGTGCCCTGTATATTGTTAAAGCTGATTTCCCCTGCATTCTCTCTTCCCACAATTTCCTCTCTGTTTCCTTTACTCCCTTTTCTACTGATATGTTCTGATCGGCCCCATCTGGTTGAATGTATTTAAATCTCAGCTTGCGGGTTCGGTTTGTCCACTTAGTGTTTACACTTTTCATATATAGATACTTGTACACTTTCGCTGCCCACAGTGTATCCTCAATTTCAGCTAGTCTTCGTTCAAATTTTACTTTACTGATCGCTTCTCTACTGTCGAAAGATGCCCAACCCATATCCCCCTGTACTCCCTCATTTGGTGCATTCCCATGTGCCCCAATGCCAACCTACCCACACTCCTTTGCTGTATCTCTAAACCTGCCTGGATTTCTGACCTCATACACAATACCGCATTCCCAAATGACAGCCCTGGCACCATGACTCCCTTTCATACACCCCTAACGACTTCATATCTATTATAGTTCCATAGTGCCCTGTAGAAAACAAATCGTTTTCTACCCACGGTGGCTAGACTAGTCTTTTTGAAGCATGTCGGCTTACAAACCGGGATAGTCATTTGGGACATATGACCTCCAGTGGTGAGGCTTCGTCCACACAGCACTAGACTGGTGCGTCAGTGGTAGCATTGTTGTACGGAACGGCGTTCCAAGGACCTTGAGCGCGTTCCTATGCGCGGAGCACAGGATTGTCCGCTTCTTGCGCAGGGGTTGCAATGACGTCAGAACGACGAGCTCTGATTGGCTCTGATGGGAAGGATAGTGGGTAGACTTCAGTGCTAGCTGCCTTGAGGTCCACCCACTATCTTTACAAATGGAGCCAATCAGAGCTCGGCGTTCTGACGTTACCGCAACCCCTGCGCAAGGGAGCAGACGAACTTGCGCTCCGCACAAGGAGGAACGCCGCTGTTCCAACTTGCATTTTTGGAACTGGAACGGGAACTCGTCACGTTTTTAAGAGAAAGGCGGAAGGAAGGGAGTTCATTTTTTTTCTTATCTGTACACATCTGCAGTTTTACCCGAATCTAGTTGGCATGGAGGCTTTTTGCTATCGACTATATATCTCATTCTCCGACTTCAAGGGATGGTGAAGTGAGCGAACGATAGTCGAGAACAAAGAACTGGAACAAATGTGATCGTGGCGACACCACGACGCATAATTTGATGCGAATATTTTCACCAGCTCGCTTTTTTTTTATCTACTGATCATCCATCGCAATATTTCATCAAATTACGCAAAGTAAAGTTAATATGATTACACGTTCCAATCTTTGAAATGTAACGGGAACGCGTTCCTTTCGAGCCACGTACTGGAACTTGGAGCGGGAACTCGTTCAGAGATTGAGAGGGAACGAGGAACGAGCTTTTGTTCCTGTTTTGGAGGAACCTGTTCGACACTGGCCAGTAGTGACTCCCTTCTGTTAAACACCATCTGTCGTGCAATTTATAGCACTTCAAACGTTAGTTCCAAGCAAATAGTTGTGGTTATAGGGCGGTCTTATCACGGTGCCCCCTTCTCTTGCGAATGAAGTTATTATTATCATTATTAATTTGGTGGAGTATTTTTCTTCCGTAATTTGGGGGGCTGAGCTTCCCCTGCCTACCTTATCTCACAACAGACTCTAGAATGGGGGAGAACTGTGGCCGAGCTCATGTTCCGATGAGTTTGAGAAGGATGATTGAAAGATAGAAGTTAGCCTGAGCGACGACTCTAACAAGACCTTACTCTGTGGGACCCCTCCCACAGAGTAAGGTCTTGTTAAAATCGTCGCTCAGGCTAACTAAAAGAGAGTGGCAAGACGAAATGACATGGGGGGAACATGGACGATGATGAGATTACGAGAGTGACGTTATCTCACACCTCATTGGGTCATGTCCCCCCATGTTTCTCACAATCAGCGCAGCCTCGACGGTAAATGGTGTAGTACCATGTTTGAGAGTGTCATCTCAAGTACCTGTCTCTCGGTGGCGCGAAGTGTGCATACAATACAATGAGGAGGTGTTCTTTAGTTTGCCGGAGTGTTGCATGTTGGGCAGTTAGGTCCGGTGGCTTCCTCGAATTTATAAAGACACTTTTTTTTTTTTTAATTTACTCCAAGACGTAGTTTGTGAACTATTGTCTCTATTAGACGAGGGAGACTTAATGACAAATTAAATATCGGATTGGTATGCTGGGTGTCGAGGCGGGCGTGAAAGAAGTCAGAGCAACCCCACAGATCCGATGTTAATCTCTTGGCCGTTTGACAAAGTACCAACGCATCGTCTGTTCGGACGTGAGGGAATTTTCCGACGAGGGGCTGTGAAGCTGTAAGGGTGGCAAAACGTTGATACCGCCGTCGTAGTCATTTTCTCGTAGCATTTTAGTCCAGGAAAAATAGGGATAGCCTGAAGAAGAGGGGCGAGTCTCTACTCGGCTAGGAAATGGAAAGACCGGAGAGGGTCCAAAGAAAAAAAGGAGAAAATTTAGCGGTCCGAACTATGCGATACACGTTTTATGGCGACTGGACATGGATGTTTCGACGGCTCAAACTCTCGCAGAAAGACCAGGTGATGGCTAGGCTCTCTTGCCAGTTGCCCTTGCGGTATTGGACAACAGAAAACACCCAGCCTTGGTGCAAAGAAAAGTAGTTGGCGGCATAACAGTGTACGGTGCCCTTCGATTGTATGGAGTACTGTCACGGGTATGCCACGATAAGGAGAGAAGAAGAAGAGAAGCAACGGGGCTCGAGGAGAGAAGCGGTCGGGATCCTTTGGAATCGGCCGGAGCTTCCGGTCTCGGCGACGCACCGAGCCAAGGAACGAGGTCTCGGCGACGCACCGAGAAAGAAACGAGGTCTCGGCGACGCACCGAGCCAAGGAACGAGCGCTCGGCGACGCATCGAGCAAGCCTGGGCTACGCGCCGAGGAACTGGACTCAGCCTGGGACATCGTTCCGCCAGTCCGGCATTCGAGCGCTGAGCCCCAACCCCCCCAACCACGAGCAAGTGTCCGTGAGTGGCTCGACTGGGGACTTATCACTGAGACGGGGACTTACTTATGCACTACTTCTAGTTATCTTTTTCCTTTCCTTTCCTCTTCTTTTGTAAATATATTCCTTTATTCTCATCCTCCACTGGCCTTCTTGTCTCTACTGGCTCCGCGTACCTCCCCGGCGTGACAAATTGGCGAGCCTGCCAGGATCCACCATCTTTCCATACACTTAATCACGCCGGTTGGGTGCGGACGAATCAGTGGAGCTGAGTTGGACGTGATGGATACACAAAGTTTGATTGCGGCAGGAAAAGAGTTGGGCTACCAGGGAGCCGAGCTTAAGAAATGGGTGGAGGAGGAAAGAGAGAGAATTAAAGAGGAAAGAGCCGAGAGGGCACGAGAGCGTGATGCCGCAAGGCTAGAACGAGAAGGCGAATGCCTACGATTAGATAAAGAACAAGAGGTACTTCGACTAAAATTAGCTGTACAGCAAGGCGCGGCGGCCAGCCAGGAAGGAAACCATAATAACGGTGAAGGAGAGGCAGGCGGACAAGCACAACGTGGCAGTCCGCACAAGTTAATCCCTCAATTTAAAGAGGGAAGAGACGATTTGGACGCCTATCTGAAGCGGTTCGAGCGAACAGCAACCGGACTAGGATGGCCGCAACAGAAGTGGGCGACAACTCTTAGTTTGTGCCTGACCGGGGAAGCACTGACGGTGGTGGGGCGGCTGTCTCCCGGGGACGCGCTGGATTACACGCGAGTAAAGCTGGCCTTACTGCAGAGGTTCCGCTACACAAAAGAGGGGTACAGGGAAAGGTTCAGAGAGGCAAAGCCAGAGGATGGAGAAACGAGGAGGCAGTTTGCCGCCCGTCTAGCGGGTTATTTCGATAGGTGGGTAGAGATGGCGGAAGTAGCAAAGACTTTCGAAGCCCTACGTGATGCGGTCTTGGTGGAGCAGTTCCTAGTAACGTGCTCTAGCAAGTTATCAGTATTCCTCCGAGAGCGAGAATGCCGAGACCTGGACGAAGTGGCATCAAAAGCAGATGTATTTCTTGAGGCGCAGGTTCAGTCCGGCACCAGCAAGCTCAAAGGTGACGAGCCAGCTAAGAATTCGAATGCGGCATCGCCCAGAGATACAATAACTAGTCCAGGCAGAAGAGTCTTGCGTTGCTTTCTTTGCAACAGGATCGGCCATAAAGCTGAAAACTGCCGCAGTCGTCCGCCAATGCTTCAAACCCCGAAATGTTGGAACTGCGGTAGGACTGGGCACCGGGCCGAAGGCTGTACGTCCAAACCAAGCGACAGACATCAAGCGTCGTGCTTGTGGGCTGACCCACGGGGAAATAAGTCAGCCGAGATCGATGACGGCTTTGTTACCCTCAGGAACGGAGAGAAAATACCCGTTGTCAATACGGTAGTGGGACGCCCTCCAATCTGCCTAAGTGAGAATTTGCCAGTTGTGGAGGGATATGTGGGTGGCCGCAGAGTGTCGGTATTGAGAGACACTGGCTGCAACACGGTAATAGTTCGCCAAGAGTTGGTCCCAAAAGAAGCGTTGACCGGAACGCTGAATCCGGTGTTTCTATTGGACAAGACGGTAAGATATCTTCCGGAAGCTGAGATTGTCGTCCGCACGCCATATTTCACGGGAACACTAGTCGCAAAATGCGTGAGGGATCCTCTTTACGATCTGGTGTTGGGCAATGTACCGCCGGTACGAGACGTCAACGATCCAGATCCAAATTGGGACTCGGAAAAACAATCGAGTCAAACGGGTGTAATGGTGTCCAAACCTCTCGATGAGGGAGAAAGTGGAATGAGAGTGAATCATTCGAAACAAGCCCAAGTAACGTCCAGACAAGCGACTTCGTTGGGAGATGGTGAAGAACAGTCCCTGAACACCGCAGGAGCGGTGCAGGCCAAGACGGGTACGAATCAATCGCTACCACCACCTCCCGAATTAAGAGTACCACAAGTTTCACCCTTGCATACCACCTCAGAGGAGATGCGAGGAGCGCAGAAAAATGATTCGACTCTGAAGAAATGCTTCGACAGCGTCGGAAAGATCGTCAAAAAGCATAGAGGAAGGACGAAATATGCATTCTTTATGAGAAGCGGGGCGTTGTACAGAGATTGTACGTACAGCTCGGGTAGAAGAACGGAGCAGTTGGTGCTTCCAAAGAACTTCAGGCAAGCGGTCATGGCGATGGCTCATGATGGTTTGATGTCAGGGCACCAGGGGGTAAATAACACCGTGGGGCTGGTGGCAGAAGAATTCTTCTGGCCCGGAATGCAAAGTGACGTTAAAAGATATGTTCGCTCGTGCGACATCTGCCAGAGAACGGTGCAAAAAGGAAGAGTGGGCAAAGTACCCTTAGGGACCATGCCAACGATTGCAACGCCCTTCCAAAGGGTGGCCATTGACCTAATCGGCCCCATCGCCCCGAAATCAAGCTCGGGAAAGAGATACATCTTGACAATGGTGGATGTTGCCACTCGGTACCCGGACGCAGTGGCTCTGGAATCAATCAGCACGCCCGTAGTGGCAGAGGCTCTGGTTGATATGTTCTCGCGATACGGTGTACCAGAAGAAGTCCTGAGCGACCGTGGCTCCACCTTTACATCAGATTTAATGAGGGAAGTGGGTCGTTTGTTGTCCATGAGGCACCTTTTAACGACACCCTACCACCCAATGTGTAATGGGCTAGTAGAACGGTTCAATGGCACGTTAAAGCAGATGTTGCGTAGAATGTGCCAAGAGAGGCCAAAAGATTGGGATCGGTATTTACCCGCACTGCTCTTCGCTTACCGGGAGGTGCCACAATCGAGCTTGAGATTCTCGCCGTTCGAACTTTTGTATGGGAGGAGGATACGCGGACCTTTGACCATCCTGAGGGAAGTGTGGTCCAACGAGACCTTGAACCAGGAGACGAAGACCTCGTATGGATACCTCTTGGAACTCCGAGAAAAACTAGAGGAAACCTGTCGAATGGCACACCAATGCTTGGAGGAGGCCAGAGCGAAATACAAGGGATATTATGATCGTAAGAAAATCCACCGAGAAATGAAAGCAGGCGACAAGGCACTTATCCTTCTACCGAGTGACAGTAACAAAATGTTAATGCAGTGGAAGGGTCCCTTCCTGATTACTGCAAAACGAAATGAAGTGGATTATGAGCTTGAAATTGGGGGAAAAAGGAAAGTATTTCATGTAAATATGCTGAAGAAATATGAAGAGAGAGCAGAACTGGATCAAGCCCAACCGAGCTGCAGCGCGGCAACGAGTAGCGGCATGACCAAGACAGAGAGTGGGGAGGAGGATGTAGACGAGATTCCCACATTGACCCTGACCAGACAACAGACAGAGAAGGACGTGCTCATCAATCAGGTACTGAACCCAGTACACAAGCAACAAGTTTTAGATTTGATTACAGAATACAAATCGATCTTCTCGGATTCCCCAGGGAAGACAAGCCTACTGAAATGCGACCTCAAGTGCACCATGGAGTCGCCGATACACGTGAGACAGTACCCTTTGCCTCTAAACGTTCACGAGATGGTCGAGAAGGAGATCGAGGCGATGTTGTCGATGGGAGTGATTGAGAGATCCAGGTCGCCGTACAACGCACCTATCGTGATGGTGAAGAAGCCTGACGGTACGAGCAGGTTCTGCATAGACTTCAGAAGGTTGAATGACCGGTTGGTAGCGGACTCGGAGCCCATACCACGCGTGGACGTCACCTTTGCAAAGGTGGGACGTAAACGGTTCTATTCAAAACTAGACCTGGCCAAGGGCTATTGGCAAATACCGATGGAGGAAACCGCTAAAGAAAAGACCGCGTTCTCGTCGTCCAGCGGGCTGTACCATTTCAACTTTATGCCCTTTGGTCTGAAGACTGCGTCAGCAACTTTCACAAAGTTGATGCGAATGCTGCTGGGTGACATACCAGATGCTCATCACTACATCGATGACGTGTTGGTAGCAACGGACACATGGGAGGAACACGTGTACGCGTTAAGGAGCGTGTTTGAAAGGCTGCGTGATGCCGGTCTCACGGTGAAACCAAAGAAGTGCGAGGTCGGATTTGAGGAGATTGGCTTTCTGGGGTACAAACTGGGGTTGGGTCAAATAGTTCCAAACCGAGAGATTATAACGAGAATCCAGGATGCGCCGAGACCGATCACCAAACGTCAGGTCCGGTCATTCCTAGGACTTACTGGATTCTACAGGGAATTCATACCCGACTACGCAGGAGTGGCTGCTCCCTTAACGAAATTGACGCAGAAGGGAAGTGACAATAGCGTAAAATGGAACGAAGAACAAGAAGAGGCGTTCTCGAGACTCAAAGCGGCGTTGGCGAAGCCGCCCATTCTCCTAGCTCCAGACTTAGGCAAAGAGTTTGTTCTGCGAACAGACGCCTCGGATGAGAGTGTGGGAGCGGTTCTTTTTCAAGAGAAAGACAAGCTGCCACATCCTGTTGCCTACGCAAGTAGGAAACTTTCTAAGGCAGAGAGAAACTACGCGACGATTGAGAAGGAATGTTTGGCCCTAGTTTGGGCAATAGGACGGTTTACACTGTATCTGTATGGTAGGAAGTTTCGGGTACAAACGGACCACCAGCCGTTGGAATACTTGAATAGGGCGAAGCACACCAACAGTAGGGTAATGCGGTGGAGCATGAAGCTGCAAGATTATGATTTTTATGTGGAGTATATCAAGGGGTGTGATAACGTCGGCGCAGACTTTTTAAGTCGGATTTAAGACGAGAACCAGGGTTTTGAAAAGGTTCTCGGGCTGTGTAGACGCATTGGTTTTTTTTTTTTTTTTTTTGTAGGCTAATATTTGTGACATGACAGGGTCGGGGTTCCTTTTTTGTTTTGTTGATATATATCGTGTTTGTGTGTGTGTGACTCAACCGGAAAGTTGATCTTTGTGGCATGAAGTTCATCGTGTGGTACATGTGAACTTGAACAGCGAACCAGGTGGTGCCAGTAAGCAAGGCTGCAGTGAATTAAAACGGCCAGAGCGCAGGCAAGGCGCGCGCCGTTCCACGGCATCAAGCGGAGCCAACTGAAGACGCCAGGAAGCTAGAAGATCTCAAGGCGATCTTCTCAAAAGTGGGGAGGCAGTGTCACGGGTATGCCACGATAAGGAGAGAAGAAGAAGAGAAGCAACGGGGCTCGAGGAGAGAAGCGGTCGGGATCCTTTGGAATCGGCCGGAGCTTCCGGTCTCGGCGACGCACCGAGCCAAGGAACGAGGTCTCGGCGACGCACCGAGAAAGAAACGAGGTCTCGGCGACGCACCGAGCCAAGGAACGAGCGCTCGGCGACGCATCGAGCAAGCCTGGGCTACGCGCCGAGGAACTGGACTCAGCCTGGGACATCGTTCCGCCAGTCCGGCATTCGAGCGCTGAGCCCCAACCCCCCCAACCACGAGCAAGTGTCCGTGAGTGGCTCGACTGGGGACTTATCACTGAGACGGGGACTTACTTATGCACTACTTCTAGTTATCTTTTTCCTTTCCTTTCCTCTTCTTTTGTAAATATATTCCTTTATTCTCATCCTCCACTGGCCTTCTTGTCTCTACTGGCTCCGCGTACCTCCCCGGCGTGACAAGTACAAGGTCATCAATGTATTTGCTATGGCGACGCGTCTTTGAGCGTCAAACGTTTTGCTAAGCATATCCACAGTAGAGCGTCCTGTTATCCAGCTGCAGCATATGAGAATTCTGCATTTGCCAGTGAGGATATCGATAAACGAATCACGAGGCAACACCCGTGAACATAAGGCCACGGCCCGCTCTTTTTAAGCTCTCTGTGACTACAGCAATATGGTATTGAACGTTTTTTATCTAGCGCATGCTGATTAGCGGCGATAAAAATGCTTATTAACCGGCAATAAATGTCACCTCATGCGCTGCTGTGTGTTCATTTCTGCGTCATCAACGAGCAAACGTCTGCTTTCAAGCGGACGTTTGCTCGTTAATGACGATGACGGGGACGCACCGCATCGCCTTCGCTTTCTGTGTACGTCGCGGGTGCACAACAAGCGTGCCGGCGTAACAGCTCTTCTATTACACTCTACCCGAACAAGAAAGCAAACGTTGACTGGAGTCGGTGAATTGTGTCAGAGGATAGGGCATCGTTTCACTCTCGTCTGTCAACGCTATTTGTGGAGCAGGGGACGCAACAAATCGTTACGCTTAGGGCCGTTGGCATTGAGAGAGAGGGAGAGAAGAAAGAGAGAGCGGCCTAGCGAGGCTCGTATCCGGTTAGATCTAGCGTGTTTCGTGATGGCCCAAAATAAAGCCAATGCGTCGTGTTTTCGAGGAAGTGGGAGCTTTTATTCGGCGTCGATAACGCAACATGACAAACAAAATGGCGGCTCCTAGATCATTCCTGTTCCCAGACTGCGAAGTGGTGGTTGCAAGTGTTGTTTGCCATTACACTTTCCCGTATAGTGCACAACTGAAGCGGCTGCAATTGACAGCGGCTTCACAGTTCCGGCGCAACCAATGACACTTCACGAACAATGTGGAGTGCAACTCGTGTTTGTAGTTATCGCGAAATTGACACCATTGCAGATAATAACTAGATTTCTTTTTATGTAGCCGGATTACCTAGAGAGCTACGCTCAGTGTATCGGCACACTTTTCCTCTATTGTCGGATGCCGCTAAAAAGCCATTTGTGAGTTCGTGCCACGTGACATTTGTCAATATTGATTCTGCGCTAGGTAAGGCAACTGGTAATATTGATTCTACGCTAGGTGGCGCAAGCAACCGCCCGTTATAAAGGGTACAGCCTTAGCATCCATCCACCCATCCTATGGATGAGGTGTGTTTGTCGTTGCTCTAAAGCGTAGCATGTTCGGTGGCTCTAGGTCGCCCCATTTTTACTACAGTAACCTCTGGACACTAGGGTGACCACCTTCCTGCTAGCGAAATGAGGGACACGCGGGGCAGTGGGGACGGGAAGGGGGGGGGGGGGGGGATTTATTAACACGCACACCACGAACCGAAGCTCTGTTAACACATTCAATATCCTGTGCTGTTTATACACCACCTAATGGTGTATTGCAGCAATTCAGCTCAAATAATTTGCACTCCCAGTGATATACTTTTTTGTGCCAAATGTGTTATTAAATGTGTCGAAATTGAAAACATAAAGATCAACTGAAGCAGAACTCAATGCATCAAATGAAAATAAGAAACCGTAAATCTTTTTCTGGTTATTGTTTCCTGTCAACGCTTACTTTTATCAACACGGTCCTACACTCTAAAAAAAAGCCCGTGCGTCTACTTTCCCGCACAACACTCGAAGAGCCAATCACCGCGAGTTACGGAGGCAGCTCAGCGAATGACGATGCCGAAACATAAATGCTTAAACCAAAAAAACGCAATAAGTTGTGACATTAAGTAATGCAAAACGTCAGGCTTGCATTGCTTAATGTCACAACTCAGACTGCGTTTTTTTTTTTTTTTTGGTTTAAGCATATGTTTCAGCATCGTCATTCGCTGAGCTGCCTCCGTAAGTTGCGGTGATTGGCCCTCCAAGTTTTGGGCGTGAAAGTAGACGCACGGTTTTTTTTTTTTTTAGAGTGTACACACATTTTCAACATTATGGTATTTTTCGACCCTTGTGAGTTGCAGGCTTCTTCCCTTGTGTAACTGTCTTCACGAAAAAAAAAAAAAAAATCCACGGCAAACCTTTTGCACTGACACAGCAGTATAAAAATAATTACAGTATCTTCTATTTAAAATTTTGGAGAGCAATTTTTCTTACGATATTTTGCCACCAAGGGGAGAGGCATAACCGAGCATGCGCGTCGGTTCTACTGCAAGAACGACGGTCGCTTCCCGCAATGCTTGGATAGGAAATGGCGTACCCATGCGATTCACACGATTACCAGCGACCTCCGCGCTTCCCCGTGCCCCGTTGTTCGGCACCACCATGAGTTGCAGAGTGAATTTTACGACAGTATGAGATGCGGGATATTTTGAAGGTTTGAACATTTCCTGCGGGACGCTGGACACGAGCCCTCAATGCGGGACAGTCCCGCGAGTTGCGGGACGGGCGGTCACCGTACTGGAAACCTAACCTGACTTAGGGACTTGTGCAACCCGCTAGAACAGCGCCCTGCCTTGTGCGTTGGATGTCGACGATTCACGGCCAAATGCATTTCCAGAAAGACATTGAACCACTAGACAAAAAGCTTGCCGATCGGCAAGCTGGATTTGACCTCGACCTGGTCAAGTGCTCACTTGACAGCTTCTTGTCTTGTCAATCCACCACTGTCCTTCTGGAGACACGACTCAATCTGTTCATGGCCACCGCACACATACCAAGCGAGAGCTTGTCTCAGTCGGTCGCGTTCCAACCAGGCCAGCTGCGAACATGGTGCACTTATAACGCCGATCGAGAATTGAGAAAACAACAGGTTTAAACCATCAACTTACATCAAACGAGTCACGGAAACGACAACATATGTGAGGCAGCAGATGCCTGAGAACGAATCGAGAAAGTTTAGACATGGCCTCAAAACGTGTCAGGTATATGGGTTGTAGCCTGTTGCAAGTTACGAATGGCTGGACAATTAAGCTCCTCCTACAAATCCCTCCCCTCTTTCCACTTCAGCAAAGCGAACGCTGGAAAGGATACAAGTGGAGAGGAGGAAACCACCAATCATGGCGAGCAGAGAGCTTTGTGGGAGGAACTTGGCTCACTATTTTCGCTTGGTTGGACGTCCTCCCTTTTAATTATTTCACCCAATCAGACAGATCTCTGACGAATGTTCACGTTCAAATTGTGATATCGTGATTTGCCAGCGGCAGTTAGGGGCGCAACAGATCAGCCTTTCATATTCAGTTTCAATCCTAAATGGCTGTCGTTAACGGTATCTCGAAACGTGCAGCAGCTGTGCATGTTCGCCGCCTAAACCGACCTTTAATTTGTGTTTCCTCTTGTTACGTTTACTATATCTCATAATGACCACAGCAGGGCAGGTTATTGCAAATTTTAGATTCTACTGTGTCGTTCTCCCCAGCACTGGCCTTTGTGGAAGCTCGTAAAAACCCGCTTCACTGGCGGCCACTGGGTAAGACAGGAGAAGGTCAGCAATAGTGGCTGTAATCTGGCGCGTGTACAAAGCGTCTGTAGTTGTCAAGATGTCTTGGTAGAGGCTACTCATATCTCAAGGTACTCACGCCAAGAAAAGGATATATCTCAGTGCTTGTGAACCGAGCGACTTATCTTCATCTTGTGGGCAATAAGCTCGACGGTATCTGCAGTCGAGTGACTCGGACAGGAATTAGCTGGAACTTTTGAGTGAATCTGCAACAGTCAGAGAACTTCGCAGGCTTCGACCGAAATACTGCAAGTCAAGGAAACTTACGTAGAATGACACCGTATCGCAGTATATTTTACTACCCAGACGCAGCTTCCGTTGCACATGTATTGGTAATTGACAATAATCATATACATACTGATTGACTGATTGAACTTCTGATCCGAAATTTTGTCACGGATGATGATCTCATTATCCAAACTGGTCAGTGGTGGAGCCAGGAACTTTGATCCGGGGGGGGGGGGGGGGGGGGGTGATGATGATGATCAAAATGAATATGTTATATTATAGGGTCGGCTGTATTTCGGCAATGGGGGCGGAGGGGGCCACTGAAACTGGTCCGTATTGATGGCTCTAGATATTTATTTCTTGCTTCAACTTAGCCAGGGAAGTTTAGCATGCTGATCACGTGAAAGTACTTAAATGAAGAGAAATTTACGAATAAATATACTGTAGTCGCGCACTCCAGAGCCCAGGACCGCTTGACACATTGGATATAGGCCCATTCACACTTCCCCATTTTCTTACGTTAAGTTACGTTACGAAATATTACGTTAAAGTCACCGGGACCTCTGTGATTCATATTAAGTGAGGATACAAATTCGAGGAGAAAGCATGACACGCGACATTCGAGACGCGAATGTTTCGTTGACTTCTACGTAACTTAACGTGAGAAAATGGGGCAGTGTGATTGAGCCTTATTTCTTGACTTGACCTGTTGTTTTCTCGATATTGAGCTCTTGACCAAAAGGAAAACCTGTCGTTTTCGTAACTGAAAAGAAAGGCGCTTTTTATTGTAGAGAATTAAAAGCGCTAGAAACACAAACGACTAGTAGAAGGAAGACGTACTATACCTAAAGAGCGCTAGTTTCAACTGGTCTACCCATCAGCCAATCTTTGCCACCCAATCGCTTGTCACTTTTTCTTTCATTTTCTTTTATACCTTTTTGCAATACTTTTTAACGTCGAAAAAAAATTACAAAAGCTTCATCAGACTGACAAAGACGGGGGCCAGAGAACGTGTTGAGCGCAAACTACCACCTCGCAGAGGTGGACGTCACGTGACATGAGAAAGCATGACGTGGTCACGTGACGTCACTTTGCTCGCTACATTTAGCAGATAAATTGACATCACGCGATGAGGAAACATGACGTGACTGGAGGTCACGTGATGTAGTCATATGACGTCAATTTCCCCGTAAACTTTATCGGGGAAATCGGCCTAAACGGTTCTTCGTGACGGTTTTCTCGTGGAATTCGACTATAAAACAGATTCGTTGTTAAAAAAGAAAAAAAAAAAAAAGAAATCCCACAAACGAGGGCACACTAAATCTCGGGACAAATCGCCAACTGTGTCGCAGCTCGTCCGATGTCTTCACGGGGTGGACAAATGGCGACGACACGTCCGCGGTTGTGTGTAGCGCCTCGGAGGACAAGCCACAGAAAGAGACACCGAGTCACGCGGAGAGATTACCCGATGGCCGTTGACACAGGGTTACCCACGGAACGACCGAAGCCCCCGCGAAGCAAACTACAGGTCAGGCTCACGACACACAACGCACATCGTGAGTCCGGGGCTCTGTTCCGCGTCCAGGAACCTGCCCGCCGATGCCCCCCCGAAGGGTCAAGCCGAGAAGTAGAGGGGGGGGGGGGGGGGGGGGGGGGGGCGACCGTTCTGAGACGGGGCCGGCGCTCCGTGGAAGCTGCCAGAGCGTGCCCCGGCCATCAGCGCTGGCCCGGAACGCGCCGAGGCGGTTCTGTTTCCAGGGGACGAGGAAGACCCGTAAATAGATTTCACGCACGACGAGCAATGCACTCTGCTGCTGCAGCGTCCGTTCCCCCGGACCCAGGCTGACTAGCTCGCTAAGGCAGTCTCGCTTTTCTTCTTCTTTGGGTCTTGTTTTTGTGGGGCGGGGAAGAGTAAAAAAAAGCGGCTACACCCCTCCGAAAGTAGGGCCATATACGGGAAACTTGGTGGGTGGGGGCATCGGGATGGGACCGGTCGTTTTGGGTGTACGCGACGCAGGGCTGGATTGGTACACGCGTGTTTCGAGGGCAGCGAGTTACACATGAACACCATCTATCTAGACAGCAAGTCGTCTGCTTCTTGCGCAGGAGTTGCGGCGACATCAGAACGACGCCAAACTCTTATTGGCTAACTAAAAAAAAAAATAGTGGGTAGATTTTAATGCTAGATGCTCTTAGGTCTACCCACTATTGTTTTTTTTCTTTTTTCAATCTGCCAATAGGTGTTTGGCGTTGTTCCGACGTCACCGCATAAGAAGCAGACGACTTGCTCTCCGCATACACCAGAACGTTGCGCACAAACAAGCCCAGTGCGCGTGCGCAGAAACCAGATTCGCGTGAGAGGAGACGTCTGCGCACGGGCGGTGCTAACAGCGGCGCCACCGCAATAGCGTGACGTCATTGAGCTGACAGCTTAAAGGGCGTCGCCTCGTACGTTCACGCTTGCTGCTTCGTGATTGGCTCGTCGGCATTCTTATCTGATAATGCCACAACGTGATTGGCTGCCGATCGACTAACAGGACGCTCGGGCGCCCTCTGCCTTTCTTAAGCCGTCACTGACTACGGAATCATCGAGCCCTGCGCAGCAGAATTGTGACATCACGGCAGTGAGATCGAGCGAAGAAGACAATGATTGGACACGAGTGCTGCCGTCGGCGTTCGGCCGGGCCTCGCGTCCAATCAACGCGTCGGAGGACGCTCGGCATTGGGCTAGGGTCCGAAGACCGACATGCGCGCCATCCGACCGCGGTGACGTTCCGTGGTGGGGAGAGGGTGGACGTTCGCGGGGCTCGAACTTATTCTAGGCGGTGTCGGATCCCGGAGGTTGAGTGTGTGAGCGCGCCGCGGCTGCACCGTGGCCGCGGCTCGGGAACACGCGTAGCGAATCATGCTTGTGCTGCAGAACTCCGCGAGCCTGGGTTTGATCCCCACCCCTGCCCGTTTGGATGTAGATAGGCGTCGTACTGGGCGCGCCGTATGTCAGCTTCGGCGGAGACACCAGTCGCAAATTAGGGCTGACAAACTTCCGGCTGTCTAAACACACACACACACACACACACACGCACACGCACACGAACGCACACGCACACACATTTTGCTCGAGACTACATTTACGTGATTTATTAAGTAGCTTTGACACCTCAGGGCAGTTTGCAAATAGGATTGCCATTGGGTTAAATGGGATGACGCCAGAACCGTCGAAGTCTTCGGCAGTGAAGCGCTCGGAAGAGGGCGCTTTGAACCGTCGAAACAAAGCATCAATTTATTTATTTCTTCGTTCGTTTTTCGGTTAATTTTTCTTACGAGGTACCATTGTTTTGGGGCGGCGGTTTCCACGCTACGGCCAGATTTCTGGGAGGGAGGGCCTATTTCCCGTGCGTCTGGGAGACTGACCTCTATCCTATCTCGCGGAACAAACAAAGTCCATGGTGCAATGTATACCTTGCGTGCCTTCTGGTCACGCTGTTTAGAAACAAGCTCGCATATGGCCCCACCAGGTGCACGAAAAGGCGTAGCGAACGAGCGCAGAAACGATGTACGCGTGCAGTCAGGCACGTATCCAAGGGCGGGGGGGGGGGGGGGTGTTCATAGGGTCCGCCTCCCCCCCCCCCCCTCCCGAAATCTTCCATTTTGCTGTGGCCTCCTCTCTCCCTCCCCCTCATACAGCATTTTGTCATAAGCGC
The DNA here is from genome assembly GCA_013358835.2 of Ixodes persulcatus. Lineage (NCBI taxonomy): Eukaryota > Metazoa > Arthropoda > Arachnida > Ixodida > Ixodidae > Ixodes > Ixodes persulcatus. Next base: position 147,717 of record JABSTQ010011368.1, read on the forward strand.
TCCCCCCCCCCCCCCTCCCCCCCGGATCGATCAAAATCCTAGCTACGTGCCCGCGTGCTGTTAAGCGTGCGCACATGCGCCGACAGCAGTATTGCCACGGCCGCGGCATGACGTCAGACCCGCTCGTTGGTGTATTTAATTTTATTTACTTATTTATATCAAACAGCCCCAGGCCCACTAGGGCATTGCAGATGATGGAAGTGGGGTGAAAGGTATATCAAACAGAAACAAAACGAACAACCACAAATTGAGAACTGACTTCTATCAAACTGGTAGCAGTCTGCTCTCAAGGTGGGTGTAGACCCTCGGGTATAGATTCAACTTTTATTTATTTATTTATTCATAATACCTCGAAGGTCCATTTCTGGACAATACACAAAAGGGGGGGGGGGGAGATATTTTGTCAGATTACAGTATAGTCAACACTGTAATGTGTTAACTATACTGCGCAACACATTTCAATGTTTTCCCTTTTTCTCGATATGACGTAAGACACCTCCTAAACACGTGAAAGGGTTCTCGTCCTATGATTTCTTTCCGCATCTGCCACGCCAGTTGTGTGCTGAACCTTCGCCTTTTGTATCACTTTGTTGTTATTGTTGTTGTTGTTGTTTTTCGGGAAGGATGTGGTTTACTACTTGTAGAGTCCGATGCCACCACGGAAATAGCCGTTTCGTTGCACAAATACTAGGGAGTTTTAGTGCGTCGGCGGACTATCTGGTATCGTTATCGGAGTCCTCGAAACGAACGATCTACTCAAACTTCCTACTAGAAGGCATCGTCGATGGCGGTGGAAGTGGCGGCGAAGGACATTGATATGCGGCGGCGTAAATGGGACCCGATTCTTCTGCGCTCGGTTCAGTGCCCTCGGGGAATGTCCGGAGTGCGGCCTTTGATAGTTGAGACCCGCGTCTGTGTTGAACCAATTTTTAGGCAAATTAACGACTCCAAATTTCGCCGGAACTCCCATTTCGGGTCCAGTTACACTGCTCATACAGGAGACAGGTCGTCGCTGCAGACGGCGGGGGGACCGGGGGGCGGGGGGGGGGGGAGAGGGAGGGAGGGAGGGGGGGGGGGGCGCCCTGCGACCACATGCTTTATGACTCTCAAAAAGCAACCCTTTTCCAAAAAAAATAAAAAAAAAAAAACAACGACGTACAGTAACTTTTTACACACAAATATGTTTTTGGTGAAATGGCAAATATTAGGCAAACAAAGTAGATGTAGGTAACGCTTGGTCAGTGACGTCAGATCTCTCTGCAGACCCCCCCTCCCCAAGCCTGACTAACGAATCCGCCCCTGGTGCAGATCACATATGTGTGTGACAGAACAGATGTGTATGCTTTTGAACATGTCTGTCTGCATAGAGTTGTTGCATCATCAGTGTGACCTCCGTAGAAGAAAGAAACGCGCTTCGGTACAGTGTCAGACTGTCCTTCGTACGACGTAACGAGGATGCAGTGGGACCGGGGCTTTCGGATTGACGTGAGCGGTCTGAGATTGTCGTCTCCCGTTCCCTCGCAGACATGGCCCGGTCCGTGGTGGCGCTGTTCATCATCTCCTTCTTCTTCGCCTTCCTGTCCTTCTTCACGGGCATCGCCGGATGCTGGAAGCGCTCCAACAGCAACATCATCGCCACTGGACTGCTCCAGATACTCGCAGGTAGGACCGCCTTCCAGCCGCCCGCCACCTGCTCGCATCAGGGGGTCAGAGGAATGCCTCGTACTGTAGTGTCTAGTTTCGGTTTCTGTTTAAACTCCGCAAATCCCAGCAGCCGAATGATCATCGACTACCGAGAAGCATGCCGGGACGGGCCTCCCGCGGCGTAAGCCAACGTTAAGCTCACGCTCGCGCAATAATAATTATATAATTACTTAGTGCGTATTCGTTGCCCACATTCCTACATTATTGTTGTTTGTTTGTTTTGTTTCTCCAGTGTTCAATGTGTCACGGTATTTTGTTGGCTGCCTGGTCCCACATACAAGCATCTTTGCTTTCGTGGGCCAGCACGCTTACACGTGTATTTTTTCAAAGATAATAATATAAAAATATAGTAACCTTTACTCGTTCCTGAATTCATTACACTTCTTTTCCTTCTCACAGCATGGTTTTCCGAAGCGGCTACTCTTGGAACACCCAGCTGGTAGAATTTTATCATCATATATCCAGATCACTAGACAGCAGGAAATATGTCGACTGCGTGTTCTTAGACTTTCGAAAGGCATTTGACACGGTCCCCCATCAGTTATTATTGTATAAATTGGCTTTGCTAAACATAGATCTAAACGTCCTGAACTGGATACAAAATTATTTAGAAGGTCGAGAGCAGCGGGTTGTTTTAAGCGGTACTATATCCACATCAACTCGGGTTACGTCGGGTGTGTCACAAGGGAGTGTCTTAGAGCCTTTACTTTTTCTCCTATACATAAATGATATCACCGAAAACATACAGTCTCATATTAAACTGTTCGCCGATGACTGGTTATTGTACAGGGAAATAAACACGTCAGACGACCTGGCCATATTACAAACCGATATAAATATTTTATCTTCTTAGTGCAATCAATGGAAAATGAGCCTAAATTTAAGGAAATGCAAACATATTCGTTTCTCGAGAAGTAAGCTGCACGATTCTCATAGCTACCTAATCAACGGGACCGTTTTATGTACTGTGTTCGAGTATGTTTACCTAGGAGTGCTATTTGCGGATTCCCTAAAATGGAACAGCCATATAGAACGTACAGTCGGAAAGGCTAGTAAAATGTTTTATTTTATCCGTCGAAATTTTAGATCCGCGTCGCGAAACGTTAAAGAAACACTTTATTTTTCTTTGGTAAGAACGATCCTTGATTACGCGTACGTTGTGTGGGACCCTTATCACGACTTCCTTATCAATAAACTAGAGAAAATTCAAAATCAGGCCGCGCGTTTTGTACTGAACAACTATGACCCTTATGCTAGTGTTACAGATATGAAAGCCATGCTGGGATGGGAAACACTCGAATGTAGAAGAAAAAAACTAAGACTAAAATTCTTCCACCGTGTCTTTCACAACAAAACAGGAATTGATAAAGCCAGTTATCTTATGGAGCCATCCTACGTTTCTTCCCGTTGTGATCATTCTAAAAAGGTTGCTGTTCCCACTTACAGGACTGACAGCTTTGCGAATTCATTTTTTGTCAAAACCGCGAGAGAGTGGAACGACCTCCCGGAAGATATTGTGTCCATTGATGATAATGACGTTTTCTTTTTCCACTTGTTATAATGTTTTCTAACCCCCCCCCCTACAATATTGCCCACAGGGCGATGTAGGTACAATGTAAATAAATAAATAAATAATAATAATAAATATTATTATTATTATTAATAGAACTAGGGATGTCGCGAACCGGTCGAGGTTCGAGTTCGGCCAGGTTCGACTTTTCCGAACTTTTCTGAAAAGTTCGACAAAGGTTCCACTCAGGTTCGACTGCTATGCGCATGCGCGATAGGCTGGCCAGTTGTGCTTTAGATTGGATGGTAATGGCTAAGGGATGAATTAAGGGCAGCACTGATTGGTTATTTCAGTTAATAAGTAGAAAACATTAAGTTATTAACTTCTTCAGCGATTAGAATTAGTTTCTTTTGATTGCAACTGTTCAAAAATTAAATTATCACTTTGCATAAAAAAAAAAAAATTCCAAACCTAGACATGCTTGTATCAAGGTCCCCGAAAGTTCGACCTAAAAATCCGGTTCGACAAACGTTCGCGACACCCCTAGTGTGGCGACAATTAATCTCCGAAAGAAATAACAAAGTTTGATTTCTCTCGGAGAGCACGTGACGCTGGAGTACGGAACGACCACCGCTCGCTTGTTATGCTGTTGCCACGATAGCATCTCTCTATGAAGATTCAAATCTGAACGAAAACAGACGTCGCCTTGTGTAAGCGTGGAGTTGGTCTCGGCTTTGCCCCACCTCTTTAGTCTGTCCCTCGAAATTGATATGCCCGTTTCTTCTTCGCAGCGCTCACTGTGGCCGGAGCCATGGGCCTCTGGCACGGCGTCGAGTACTACGACTTCAAGAAGCTTCATGATCACATGTCCGTCTACAATTGGCCGGCGGTGAGTTCCCTCGACGTGGCACAATAGACCCGTACGGAAATTCACTCTGGTCACTTTAATTACAATCATCGTCCGAGTGTTGAACGGCATCTACGCCCTATCCAACGCAACACTACCTAGAATAATCGAGGACTGCGAACATCCTCGTCTTCCTCCATGAAACGTAAAATTCGCGTGTCGGATGGCGTCGACTCGGCCATTGGACCCGATCCGGATGCCGGGCGTCCTCTCCGACGCGTTGATTGAACACGAGGCCAAGCCGAACGCCGACGCAGCACTCGTGTCCAATCAGCGTCATTACCCCATCTCACGGTGATGACGTCACAGATGTAGTGCGCTGGTTTTGATTATTATATGCGGTGTTGACTAGTGACAGCCTCCTTGTGGCTCGCGAAGGAACCTGCAGATGCACAACGCGACGCACGACTCAGACATAAGTGCTGCGACAGAGTTTATTTCGGATTCGGCTGCAATTATTCTTTTGGCCAAAAGTCTTCTCTAAAGCACCTTGATGACGGGAGTTTGATATCGAGGGCTTTCGTACTCGCCCTGTTCTTCCGTTCACGCTATCGAAGCTAAAACAAATTAAGAAAGCAATATGAGGGGAAGAAGCCATTATTGCGTCTTCTGTTGACGTGTAAAAGTGACGATGCCCGATTAAAATAATGATCAAGACTGCCATTAGTACGGCAATAGTTAGTTTGCTATATAAACCTCCAGATGGCACTAAAGTTAAGAAAGGCCTATTCTGTGCACGCAATAAAATGGGAGCATCTCGCTAAGGCCGATAGTCGCATTACGGCCGAGAGTGCATTAAGGCCGAGAGGGGCGAAAGGGCCGGGGGTGGCTTTGAGGCCGAATAGGGCATAACGGCCGACAACTGCATTAAGGCCGATAGTCTCTGAATGAGCTGGTGTGGCCGCCTTCTCGGGGGTCGCGTTGTGGTTGACGACTTTTATTGCCACCAAATAAGATAGATGGCGCCATATTAAGCATGGCGGATAAAATTAACATATTTTCAGTCTCGTGAATCGCCGTGGTCTCTTCTCAGATTACAATGATTGGCGCTCCGAACTGCATAATTTTCGAGAGGACCTTATTTTCGCCAGTTGCCTACAATTCGCGAAAAATAGGTCTCGCGAACAATTCTGTTAAAATGTAAACACATTAAAATCTATATTACGATCTTACCACGTCACGAAAATTAGAACCCGCAAATTATTCCAAAACTCCAGCTTTGACCTAATCGCGAAAAATAAGTCGTTTACAGTATTCTGCGGGAAAGTAAACTTATAACATTTTTAAGAGTGTATCTCTCGGTGACTTCAAATACTTCGGTTTCGGGTTTGTTCTCACCCTTCCCGGCCGGCACCAGTCGGTACGCCGGCCTTGTCTATCCGAATTTTTCATTTATTTATTTCCTTTTCTGCGCTTTATCATTTCTTATTAGTTTGATCAGTAGTTTCTTCATCTGCATATTTGGATTATGTACACACACGCACACGTATTTCCAAATAAATGCTATTAATTTACGGCGCCCTTTTGGTATACCGTTCCTATATTTTAATCATCGGCTTTTTAAGAGTTCAGTGAAACATTCATTGTGTCTTTTCAATTTTCAGCACTTTAACTAAATTAGTTATGTCTCTGATTCTACCGGGCGGCTACAAAAACGATGGGTGAGGTTGATTTTAAAATATTATTTTTAATCATTTTTACAGCGAAACGTTGAAGAAAACACATACTAGGAAATATGAACAACACATGAACCATCAAAATGTCAGAACATGACAATTAACTCACCATCGGAGTGCATTCTTGCCTTGAAAAAGTGTCACGTGCTTCGTTCCGTCTCTCTAATTGACTCACGAGGGCATAGCCTTCGCACTTTGCTAAAAATTGTTGACACGGAGTGTAGCAAAACAGAAAAGCTAGTCGAAGCGGTCAAAGCGCTACATGTTTAATTAATCGTAAAGGATGAAGCAATAAAACCAAAAAACGCAGTATTTGCCGTCACCGAGAGATACAATGTGCACGGACAAATAAAATAAATATGTGGCGACATCTATCTTATTTGGTGGCAACTAAAATCATCAACCACAACGCGACTCCCGGGAAGGCGGCCACACTAGCCCATTCAGAGACTATCGGCCTTAATGCAGTCCTCAGCCGTTATGCCCTATTAGGCCTCAAAGCCACTCCCGGCCCTTCCGCTCTTCTCGGCCGTAATGCACTCTCGGCCGTAATGCGACTATCGGCCGAAATGACAGTGACCCCAATAAAATGCCCCACTGTTCCCTTCTTTGAGACGCCCGCGAGACCAACTACTGCGATGGGCTTTCTCTGGTGATCTTGAGAACGAAAGTGTCGTCATCCGTCTTTTTTTAGACAAAAGAAGTCCCGCTTAACGAGTCTCTAAATGTTTGCCTATATTCTCTCAACGGCCCTTTCCCACCCACCCAGAGAAAAGACATATGCCTGGACTGTTGTTGTTTTGTTTCCGATTTTTTTTTTTTTTTCACTTACGCAAAGAGGGACGTTCAAGATTTGAGTGGTTAGATCATGTGTTGCTTTTGTTAATTCTGAATGTAGGTAATCAGTGTGTTCTGACTACTCAAGTTGTCTTTTTCATTCATTCATTACAATGATTTTTTACGAGTGTACTCGCGGTTAACTTTCTGTGGCTGTAGAGACAAAGCTATGGGCGGATGTGCGCTTGTGCGTCTTGAGCGCCCGTTATATCTGTGCACACTCTTTACTTCAGAAACGCCGCAGAAAGTTGTTCACGAGTATGGCATCAGGTATACGCTCTTCTCTTCTCGAGCTGGGATTCTGCCATCGAATAATGAACGTAACTTGCTTTGATGGAAGTCATCAAGTGATCATGTTTTCGATGTTGTCCCGCCTGGGCGTTACGTCATTGTTAACGTCAAGCGTCAAACACGCTGAGGCTTGACGGGAGTCGCCGCAAAGCGTCAGGAGCGTCCGTCGTGACGTCGCCGCTTTGCGGCGGTTCTTGTCGAGCTTCGGTGCGTTTGCCGCTTGCGGCGGGTCGGAGATCCACTATCGATGATGTAATGCCGCAGGCCTTGTGTTCTAGGTGGGCTTCGGTCGCCTCTTTTTCCCCGCGGAGTGGATGTTGTGACGAGCGGCGTCGCCCGCGTGTCGCTCACGCAGGTCCTCCGGCGCAAGGGCGTCACCGAGTTCTCGTACGGCTGGTCGTACATGCTCGCGTGGGCGGGCGTGGGCGCCAGCCTCCTGACGGGCATCCTGTTCCTCGCATCCGCCCGCTGCCTCCGCCGCGAGAAGAAGGCCGACCAGGCCAAGAACATGCAGTACCTGATGCCCGTGTACCCGGACAAGCGGCAGCCGCCCTACGGATACGCGGCCTACCCGGGACCCTACGCGTACCACCACGGCTCCCAGTACGGGCCGTACGGATACTGACCCCGCGGCGGAGATCCTCGTTTTGTACATAACGCTAACCCGCGGCCCCCGACTAATCGGCGGCGGCAAACCCTGGCGGGTGGCTGTTCCACGCTCCTTCTCAGAGGTTCCGTGCAGCGCTGTGGGAGCTGGAGAGAGCGGACGTGGCACCGGAGGTAGGGTCTGTACTGTGGTCGCTCGCAACGTAAGGTCAGCGGTGGGTGCTTCGCCACCCGGCCAATACCCCCCGGAAGATGAGGCCTGTGCGTGACGTCACCCTTAGTGGATCACCGACTCGGCTAACACTTCGGCGCAGGCGCAGCCAATCCCGCCGGAGGGCAACGAGCCATTGCTGGAGCCGGAGCATCCACCGCCGATCCTGTGTTGCGATAGACTGTGGCGCACCCCGCCCGAAGCTACAGTCAGATACGAGTTAAGGATGTGCCAAGAAGCTCATATTCCACAGTCTTGACCCAAGCAGCACAGAGTTGGCCAAACATTGGCCAATGGCTGGAAATGGTCCTTCGGCCAGTGGCCAGACAGTGCCTGCCATTGGCTGATGACTGGACTTTCTCTGGCTATTGGCCAATGACCATCAGTTATCGGCCAAGCATTGTCCGATGAATGGCCACTCTTTGGCCATTGGCCAAAATACCATCGCCAGCCATTGGCCAATGCTTGGCCAAAACCCGTGCTGCTTGGGTTTTGGCCAAGCAGCACGCCTCGATAGCGGACGTGTTCGCGCAAAGCGCGAACACGTCCGCTATCGAGGCGACCGTCGCATCTGTGGAGATCCGAGCACGTGGCTTGCTCGAAAACGACAGGACAGCAAGGGCACTGAGGAAAACTAAACTTTATCCGAACAGGCCCAGCAATCGAGCGCGCTCCCCCGACGCGAGTCCTGGGCCGCGCCAACGTCTTTCCCTTCCACAAGCCTATACACGTTCCATAATTCGTCGTGGTTAGTGCCTTTTCAGGCTGGTCTGCTGTGCGAGGCGATGTCGTGGTTGGTACATGGCGGTGTTCATTTGGCGCATTCTTAACTTGTCTCAGACTATAGGGGGAACGGACGTTGCACCGGAGGTAGGATGTACTGATACACCCTACCGGAAGACAGCCCGATGAAACTGTTAATAGTTTCAGAATTCCGACGGATGCGAAGGCGGAAACGTGGTTTTTATAGGGGTGGGCTTCTCCGTCCAACTGTAGGTACTACTCACACGACGCCCACGTTCCCTTTTTTATGCTGAGTCACTGCGCACATCCGTGGTTGGTGGACGCCGCAGCGACTAAGCTATTAACCGGATTGACCCTTTTGTTTCTTAGATATTTATTTGTTTCTTGACAAAAGCAACAAAGACGGACCGATGTTTAGTTCAGTATCCAGGGACAATGCTGCGTCTGTTTTTATTTCTTATTGTAATTTTGCGCGCGCGTCTATGTTTTGTGTTTGTGTGTGTGTATGTCCCTCGTGTCTAGTTTTAATTACGATCGCCAACGAGAAGTAATACTTTTGTTCTTCCCGCACAATTGAGCATCGCGTATACATATACCTTGCACGTGACGTCATTCAAGCTGCCGTCCACATCTTATTGTTTCGCCGTGAACGACACGTTCTACGTTGCCAAGTAAACCCCGAGGACGTGCAGCAGTGTCATCAGCGAGAAATCGCTATCATTTGATCGAACCGCGCTACACGCTTGCCCAAGCCATCTACCGACTTGTAAAGAACGGGATCCCGCATACAGACGTTTGCAAGCAGCCAGGCTTCATAATCTTGTCACGCCACCGTAGATAAAAAAAAAAAAGAAGCTTTGTTTGGGTGCCAGCTTGGCAACCCTGGGCCCGCCTTAGCAAGGCTAGATGGCGCAAGCTACCGCCCGATGCAAAGGCTGTAGCCATATACACCCTTCCACCAAAAAATACCGAGTCACTGGGCAGTGGATGCATGCGCGGCGTCTGATGTCTCATAGAAGTGGGCTTTTGCGCATGCTCAGCGTTCCACAGCCCAGCAGACAAAGATTGCAGCGCAAGATGGCGGCGCACAGAGGCAGTGCTTTCAAACGTCTGACGTTTGCAAGAAGCCACGCTCCAAAAACTAGTCTGGCTACCGCGGATGTAAAATGCTTTGTTTAGGCGCCAGTCTGGTAACTGTGGGCACGCCTTAGCAAGGCTTGACTATCGGACAATCTACACACATCAGCAACAAGATGGCCGCATCCAGATGCCGTACTTTCAGACCGTCTATAGCCTCCGCAGCACTGCACGGGACTCTCGCTTTGAGAAGGTGTGTGTGGCACGCTCAAGGAATGCGCCGTGTCCTCGGGAGACCTCGCTACTCAAAAGAGGCTGTTTTCTACGTGATGGACCGACTAATTCATTCCTCCTCTCACCTCCTCATCCGCCGCGAGCGGTGTCTCGAATGCCTGACTAACACCGCCAAGGACGACAGACATTCCGACGCAAAGACGAGGAAGACCTCCTCCGTTTTTAAACACCAATAAATACCTGTCGGGCGGGGAAAAAAATTCAGTGATGGCGGTCAAGTTCATCCCTTTGGCTGTGGGCGGACGTCCAGGAATCCTCGCCTCCCCCTCCTCCGGGAGCGCGCGGCATGCGACTCAAGGTGAACAAGAGTCTTCGCCGATGACGTCGCGCTCTGCCTTGGAGATGCATCCGTGCTCCTACGACCGGTTACTAACCGGCTACTGGGGACAGTGTTGACCACCGTGATTCGAAATGTCCGCGCTGCTACGCAATAAACTATGCGGGTATAGGATTGCAGAGGCATGACAAAACTTGTTGAGATCGCTAAGTGTGTGCGTGTTGTTAGCTTCATTTTTTTTACTGTTTCATGTAGTAGATGACATGGTATACCATGGTACTCGCCTGGGGTACTCGAATGCGAGTTGCACGAAGGGAAAAGAGAGAAAAAAAAAGGAGATGTTAGGTTACCCCTTACAGTGACGTGGTCGCATAATTTGACTGTAGTATAATGTGTCCATAGTAACGATTATTTTTTTAGCAGTTTATTGTGGTAACCCTCAGGACTTCCCTGTCATCTCGGTCGGTCTACGGTAGTGCCATGGTGGTGGAGCTCTGCCGGGCGTCGAGCCGAGGGAATGGAGGCAACACGTGTCACAAGTAGAAAAATAAAATGGTTTCGGCAAAACGGCCCAACGTCGCTGAGACTTTTTTGCTTTTTATCTCCTGCACAGTGAATAATAAGGGGTGTCTGGAAAGAAAGAAAAAATGTGCCTCAATGTTGCTGGGCGGGTGGCCATCGCAGAGGGGGGCCAACTCTGTCGTCTGCTCCGAACCGCCATCTCGCCTCTCGCTCATATGTAGCCATTTATGAGCTGTTTGCGCAGTTATCGAGCATTATACCACTTCTGAAATCGCTTAGAGTAGCTTTAAGAACTTGTAGCTTCATGTGTTCCGTCAACAATGCGTTTGTTTTCGGCGCTGCATCTAATGAGAATGCTAAAACATTGTACAGATGGCCGAATTTACGACGTTTCGTTGCATTACCGACTCCAGGAAGCCTCTATACTGGGAATAATTTTATCCCGACCTTAATGAGTATACTTTATCACTCGGCATTTCCATGGGAACAAGCCGATCCACTCGTCGATACATCGCGGGAGGCAAAATGGTGGCTGCGGCCAAAAAGGCGACACTTGCCCTACCCAAAGGATGTCGCCACTACCTTTCCCTCTTGCCGGCAGGCTTCGGTAGACATATTCGGTATGGGCGACGAAGAAAGAATAAAACATTTCAACCTGCAAATAGTAAAAATATAGAGGTGAGGCAAAGCGAAAATGGGTGACGGTTACTCTTATATTCTGAATGTATTGTATCGGCGCGACGACGGCAAAACGATGTTTTCGCCCGTACTGGAAGCGACGACATTCATGATGGCGGCGCCCTTGCGGAAAGGGTGTATTTGGTGCGAGATGTCAACACCTATTGTAACTGCCAGCTTAAGAAATTCAGGACGGTGGCCTATGTTATTCCTGCATCCTGATTGGTCCTTCGACGTTCCTATCGCCTGATATGCTACAAGGTGATTGACTACAGGTGACGTCAGAATTCCGTGCTCTGACTGGAAGGGTAGCGGGTATACCACCGATGCTCACGGCCTTGAGGTATACCCACTATTCTTCCCATCAGGGCCAATCAGAGCTTGGCGTTTTGGTGACGTCACCGCAACCCCTGCGCTCCGCGTAGGATGTGTTGGACGGACTCGCCCAAACGCCCAGTGTCAATACTGTGCGCTCGGATTAAGGAATGGAAATCGCTTTCATCGTAGACAAAGTTCAACGGTTCCAACGATCTTGCACGGAGATGCTTTCAGGAGGAGCTGACAAGTCGTGGCCGGCAAGTGGACACTATTCATAACGAGGTAAGCAGAGGGACATTCATGCGCGCCATGATTAGGGTGGTGACGTCAGACGCTACGCTTCTGTTTTTTTTTTTTTTTTTGTTTTTTTGCTCTGAAGCATCTGAAACACGCTTCCCGGTACGAGGCATCGAGTGCGCTCGTTTTGTTTCCATACACTTCTGTGTATTTACACCGGGGCGCGAGTCGTCGGCGTCCGGTACTAACAAGCTGTGATTTATACAACCCCCCCGGAATTTTCTACTGAAGGAACACAAGCCTATGCATGGTACACCGCCTGGAAACCCCTCCAGCTATTTGTAGCACCAACATATTGCAAGGAGACCTAGGCAAGGACTCGAGCATCAAAATTCCGGTCATTACAGGCTCCAACAGAACTAGAGTTCACGACGTTGACCCTGCGAACGCAATGTTTCCGAACGCATTTAAGTTTCCAAAGTGGCCAGGAGTAAAATGCGTCTCAGATACGCTCACGAGGGGTGCAACCTACACAATGACCTTGAGCTTACGTGCGAATTAATAGACGCTTGCACAACGCAGCTTGTTGCGTTCATTTCCTCGTTCTTCGTATACCACCGGTACTTCGATCGCTCACGTGAATTAATCGAGGTCGAGAGGTAATAGACCGATCACACCGGTTAGTTTCGTCACGCCGCCGCCAGCGTGGATCATAGGAACTATAGTGCGACTAAATAAGAGCAATAAGGAAAATTATAAGTGGAAACTTTTAAGAGAGGCCGGAAAACTTCGAATGCAAAACGTAGGAGGAGAATCGCGTGGCAGACAATTTCTAGCTGATAGGGGGCGCAAGCGTCGCACCAGCTCCATCATCATCATCATTAGCATGGCGGTGTGACAAAAAAAAAAAAAAACAACCTCGCATCGACATCGTTGATGTCGGGTCCGTAGCTTTCCGAGGGAAGTAACTGAAAATAGCATGATACGTTCTGAAAGTCAGGCATAAACGTAATTCATTACTTTTATGAAGTAGTAATTTTAATTGTAACTAAGTTATTTAGAACCGAAGTGTTTATACGTGTCATTAAATCACATTTCCAAAATAATAGGCGGTACCTTTGGAGGCCGAATTTTGGAGCTTTGCGTCGGTTCTTTCAAAGCTGTGCACACAGCACGCTGAACGCAGGATCCACTCCAAACTCTTCCTGGAAAACGGGCTGCAAAAATATTTTAACGCTGGTTTCGGACGATCGGAGGAGTTCCGTGACATTTTGAAAACGTATAAGTAGAGCCCTGGATATTTCACGGAATACCCGCGGATCATCCGCGGATATCCACAGTAAACTGGCGGATAAAATGGAATCAGATTTGGCGGATTGCGGATCGGATGTGGGTATCCGCGGGTCCGGATCTACATTTTTGCCGAGGCGGCCGATAAACGTGTGTGACCACACAGTGTAGAGTGAATAAGTGAGTGATACTCTAAAGGGGTGCAACATCGAATGCATTGCGGGCGCAAACTATTCCCTTACGTAAAAGATGCCAATGGGGGAGAAAATTGTTCTTTACGTCAAGAAAGATTTGATTCTCGCCGAAGATCGCTTGAGAACGTTCTATCTCGCCAAGAATGCTGTCACTAGAAAAACGTAAAGAATGCAGCAGCATCAGACGTCCCGCGGGAAGGCGTGCTCTTGTCTAGTAAAGAAAGAGCGGAAAACGTTCTTTGGGTAAAGAAGACCCAAAACGTTCAAGCTACAAGAAAGTAGAAGCCTGCAGGTGGCTTCTTCGCCTACAAGTAGATCGAGGAGACTGAATTCGATCCTCTGGAGCGGTGGCACTTGCGCCCGCATGAGTTTCCGCACCTCATTCTTGTAGCGCAGTTCGTGCATGCCCTACCAGCATCAAGTGCATCAACGGAGAGAGACTTCTCATTAGCGGGTGTTAATTTAAGAAAGATGAACCAGTCTGAATCCGTCCTTGTTGACGATATTCTGTTTCTCCTGACAGCAACCTCGACAAGTGAAACGTTGCGTGTGTGTGCGTTTTCGTTTTCTAGACAGTTGGCACTGAGTTGTTTTAATCCGTTAGCATTAGAACGTTCGTTTTGACGAAAACCCGACGGTGTCTTTTGTTTGTCAGTGCCGGGGAGAGAGAGAGAGAGGAGGGGAAGGGGGAGAGCGTGACGCGTGCGAAGCTTCCATTGGTCCGGAACGTTGACGTCAGCACGCGTCAACCTCTTCCTCTTTCGCTAGCGCTGACAAACTGAGAGACACCGCCAGGTTTTCGTCAAAACGAGCCCTATTGTTTTCGTCAAAGTCACGCTCACAGCTGGCGCGGAGCCAGGCAGGGGGACGCGCCGCGGCCAACACCATGCAGTACAGGCAAAGCTACATGGGCGAGAGTGTATTCCAACCTGGGGCTTTAATACGGACACTTGGCGAAAAATTCGGCGAGAAATCCGGCGGCTATGATTGGCTGGCGCCAAGGTGAAGTGCCGCGTTGGCCAATCCCGGCCGCCAGATTCCTCGCCTACTTTTTCGCCAAGTGTCCAGATTAGGTCCCCTGTTCAGGAGGAGGGAAAGGAGAAACAGGAGAGAGAGGCTGGGATTCCCAGCCTGTCTCTCCTGTTCTCTGTGCCCCTCTTCTTGAACAGGTTGGGGTACGCTCTCGCCCCGGTAGCCTTTGCTGTACTGCACGGTTTCAGTGAGACGGAGAATATATGTGCTGAATTTTCTTGCGTCACTAAAGAAGGCCACCGAAGGCCACAGATTGGACATGACTACGGCGTTAACGTTCGGCTGGGGCTCGGGCTCTCACTGATTGGACACGTGTTCCGGCTGAACGCTGACGCAGCAATCGTGTCCAGTCTGTTGCCTACGATGGTCTCCTTTAGTGACGCGGGAAAACACTTAGGTTTCTTATCTAGGAGGTGTTGCCGCGGCGCGGTGAAATGTGGGCGTGCCCAGTTGCCGCTCTGTCGTCGCCGGTTGTTCTTCGCTCTGGGTTTCTGTAGTACCGGCGCGTTTGCTGTGATGTGTGTGTGTAGTTAGAACGGTGGATGCTGTTCCCTCCACGAGTGGTACGGATGCGGTTCCTTCCACGAGTGATGTGGTTCTTTCCACGAGTGATACGAATGACTGTATACAAGGGAATCGACGTACTATGACAAGCAGAGTACAGAAAAAGGGCGAAAAAATAACAGGAAAATTCATTCGTGGATTCTTAGGGAATCCGTTCTTGGGAAACTCCACACACGTTCCCCCTTGGGAAACGCTAACACTGACTCCGTAGCGAGGTCAAAAAGAGGCAGCAAAATAAAGAGAAAGCAAAAGAGAAAGTCGAAACAGAAAAGCGGATGGAACGGCGTTAGCGATTCCCAAATGGGGACGTGTGTGACGTTTCCCAGGGGTCATGCTAACGGATTTCCTAAGAATCCACCAAAGGATCCTTCTGTAATTTTTAAGTATATGGTTCCTAGCATGCTGTCGAGGATTCATGTCTAAAACTGAACCGATAGGAGGTGTTGTCATTGGGATATTTGCCTAGTGGTGTACTCGCGCCTTACCACATATAGACCTTTGCAGAAATCGCCTCCTGCGCGCTGCCATCTTTGTCTGCTGGGCTGTGGAACGCCTTCCAAGCATGCGCTGTTGATCTGCTGTGCGGTATATCGGACGCTGCGCATGCGTCCACAGCTCAGTGACTCAGCAATTTGTGCCCGGTCGCTTCGTTCGAGACTGCCGCTGGAAAAGTCTATACACGAGTACTTTGCTGCGAAGAGTGAGCGCCTTTCCTCTTTCACATTTTTTTTTTATTGTTTGACCTAAATAAAATGACACAACGTTATTAGTCTGTCATTTGTTGATTTTCATGTTAATGAATTAAGGTATCTGCTTGAAGTGGGTTTTACAAAGCAAAAATGAAAATAAATATTACAAAGCCTTCCTTTTGAGCGCATCTTCTGGACTAAGTGTCAGTGTCGTGGACGCGCAAGACGATCTCATAACTTCGATCATATTTCCATCGATGCGAAGTGTCTTTGGAAGGATGATCGCTTATTTTATAAATGCGATAAAACGGAATACGATAAATGACTTTCACCGTATTCTGACACAAAGAGCTTGTTGTACAAAGGTAAGCAGACGACTTATAGGATACCGTCCATTTTTTTAATCCATAATTGATTTTATGAAGTAAAATTAATGCGCGTGTTGAGGGTGGAATGCGGTTTCAAATTTTGCGGATGCGATTCGGATGCGTAGAGGATCAAACTGTTACTCGCGCAAGGATACCTATAAGATATGGCTGTTTTGGCGCAGGAAGGTGCCAGGGTGCGTGACCACTCCTTGTGCGGAATGTTGTGTGGCAATACGCCACCCTGTGGAAACAAAAAGACGGCTTCCCCTCAAAGCAGCTCTGCATCAAAATTTGTCACGTGAGCTTATTCCTCCAATGAGAGGGCACCGGCACGGGGAGAAAGATGGAGATACTGGATGGATGGATGAAAAGCTTAAGTTCTCTTTCAGGTTCAAGATGTCCAATCCACATGCGAGATTTACAAATGTTGGGTGGGGGTTGGATTCATACTTTCCCTGTGTGGGACATTTTACTAGGAAAAGGTCGTGTAACAAAAAACACCAGTGACACCTGTTATGTTGCCATTATTAAAATCACTTTTATTTTCTGGAAGAATAATCTATTCATTAAGTCAGTGTTTAATTGCTGCTTTACTGAATATAGTTTTTTTGTAATCAATCTTGGACACACATCAATTAATAATAAAAAAAATGTTGCTTTCATGTTTTCAAGCGTATCCAGGAATGTACAACAGCATAATGCAACGAGTTCTTGAAAGTTTTGTTGACAGTGAACACATTTTTATTGACAGTTTCATCACAACCAGGAGTAGGTAAATATGCACAACCTTATGACCAAAAAATTCTTCCCATGCGCTTAACACGGTGATATTGGCGCAGACTCGAAGCAAGCTCGGCAGTGCAATTGCAAATAATGTAGACATCTCGAGAAGCAAGGCCTGTCAAAGAATTTGTAGGGCCAAGAACTCCAACTACTTCAGGGATTTTGCACGGCAGATCAGCTGTTCATGATATTCCAAATCTCACGAAAGATGTCTCCCTGTTCGTGAGAAAGCAGTCATTACATAGATTTACCTGTATATTTAGACAAGTTATACTGAAACTTGGGGTACAGACTAAATTAAGACATGTAACTCGAAGACAGAAGATAC
Source organism: Ixodes persulcatus (assembly GCA_013358835.2). Lineage (NCBI taxonomy): Eukaryota > Metazoa > Arthropoda > Arachnida > Ixodida > Ixodidae > Ixodes > Ixodes persulcatus. The sequence continues at coordinate 164,854 of JABSTQ010011368.1, forward strand.
TACAGAAGTTACAAAGTAACTAACGATACTTTTAACTGGCTAAGAACCGGGCACATACAGAGAATGCAAAATAGAGGAGGATAGGTCCCCTGTATATTCGAGCGAGGGAGTGAAAATTAATTTAAATCGACTAAGGATCTTTCGCATGCAATTACACGGTTGGTAGGTTCCTTGCAATTAGTCTCCATTAAATCAAGGTCACTTCGGCTGGCATCTCGTCTATATAACTTGTTGCATGATGATCCTGCAGCGTCGTCCTTGCAGGTGTTCAAGAAGTGCAAGCTACAGATCCTCGCTGACATTGGCGGAATCCAAACTGAACCCCCCCCCCCCCCCCCCCCAATCTGAAAAAGTAATCAATAATATAAGATCTCTAGTGTGGTCGGCGTAAAATCGACGCGAAACAATAAAAACTATTATAGTCCCTGACAAACAATAATGCAGCCAGGCTTCTTTTTTTTTTTTTTTGGAGAGGGGGTTGATTGAGGAGTCTGGGATGTGCATTCCTTGTGTGTGTGTGGGAGGGGGGGGGGGGAAGGGGGGTGCATATGTATATTACAGGGTCGTGTAGATGATGGCGATAAACAGCTAAAAAAACGGGGACTGCGATTAAGAAACACACACGGCAGGACAAAGCTGTACACGCCATCCCCATAAGCCCCTCCCCTAGCTACAACACTGCTGACAGAGTAAAAACGGCAGGGCGTCTCTTGTGAACGGCCGACCTCCAGCACGTCTTCGTTGCCCTTCGCTGCGATTAGGCTGCACGCTCGAGGCTCGTGAGGTAGAAGCCCAATCGAAGGTCGGAAGCTAGTGGTGGAGGCGGGGTAATAATTGAAGCTCCCTCCCTGCCGTTCTCATCTTCTCAGTGATTCTAGTTGAAATATTCGTGCCAAAGGGATCCAACATCGGGATCGAGGCCCCGTCAAACACCCCGAGGGAAGAAACAGACCCGAGCAGAAATCCAATATTCCGTCACGCAGTCACTGCCAACTGACTTCCCCGCGTTCGGTATTCATGCCGTTCTTGTTCTGACAGCAATTCCACTTTGTTTTTCCGGCATATTTAGCAAAACAGATTCTCTAACGAACGAGGTGCTTACTTTTGTCGGAGCAACGCCGTGAGGCTTGGCGCCGTTTGAGTCTCGTACGGCCTTTCAGGGAAGCGGTCGAATTTTGAGTAGGCTCGCTAGAATAAAACACGGAGGACAAGCACGGGACAACCACGTTGTCCTGTGCTTGGTCTGGGCACACCAGACGAAGACGCTTTCCGGGCACGGTAGTAGCGTTGCGTGATTGCGAGATAGCATTTCGTTCAAACGCCTCGGTTAGTAGCACTGCGTGGACGATCCACATGGTTCGCTGACGCTGATGGCTGGCCGTGCACGCGGCCTCGCGCAAGTGCACCTCGAGGCAAATAATGATCTACGCTACAAAGAACTTTTCTCAATTGTTCCGTTCAGTGGCGCGTGGGTAGATCTCTTTGTCTTCTTGGGGGAGGGGTTCCTCCTCGCCATTTGCGTGCTTCGCGGTAGCAAATTAGTCCGCTCGATTTCCCTCCTTTGTCTTCGGCGACGTACATTTTATGCGGCGTTTAGCTTCGCTGGTTGCGGTTTAATAGGAGTTCCTCTCTACGACGTTTTTTTGTTTTTTTTTCTACCTCTTTCTTTACTTACGTGAGCGTAACGGCGAACGTTGCTGTATGTTACAGAGACATCTCTCTGTAAATTACGTGCCGTTGGTTCCCCTTCCCCGATGGCCGTCATAACGGCTGGCTGGGGGGAGGCGCACTCACTTGATCGGATGACGTTTTAGCGAACGCCGACGTTTCCCCGGATGACACTTCAGCGAATAGTCAGCAGCCGCGAAGCGGCGTTTACGGGTGGGTCAATTAAGTTAACATTGTTGTAATGAGCCGCCGCAGAGGCTGCCGCCGCGAACAGGCGCGCTGCGCGGTGGTGGTGGTGGAAGGGGGGAGAGGGGTTAACATGCGCCCCCGTTTTTCGCTAAAACGTCGCTGTTCGCTAAAACGTCATTCGCTCATGTGATAAGGACCACGCTTCTTCACGGAAAGGAAAGGGGAGCGAGCAAACCTGATAGCTGTACACCATACATCATACAAGAGACGCGATGTTCGCTGCAGAGATGGTGACAGGATTATCTGCGAACACCCCCGAAGCGTCTTCGAAACATGTTTGCGTTCTACGTACGCATGATTCGAACATCCCTAAAGACAGATTTTGTGCGAGAAATCTGACAGGACACCCGCCATACGAGGAAAAAAAAACAGGCCTCGGAGAATGTTTGCAGACTCGACGGATCGATGCTAATGGCTGTACCCGTTATAACGGGCGGTAACTTGCGCCACCTACAATGTATTTTTGGGGGGTAATGTAATAGGAAATATTTCAAAACTTTCGGTCAAAACAAGGAAACGGTTCTGTTAGATTAAAATACAGACAAGCTTATCGATTAAGAAAACAGGGCTTATGTCATTCGTCAAGAACACAAGTTTTTGACAAATGAACAGTCTGAAGATACTTGTATTCTCGGTAAAATACCCACGGAGCTTTATTAAGCCGAAAAACATTGTTTTTCCTGAAATAACTTGAGGGCCGTGAGGGCGGTGAGTGCGTGAGGGGCGTGAGGGCCATGAGTGCGTGAGGGGCGTGAGGGGCGTGAGGGCCATGAGTGCGTGAGGGCTGTGAGGGCGTGAGGGGTGTGAGGGCCGTGAGGGCGGTGAGTGCGTGAGGGGCGTGAGGGCCATGAGTGCGTGAGGGCTGTGAGGGCTGTGAGGACCGTGAGTGCGTGAGGGGTGTGAGGGCCGTGAGGGCGGTGAGTGCGTGAGGGGCGTGAAAGTGAGTGAAGGGCTGTAGGTGAGTGTGAGTGTGAGGCTGAGTGAGGGGCTGAGGGTGAGTGTAGCTGTGAGGGTGAGGGTGAGTGAGGGGCTGACGTGAGTGTAGCTGTGAGGGTGAGTGAGGGCGACCTAAAATGCCGACCTCTGCTCGTATGTCATGTACAAATAAAAACCTTGGCGAGCATAAATACCCTATCCGTGTCCCTTTGACTCGGCATGTAAAAACGATTTGATTTGGAAGCCAAGACAGCAATTAGCGTTCCAGAAACGGTTTGTTCGTGCATCCTACCTGAAAACGAATTTGTCTGTAGAATGGTATAGCTTGACGATAGCACAGCGCCAAAAGGTTGTTGAGGTGAGATTGAGAGGACAGTCTGACCGCTGCCCTTTGTAGTATGCCTAGCCCAGGGAACAAAGTTATTTCAATTGGAAAGCCCAAACGTCAGTTAGCGCTGCGGAAAAGGTTCGCTCATGCATCTCGCTTGAAAACATCTTGAATGGTGCTGTGTCGTTCCGTCTCGCGCTGCAACACGGATAGACGAAACACCTGTCAAGTTTGACAGTTTCCTGCGTCGACAAGCGAGTTCAAGAATGGTGTCGTTCATTTCAATCTGAACAGCGTGTGTGATAAATAAATAAATCGGTCTAGGTGGTACCTTTCGCGTATGCGCTCGAAGCGAGTTTTCCAACTTTTCAGGAATATGAAAACATTCGTAGAAATTTCGTAACGTTGTCGTCTCTTTTACTTTATACTCTGCCGCTACGCGTAGGCCTTAATTAATTAACCTTTGAAATCATTTCGGCTTGTGTCACCCGTATCCACGAGATGCCGCGGGTTCAAAACTATCGACGAGCCGCATATGCCCCTCCTGACCATGCGGTCAGAAGGGGCTTATGCGGCTCGTCGATAGTTTCGGTGTTTAGTTGCTGCGCTCGGAGTACGAAACTCGGAGTGTCGGAGTAGGAGTAAAGGAGCGTGGACTTAACGCGCCGAATTTAAGTAAACTAATTTATTTCATTTAAATCGTATTAATTTTATTTAAATAAATCTAGCTATAAAATAGTGATTCTTTACCATTAGATTTTCTTTTTTTTTAACATGGCAGATTGATTGATTTGTTCAATCACTGAAAACAATGCGGATAAAAAAGAATTCCTGTAGCACAAGGTGATGGAAACGGCCTTCGACCTTTTTACGGCAGGTTTTGTAGCGGGCCAAATATTGGTTCGGTGCCACTGACGGTTTGGCAGCAGGTGCCATCGTTTGCTGGAACATCACTTAAAAATGAAAACGTGATTGCATCAAAATTAATATATGATAATGATTGAGGGTTCCTCTTTGATACTGGACCATATGACTTGTTACCCTTTGTAATAGGAATAGATAGGGCGCAAAAGAAGCAGACAGCCTTCTTTTTAGAAATAATTAAGGCTCTGGTCAGTAGGTTGTATTATTATTATTAACAACAACAACCGCAACAATAACAACAAAAATATAAAATAATAATAATAATAATTGTATCAAAAATACATACAGAAACGTGCTGGCCCACGAAAGCAAAAATGCTTGTATCTGGCAACCGGTCAGACAACGAAAAACTATATACATTATTATGCAATACTATGTAGAAAAAGGTATTAGCAAAACAAGTCATAATGTAACAGAATGACTGTTAGGAAGTGGCATATGATTATGGTGCAAACATATGAATCCATCCACGCACATTTTTTTTTTTTTTTTGCAACTCGAATGGATGATAAATTAAACAATGCCTCTGGTAAAATGTCAAATAACACTTTAGTTGGGATAAAATCTCTCTCCCCTCCCCCTTTTCACACTCGGTAGATAATTTAGCCTGTAAATAGAATATCTGTCAAATGTGAGGAAAAACCAGCATATCCGCTAACGCGTTTATCAATAAAAATGCGTCCCCCAAGTTTTGTGAACGTAACAAACTTGAGACTCTAACATCATAAACTGCAAAAGCAACCACCCACGAATATTATGAACGCCTACACCTGTGCTTTAAAGGTGACACCGCTCTTGAGCGGCGTTGGAACCAGAGTTAAAGGAGCTGTGCAACAATTTCAGGGCTTTGCTTAAATAATTGTGGAAGTTGATGCCTGACACTTCTGCAGTGAACTACAGAAAACAGATTTTGCCCGGATACCCTAGTTTTTATTTAAAAAGATGAAAAAGATCCAGGTTTTTGCCGCCTCTCAACTCGTACATCGTCTTCCGGGTCACGTGCGCAGTGACGTCACTGGAGTAGGCGCGGGGTTCCGGTAAATTCCTCTCTCTAACGCCATCAGTGAGAGGCGAGAACTCATCCGCTCACGACCACGTGACCGCGTCACCACATGCTTGCGACACGCGATCAACATGGCCACCGGCTGCTGGAGAGGCGAGCTCAACGAGGTCGAGCTCCAGATGCTGGAGTACAGCGAGTCACTGGGGCTCGTTCCATACGCGGGGACGCCGGACCCCTGAGAGGTTCTTCGCGCGGTAAACGATGGAGCAGGAGCTTTTTAGCACGGACAAGAGGGCTTTGTGGAGTCCGGTTAGGACACAGGAGAACAGAGCACCCGGTCGGCATTGCCGAGCGGCGGCGTTCGAAGTCGAGATCGACACGGCGGAAAAACAAACCAACGCGCTCGTTCGGCTCCTCGTGCTAGCCGCTGACGCTGCTCGAGCTGACGGTTTTCTTGACCTCGGGTAGATGGCGCCACTAAAACACTGTATGTATAATAAACATTTTTGTCAATGATACTACGTGTTTGAAGCATTTATGTTGTTGGGACGACAATATTTATGGAAAAAATACCGTTTATCGAGCAGGTATTTGCAGAACTTGCTATCTTTTTTACAACTACCCAAGTGACGTCACGCCGCGTGTTTCCCATGACGGCCGCTCGCGGCTGCAGGTCGGGGATATTCTAATTTTTACCTCGCGATTACGCGGCGAAATCGCAACATTTCGATGAAAGGAGGTGTGTTTTCTGTCATTTGTGACAAGGTGAACAATATCAAAAGCAGAAGATGCCAATTCTTTCAATGTTAAAATCGTTGCACAGGGCAACTCCGCTTCATTTTTGATATTTAGAAAACTATGCAGCCCTCTTCAGTATCATGTAGGAAGACCCCATGTCAAATATTACGATCTAATTCCGTCTATATATTTAATAAACTGGCCAGCAAACTTTCAAATGAGCCAATTCGCCGAAATCTGCTAACTTTAGCGTGCGACGTGAGGCGCGATCGTCAGCGCAGTCAATGCGGCGGAGTTGGAGCGGCCAACGTTGACCCACTACGTCAGAGGCATGACTACGTCATTCTCACGTTTTGTTTGTTTTTACTTCTTAGAGCGAAATTGAACGATGACGTCATGAGTTTCTCCTCCCGGTGTTGGCTCAACAGTGTCCACGTGATCACCGTAATGCGGATGCGCTAGTTTGCGCTGCCCTGCGCGCTTATCGGTCTGTTTCTCCGCTCCCCCTCTCCTTCGTCTTCTCCCCTTCCCCTCTCCCCCGGGCCATCACCGTCCACGCCATGCGAAGCGACCTGCCCGCGTCGCGTGTCCTGTCCCTCGCCCCCTCGAACTTCAAGAGACCACGTGGTTCGACGTGACGTGGCCATGACTCTGTCGACACGAGGCCAATGTTGCCTGACGCAACCGAAGTTTCGGTTTCGGTATCAGCAGATGTTTAAATTAAGATTACACGAATAATACTCCACATTTCGCGAATCCGAAGACGTAGAGCTGTTTAGTAGTGCTTTGTGAAATGGAATCACATGTAAACCTAAATTTTGCGGAATTGAGCGGAGTTGCCCTTTAAGTCAGAGTTCGCTGATCTTTCGATCGACAACTGCACAACTTAGAGGTACAATCAAGACCAAAGGTCGACCTGTAAAAATATTGACCTTTCCAAAAACACTCCACCCCAGGGACAACAAACCGTTTTCAAGCCCCGTCACTGGGTTTGAGGCTAGACTCTCACCGGCGTCCCTGCTAACTCTAACCTACTCTAACCGAGTGGGCTGTGATTTCGATAGGCGCAGTTTCAAACACTGCTGGCGGCTAAATTCTCGTCTTTTCCGGCTGTATTTTGTGTTTCATGGTGTATTTTCCCGAGGACACTAAAAAAGCATTGTACCACATTAAAAAAAAAAGCAAAACAAAACTGTAAACTATTTTTGTTGGGTACGCGCGCGACAGGACGAATGCAACTAAAATGTTAATTGTCGTTTTTTTTTTTTTTGACGACGTTGCTTGATTAGCTGCGTGTCGACCAGTGTCGACAAAACGCTTAGCTCTCGAAAATAATTTACAACGGAAGATAGCCAAAAGGCATGCATTTGTCACGCTCGCAAATAACGTGTTTACCGATGGACAGGACACGGACATAGAATTTAGAAAGTGTTAACATTCAAACAATATATTGTACGTAGCACACGATGCGGCGTTATCTGAAAAGTATTTATTTCAGAAAGATCTCAAATAACACAGTCACAGCTCGATGACAGTCACATCTTGACGATCGGATGGAATCCAAGATGGCTTCGTTTTGGGGCACGTTTTGTGGAGAGCTCCCTTTTTCTCACACCAGCATCAAGGCGAAGGAACGGACGCGACCGACTCCAACCAGAATAACTATTTTTGGCTATGACTGAGAAGGACTCTTCGCGGATTATCTCTGGGAGGGGATAGATCAGTTGTCATTGTTTGCAAAATCGCATCGAGGGACGTTCGACGTCCTTCCCCTCCTTCGTTTCCCGTGAATGTCGAGCAGAAACGCTTGAATGGCAGGCACTTACCAGCCACATTTCTCACAGTGGAAAATAACACGGAAAGGGTACGCAGCATGCATCAGAAAAGTTAGATGGAAATTTTCAAGAGGGGCCAGAAAACGTTGTATGCAAAACCGCAAAACATAGGTATAACCGCTCATTCACACTGGAAGCGGATCCGCGTTCGCAAAGCGGTTGCGAGCGCGGTTTTATAATGGCCTGTTCACACATACAGCGGAGCGCTAAGTTAGCGCTACGTGAGCGCTCCAAGGAGCGCTCATGTGGCGCTTCTGGCGCGTGACTTGGTTCTAATATAGCGCGCGATTAGCGCTTTTGTAGCGCTTTGTTAGCGCTTCAGTAGCGCTCTGTTAGCGCTTCAGTAGCGCCTTGTTAGCGCTCCAGTAGCACCTTGTTAGCGCTCCTTGTACCACGGTGCTGCGGATTAGCGCGTGCACTGCGGTTCCGGTTCCTGTTGTTGGGTGTGCATCAGCAGCACCATGGCGGACATGTGGGGTGCTGAAATAGAAATGAGACAAATGCTCTTACATACGCGATTAGTGCATATGTGTGTGGACGGCTTAACACCCAGAGGAGTTCTGGGTGCCAGAAATATTTCGCCACCGAGATACCGACGGGTACCCGGCGAACCTTGTTCCTAGGCTGAGGGACCGAGACACAGAGCTCTGTCGAAGGCGATTTTCTTTAACTGCGTGTCTTTGAAACCGGGATCACGCATATCGAATAGAAAGCGATGAGGTCGTACCGAATCAATTAATCGCTCAGAGTTTATGACTTTGGATCGCCTGCCCAACCCTTTGCTTGGAGAGCGGCTCTTTTACTTCCTCTTCTTTCAATGCCAAAGGAAAAACAACAACAAAGGAATCGCCGTGCACGCGCTGTTCCGCAGCAGCAAGCACGGCACGAGGAGCTAACAAAGCGCTTCTGTAGCGCTAACAGAGCGCTAACAAAGCGCTTCTGTTAGCGCTTCTGGAGCGCTAACCGAGCGCTACTGAAGCGCTAACCGAGCGCTACATCTCGCGCTAGGAAGCGCCACATGAGCGCTTCTTGGAGCGCTCACGTAGCGCTCCGCTGTATGTGTGAACCGGCCAAAGATCCAGTACAATTGCACGCGCACTCAATGACATCAAGTGCGCATGCAATTGTACTGGATCTTTATAGGGAGTATTCACTGGCGGCCATAGCTGTGTGCGCGAATGCTGAGCGCGTGCTGACGGCGAGCTTCCACATTTCTTTTGCAACGTGCACTCCGCACCATCAAGAGTGCCGGTCTTAGCAGCCTATTCATGTGAGCTCGTTCTGAGCATGCGCTCTAAACAGCACCCACAAATATGGCGTCCAGTGAATACTCCCTATACAACCGCGTTCGCAACCACTTTGCGAACGCGGATCTGCTTCCAGTGTGAATGAGCGGTTAGAGAATCGCGATGAGCGGGTTTCCACAGTCCAAGATAGGCTCCGTATACGGGAGCCAGAGTTGCGCGTTCATCCCCGTAGCGCCGTCTTTGCTGCACAGCATGTTGATCCAGCTCCTCACGCGACTGAATTCGGCGAAAAGCGGCGCCGCGCGTTCGAGGGGCGCGGCGCGCTCAAAAGCAGGGGAATATATGCCGGGGCGCGCGCAACGTCTACTTTCCTGCACGGCATTTGATCCGGCTCATCACGTGATCGGATCTTGGCGAATAGCGGCGCGGCGGCACGTGGAAAACAGACAGTCCAAGAGAGTGGGGGGGGGATCGGTGGCCGAGTGGTCTAGCGCACACCAGCTCGGAGCACGTGGAGCGAAAGCTCGCGCTGCAGAACCCAGGATCCTGGGTTCAATCCCCACCCCTGCCCCTTTCGATCTGGATGAGCATCGTACCGGCGTGCGGTCGTGTATCACTACTGCGTGATGCACGTTAAAGATTCCAGGCTAGCGGTTGTACTGCACTGGCTAAATTGCTCATCTACAGCTGGGAGACTCGTCGCCCGTTCAGGCAGACCAAGTTCTAGGCTGTATAAACACACACACAACCCAATTTTTTTCCAAGAGAGTGGCAGAAAAGTTCTAGCTGATAGGGGGCGCGAGAGTCGCGCCAGCCTCAGAGTTTGGCCTTCTTAAGGGGCACTGACACGTCAAAATCATATTTTTTTTTATTATCCGAAACGATTGAAAACGATGCCGGGACATTACCCTCAAAATTCGAAACTTGAAAATTCAGTATTTGTGAATTAAAAAAACAATTTCCAAATGCCGAATTTGAAGTTCCCGCGCGATCCGCGCCAGTACAGTGACGTCACACGGCGCACAGCTGGCGCAAAAAAGTCAAACTTGGGGGTTCTACGTGCCAAACCAACGACGGGCATCTGGCACGCCCCAGCGGAGGACTGAGGATTAATTTGGACCACCTGGATCGCTAAACTCGTCAAACACAAAGTTGGGCACGAAGTTCGCAAAGCGTGCTGATTGGACTCTCGCGACGTTGGCGTCACGCGAGACGACATGTCAATCATCCAAGCTCTCTCGGTGCTCAAATTTCAGTGAGAATTTTAGGCACAAAGTTGTAGCGAGCTTTATCGGAGCGCGCGCGAGAAACACCGTGGGGCCAGCCGATTGAACGGCTGCACTGATGACGTTGCGCCTGCGTGTCCCTACATCCCTACGCCGCGATAGAGTCAATGAAACGTAGATTATACCTAGACGGGCTGTAAATACTCTGAACTTTCTACTCGCAAGATCGTCGTTTGTAGGAGTTATTGTTGACGACAAAGTGACGTTTCACAACTTTGGGAAGGAGTTATTTGAGAACAAAATCTTCGCTTCGGAATCGAGGCGAAGATTAAACTTTGTGATATTGTGGAGCCGTCCGCGGTGTATGCTGTTTTAGAGCTCATCTTCCGCCACTGTCAACAACGTCACCGGGGTCACCCACAGGCGTTATGTATAGGAACGTCGGTAATGACTGAGAGGTGAGGGGGCGAGGGGGGATGGCGAGAAAAAGCCGTGGAAAGGGGAAAAAAAAGGTATAACCAACACAAACACACACTCAAATAGGGGTCAGGAAGGGCCGTTGAAATTGTTCGGGAGAGAGAGAGAGAGAGAGAAAGAGGGGGTGGGGTGATAGTAGTGAAGAAGGGGGATATCCCTTCCCCCGAATTTTTAGAGCGCGAATCTTATGCGCCCGTTTCGAGCTTGAGCGGCGTAGCCGTCGGCGTAACCGCGCGCGCGTTGCATTATGGGACGTTTTTTCACTAAATTTAGCGGGGAAATTGACGTCACGTGATTTTAACAACAATTAGGTTTCCCCACTAAATGAGAGGGGAGCAGGATAGGAGGACGGGGGGAGGGGGGGGGGGGAAGTGGAGGGGCATACCCTCCCCTCCGTAACCTCCCCTTCTCCTCCTCAAGAGAGCGATATCCCCCCCCCCCCTTATGCCCTTTGCGCCCCCTTTTTCGACGCCACTTGGGGGGGGGGGGGGGGGTGAATCGCCCCCTTCCCGTTCTTCTGTTTCGACGACCATGCTTAGAGGCGTTCCAACTGAGCGATGACGAGGAACAGCACAGCGTGCAATTTTCGAAATTATGGTTCTAGAGATTCCGGAATTAAAATGGGGCGCGTTCCATGAACTTACGAGCGACCATGACAGACTTTCAATCGAGAGGCTCGCGCCAGGGCTCGTTGTGTGCAGGCGCGTTCAGTGACGTGCTTTTATAGTTCATAACTTTGAGGTCAGGGTCAGGATGATCAGTTGTGAACGACAAATTTGATGGTGCGTGTTCGAGTCGACGGTGAAAAGTTTGGTTGAGTACGATGAAAGCTTGGTGTCCTCGCGGTCTCGAAACATCACCGTCAATATTGACAAACTGGCATTACTCTTATTTCAGTTGATGAACGCATAATTGACCTTTTTCATAGTTTGGCCACGATCGTGGCGCGCCCTCGCGGGAATCGCACGAAACACTTTTGGGGGCTCCGGGACCGTCTCTCCATCGTCCGCGCCAGGCCTGGCGTGTCTCCCGGTTCATGTCTTTGCGTGTGTTCTCTGGTGGCGTTGTTCCGTCTTTCACCATTCTGAACGTGTACTTCTGTCCTCGTTTCGCGTGAATATTTTCTTCGAAATGGCTGAGGACGACCTGGGGCCCTGATCTGAACACTTGGCGAAAAAGTCGGTGAGAAATACGGCAGCTGTGATTGGCAGGTGCCAAAGTCAAGTGCGACATCGGCCAATCGCAGCCGCCGATTTTCTCGCCGACTTTTTTGCCAAGTGTCCAGATTAGGGCCCCTGGAGGATTAACAAAAGTCACTGTTTATGATACAGAGGATCTCGTTCGTTTTTATACCTTCAAGGATGGACAGACCGCCGACGTCGCACCGGTTCACCATCGACTCGGAGTCACTTAATCGTCACTTCGGTGTCGCGTCTTTTCAAGCAACTAAAGAAGGAGTCGGCTTTCAAGGCAGAGTCGCAGAGTGTTATGTGAGGAAAGTAGTGGTGACCAGTTTCGATACCGACTCAACCATTCCCCTTTTGCGGAGCTTGTGAGCTCCATTTATGAGGCCAGGCCACTACAAACAGCTGATTTTGCTCTCCTTGATCGCTTAATTAAGTTATTGAAGCTTATTGCGTCCGTCACTTCGCCGTCCCGTGTACCGCGCGAGCGTGCGGAATATCGCCGTATTCGGGAATGTCTAAACAAAATCGGACGGTGTGAAATCCGGGCGGTCTTGATATCGCAAAGGCTTGCCTGCACCGTCAAAACGTAAGGAACGGTATGTTCGAAACAATCTCTCTTCGAATTCGGCACGTTTACGAACCTTCGAAAAGTGGGTCTAGCAAACAATGGAGTTTACGGTTGGTTGCCAAGGCATTCCATCGTGGTTCTGTCTCCGTAAGGCTTAAATTCGTTTCGCATGCTGTGCCAGTGACTGATATCTTTTGTGTTTTCTCTTCACTTTTAACGTGGCAAGACGCGAATGTGTATAGCGCACGCTTGAAGAACGGAAAGCTTTATCTTGTTATTCTTTACTTGAGAACCGGCTATGGCATGATGACGTCACACAACCGTGTGTGCACATTCACCCTTAACGGAAATATAGGCAAAGTGTGGTAAACTTGATATCCGAATACATGGAAGGAGAGAACATTGAGGACAGGGCGGAAACAGGACTTCTTTGAAAAAGTGCTTCCTTGATGTTTTATACCTTCATGTATTCGTATCTATTCATCAACACACTTGTTTTCAGTTATTAAATCTGAGACTGGGGTAGCAAAATGAAAATGCAAAAGAAGAACAGGCAACGTCTCAAGAGACGTTGCCTGTTCTTTTTCTGTCTCCTTTTACGTTTTCGTTTTCCTAACCAGTTTCAGGTTTGCCATCATGTTCACATTTACTGTATTTTAGTTAAAAGCAGAATGTCCCGCCATCACACTGATGACCCAGCCACCCAACACGGAAGATTCGCGTCCTAGGCTTTAGAAAGCAGGGCAGAAAGGGCGGGGTGTTTGACATCGGGTACTTTCGTGCACCACCCGCAAAAGGCTGCTGAAACTCTATAAAATCTTGCGTTTGAATCATTTTTGCTGTTAGTTGTGCAACCTATAGCTGCATGGTGGTGAGGCATGACGACTATGAAGCCTAGCCGCGAGAAAAGCGAAGGAGTCGAGCCTAACTAAGCACTGTCCGAGCGACCGAGCGGACGAGAGAGCCTCCAAAAATGGCGCCTTTCCCTTTCCTCCCCTCTCCCAGAGTCGGCGCATGCGCCTAGCGATCTCTAAAAAAGGTCAATTAATCCCAGTTTGGCTAATCTTTGAAAGTCTATCATAAAATAATTTCATCTCCCGCTGATGGGGGACAACTGCCCGGAAGCGAAATCCGTCCAAGGATAGACAATGCTACTCGGCTGGTAGTGACTGGTAGTGACCACCGTGGTAGTGACCTAGCCACGTCTTTAGCCACGTCGGGCTACACTCTGATCAAATTCAAAAGGCCGAGATAAATAAAAGGGACGACAGGAACGCTTTTTAATAAATTCTGCTTTATCGGCGGAAATAAGAACGATATCAGACTATTAACTTTGACGGTGTTGATTTTAGAATGCAATATTACCCAAGCCTCCGCTGTGCTTTTTAGAGACCATCAAGGTCGCAGCTGATAATCTTCATCGTGGTACATTATACGCGAACCACGTTCGTCTCCGCGTGCTTTCTCGTGCTGCTCTAGCTTGGACGAAGATATACGGATCTGCGGGTTTGTGAGAAAAGAAAACTTCACTGCAATCATTCGGCTCCTCCCCCCGCTATGTCATAACACGAAGAAAGTTGAGTCTGACGAGTTTAGCTACCCTGGGGATCTTTTGACGTGCAACCGAAAGCTCGGTTACACGGCGCCTCCTCCGCAAAAGCCTCCGTCAGATTTCGGGCACTTCGGCCGGGATTCGAACCCGCCACATGGGGATCCGTAGGCCAGCGCTCTCGCCTCGGAGCCACCGAGGCGGCTCCATTTTGGAATAAGAGCAGTTATTTCATTGAATGTTTTCTCCCAGTCTCAATCTTTAGAAAGCCCCCCCCCCCCCCCCCCCTTTCCCCCTCCCGCTGGGATATCCCGTTTTCTATCTTGAGGAATATGGTCACCCTAGAGGTAGGGCGCGGCAGAACCTGAACCTGCGCCGCCTGTGAACGCCAATAGATCCGCCGCCGTGGAGAGCCGCACAAGGCGTAGAAAATAAAGATACATAAAAAAAGGAAAAAGAATTTAGATTGAATGAGATTGTCGGTAACTTAATTTATAAGACAACGGTTTGGAGAATCGTGAAATCCAATTTGGGTATGCTCATCTGACCTACGTAAGTGATGGTGCAGCAAGTCACTTTAAGAACAAGTACCAATTACACGAGCTGCAGGGCCACAAGTACACGTCAGCGAGGTGTATTTTTTCCGCAACTTGACATAGCAAGAGTGCCTGTGATTGAATCGTTGGTCGTGTCAAGCAACAGGCTACGTTGTACAGCCTCCGATGGCCCACCAAGTCGGTGATCACGTCGGCGTCAGAGATGGTTGCCCCACTGAACACTAAACTGCTGAACGTGAAACATACACCTCCCGAAAGCTGACGTCAAAGCGTTCAGGGACATGAACGCAAAGGACTGGGACTCTGTTTCCGTTGTGCGTGGAATTCAGTCCTGTGACTTGTGGCAGTGTACGCGGTCCGACACTTCGCAACCACAACTGTTTTAGCAAGAACAGTAGACGCAGAAAAGATACATCCTTAAAAGCAGTGTCCTATGGCTTCGAAAAGCAGATCGAGGTTGCGAGCTTGCGGTGCCACTGACAAGAAACGAACAGTAGTCGCTACAGGCAAAACAGGGAAAAAAATGTTCCTCCTCGGAGTGCCATGAGAGCGCCGTGACCGACTCGGGTCACCATCCGGCAGAAAGAATTCACGCGATAAGCTCCCAATGTGCGTACAGGATCTTGATTAATTAAACTAGTTTCAATTGTACCACTTTAAACATGCGTTCTTTCTTATCACTATTTAAACCTCGTCGTCAGCAGCCCAGCCTCCCCACAAAGGGTAGGCTCCGAAATTCACTGGTCCTAGAAATCTGTATTTAAATTGTTGACGTGTGCTTCAAACTCACCTGCAATCTTTTGTATGAATTCTTATTTTTCACGAATTACTGTCACAGTGCTTTCTCTTCACGGATCGGCAACGTCCTATCTTTCTCTACTCCCGTTACGGCAGTTCTGTGTACTGTAAACGACTTCATTTTCGCGAGGACCAAAATTTCACGAATTTCGCCAATCGCCTACAATTCGCGAAAAATAGGTCCCGCGAACAATTCCGGTAAAATGTAAACACATTGGAATCTATATTGAGATCCCACCGCGTCGCGAAAATTAGAACCTGCGAAATATTCTAAAACTTTAGCTTTGACCTAAATCGCGAAATATTGAGCCCGCGAAAAATAAGTCGTTTGCAGATTAAGAGCCCTGTAAAATAAAAAAAAAAAAAGATAAAAAGAATATTGCGAAGCATTTTTGAAGGGCCTGATAGGACAGATTATGAGCCTTGATGTGTGAAAAGTAGAAGAAAAATTACGACGGCCTTCATTTTAAACTGATTTTCCAATTATTGCAAAATCGGTAACCTGTCTACATTTCAGTGTATTTTTTTTTTTAGAAAGGTTATCTTTTTCAATTTCAATGACAATTTATGCGAATATAAAACAGACGCGTCGAAATCATTAAAAAAAAAAAAACAACAACTTGAATTTACAGTATTTTAAGATCCGGATCCATAAAGCTCTTAATTGCTTCGTAATCGACAATGCATGTTTACCTCCTTTTATTTTATGTAGACTCTCTGCACAAAAAATATTAAACCTAAGACGACAACAGTTTTTCTTTTATAAATATCCAAAAGGACGGTTTCACGCAAGTCGCAAGAACGTGCGCGTATACCGACAGCGAATTTGCGATTTTTTTTTTCTCACGAGAAATTTTATTTTCCGCAAAAAAAGTTTGAGTATGTTTTTCCGATTGCACAACAAATAAAATATATCTTTTGGTAAAAAAAAAAAAAAAAAAAAAAGTCGACCGGACATGGTCGTTCGATCCTATACATAGCTTGCATTGACGTAATTTGGTCCTCCTCTCTGGTGGTGGAGCGTAGCCTTTACTGTACTAATTCTACAAACAGGAAACGAGCGTTGCGAGCAAGCGGAAACGAGTCAGCACAGCTTCCAGCGCATTAACGGCGGGCGTCCACCACCAGTAAGGAGGACGGCTCTGACGTCACGTGCAAGCAAACAATATCAGGCACTCGGATACTTTTTTTTAAGTACCTTTCATTCTCTGCGCGTTGTGCGGCCCTCCGCGGCGGCGGATCTATTGGCGCTCACAGGTGGCGCAGGTTCAGGTTCTGCAGCGCCCTACCTCCGTTACCGCCAAAGTTGTAGGCTGATCTGTTCGCAAAGTCGTTCCGGTTGGTTCCTTTACGTCGCGTAGACGGAGACGCTATACACGAACTCATCTCTGTTACGTCATGGCGCGGTGGTGGCGCGTCGGTCGCACTTCCGGTCTGGGGCTGTGGGCGGAAGGCCCCATTTGAGACGTGTATTCCTGCGTTGTTTTGAAAGGAACCAGACAAAAACCTGCCTTCTCGTCAAAAGCCGCGACTGGGACTGTACCAAAAGAGTCGAGAAAGGTTTGAAGGTCAGTTTTCATGTGTTCGGTTCGTCCATGAACGTGGATATGTGCCGTGAAAAGGGAAAACCAGACGCCGTCGGACCACGATTGCTTGGGCGGGAAGCACTTTGGGTTAAATTCACGGATATTTGTGGTCAACACATTTATTTGTTTTGTTCCAACATGAACGCCGGGAAACCTTCAAGTTGTACGGACCAGCACCAGCAGCGGACTACGTTCAGTGCGTCTTCAAGTTCAAGTTCAAACGGCCGCCTGATCGTTCGAACTGTCGTCTGCTCTTTCAAACGTTTCCGCTTGTCGTCTGCTCTTTTAGACGACACCGGCCCGTAGGTCAAATGTTCGCCCGGTACTTGCGATAAGAAGTAGGTGCAGGCCTCAAAAGACTTATGTTTGAAGGGTGGGAAGCAGGCTTGATGTAAATAATAGATACAAGGAGACGTTGATCATTGTTACCAGTGGCCATCACCGACTTGTTATGCCTGATTCACTTGGTCCGATTCTGCTTGCGATATTCAGTACCGACGTCGACCATCTCAGCTACGGTTCACGCTTTTGCAGCCCGAGTGGCGTCGCGACTGAAAATTGCGAGCGAAATCTCATCATGCGAATCAGGCTTTAGCGTACATTCTGCGGCGTACACGCGGAATGAATCGCCGCATGTCACGTTATTCACGCGATGTTTTGCGGTGTAACGAGCCCCGGTAGTTTCGCTGACGCCGCTCAAGTAGTGAAACATTGCCAGGACGACGTAGAATCAACAATTCGAACGCGAAAAAGGGCAGGGAGACTCACACAGACGCCGACAACATCGCAGTTCAATGGTTTGTATTGGGGCGACGGCGAGCTTGTTGCCCACACCCCCATCGCGCATGCGCGGCGCCGGTGGTGTCCGCTAGGGGCGCTCCGGTTTGTTTGTAAACATGAACCCGCGAAGCATGTTACAGGGTGGCGGCTCTCGATCGCTCCGGCCCATAGGCATTTTTGGGTCGGTTGTACAAAAATGTATTAGGAATTTTCCTTTCAAAACTACTGTCCACCTCTGTGCTGTCAATTCGTATTTTCCTAACCACCCCGTAGCATTTTTACGCTTTTTAATAATAATTAAATTGTGAAGAACGGGTATGGCACGCCCCTTTTAGGCAACCACGTTTTCGTCAATTTGGCCATATTTCTCGCTTTATAACTTAAAAGCCACACAAATATTGCATTGTTTTTGCAGGCTGTTAGTACATGTTATAAACGTTAATTTCAGAGAGTTTAAAGAATATTAAAAATGGCCTTTTTTTAATGATTTTCAAAATAATGCGTTTTTAGTTAAATGCCCCTCAGTCAGCAATTCTTGTAAATTTCTCCCGCTAACCACAATCCGTTTCCACACCGTCAGCTTTCTTTTCACGGTTCTTCGTGAAAGGCATACCGCATTTTCTAGACTATAGTCCGCAGACTATACAGGTCTAAATGTAGAAATTTTATAGATTGTGAACTATCTACAGGTGTGGGCTATACTTGAAATGTTCGTGATTTCTGTATGAAACAAGCTTCTTTGCGAGCCAATAAAGCAGGCATTTATCAAGGAGTGCTGTGCGTGAGAATATTTTACATGCAGACTATCTAAGGGAAAACGTTTTTTTTTTTTTTTTTCCAGTTGAAACTAATTTATGCAGGCAAAAAGAAAATAGTCAGGAAAATATGGTTAGAGAAGCATGGCTTCTCTGCTGTAAGCGATTCAAACCCATCTTTTGAAATAACAAGCCGTTTGTTTCCCCCACAACTCACCAGATGGAGGCACACACCTTGCTTTGTTGCCAAAGGTGAGACTTATTTAGTAAAGGCATTGGAGTTGACGTACGTAGGCCACTGTAGTTTAAGGACAGCGAGAGGAAAAAACCGATGTCGAGAAGGTAGAGATTACAAGGCAGAGGTCATCAGACTGGTGGTGCAAGTCGACAGAATATAGTGTTTGTATTCTTCTCCTGTAGTTCTGTTGGACAGACAGGAAAAGTTGCAAAAAAAGTGCTGCATTCATACAGATCGCGAGCAAAGTCCTGTACACTCCTCCTTGACATCAAAGCATCTACAACGCGACATTGAAGACAGCAAGCAAAGGTACCCAAGTTGCTCACCTTCCCTGGCCTGCTCACCGTCGCCTCCATCGTCTGCTAGAACCATTGCACATAGCATTCCCGGCATTCCTTTCAGCACCGCAGACGGCACTGAACACTTTTCAAGAGGTCTATTTATAGCGGTATTCCCATTAAGAATATCAAACATGATGTTTCGTATATTAGGTAGAGATTAGCCGTCATTAAAACACTCGATAGGTGGTACAAGCTGCCGACAGAGGAGTTCGGCCATATACATCCATCAGTCATTGCAAAAAAAGCCACCACCACCTAGACAAGACGACCACAGTGCTGGGGTTTCGTTACCTACCAGAGGTCAGCGTGCAGCACAAATTAGACACGTGTGTCGTGACCTCGCCGACTGAGCAGAAATCCCAGTCGAACACCGACGCAATACTCGTATCCAATCCCTGCCCCACGCTGGCACGCGGAAGGCGACGTAAAAGATTTAATACTACGGCGTTCAAAAACGTGCCCTCTGGAGTAACAAGTACCGTTTGCTGTCCCCACAATCCACCGGATGCGCCCCGATTCGAGCGTTTCCAACCGATTGATTCGAGGACCCTCGTGGACAATCGGCCGTCTGCAAGCGTCGCCAAGCTTTGCTCGGCCTCTCTGCCCGCCATCCTCCCCGCCCTGTGGCAACGCACGCGTGCAACCGATCCGCGGAGGGTGTGTCTGCCATTAAATTGCAAACGCTCTCGAAGGTCAGAGTTGCACCCTCTCTTAAACATAGGCTCTCTGCTTCGTTGCAGCAGCTCCTTACAGAGTGCCATATGCTGCCCCCGCCTGCAACACCTGCTTCCTCCCTATCTAATCTCGGAAAAGAAGGTCCGTCCCCCCCCCCCCCCCCCCCCCCTCCAATGCCAGGAAGCAGGCACACGCTGGCCGGACACTTTTTTTTATTGTTCCGTTCATTCTTTTTTTCCCGCGGAGGTAAATGATAAAAACGTGTACATGGATCGGTAGAAAAGAGAGCAAACGCTGCGCCGCGGCCGTGCTCCCCCGTGAGTGCATCGTGGGGAAGCGGCCCCAGCAGGGTCATTGGAAAGCAAGAGACGAGTCGCCGGCTTGAGGTGGCGCACGGGAATGCCTCAAGAGTCGCCGCCGCCGCCGTCGTCGTCGTCGCCGCAGACGCCGTCCGCCCGTCGGATAAAAAATAAATACTGTACAAACGGAGCCGTTTGGGGGCGCGAAAGGAACGGTTGCTCTGCTCGCTCAGGCTCGGGTTTCCAGACCGCCCTCTTCACAGCCCCCTGGAAAGAAAATAATCTTTATTTCGATGCATCCACAAACAGCACTAAGCCTAAAAAGTGCTACACTGTCGTAGGAATAGAGAAAAAAGAAAAACAAAAAGGCACGCCAAGTCATATTGCACGCACCAGTGTCTCGACTGCTCGTCAAAAGGTGCTCGTGTAACAAAAAAGTTATCTATTACGGATTGGTCTAGCTCCAGGGTTCGTACAGGATTCAAAGAAAGATATTCAAGGATATTCGAGGAATTTCAAGGCCCTGTGGGAGTATTTTCAAGGACCTAACTCGGTGCCACACACATGGCAGATTTCAATAAAACACTGATGTCAAAAGATTGTAGGTATCATTTTTATTGCACTAAGCAAAAAAAAAAAAAAAATCTTTCTTGCAAACTTGTTTGCATTGCACTAAGCCGAAATAAAAATTGTTTCCAAAACCATGTGTGGTAACTTCAGGGGAGCTCCTGCAGCTTTTCCTGTATTTGTTGGCTGACGCTAAGCAGCTCCTCGGCCTTGCTTTTTGCAGTTTTCTGAAGACTATTTGATTTTACAATGTATGTGAGGTCATTTGCTTTATCTGCTTTTTCTGCGTAGGCATCTGCTGAAGCTGTGAGATCAGCTATAGTTGCTTCAAGTTTCCTCTTTTGTTTTCACGGTGTCAATCTCTTCATCAATGCAGCGCTTTTTAGCCTGCTTCGCATCTTCACGCTGCTTCTTTTTTTCTGCTTCCAAATATGCACTGTACCGCTGTCTCGCAGCTGACAGAGCAGTCCTCAGTTCTTTCGTAAGTGGGATGTTGAGGACACCTCCAGACAGGACTGAGCACTTCAGAAACCTTGTTAGCAGTTTCCGGACAACAGTTTCCAAATCTCTTGCAAGGAAGAAGACCATCGTTCTATCTGTTTGATACTCCGTTATGAATGGCTAGAGTGCCATGGCAACACCCAGTGCAAAGTTAAGCTTTGCTGGCAGCAAAGTGTCGCTGCAGAACTCAACCAAGTTCTGAAAAGATCCACATTTTGGCAGGTTTACTTCTTTGCTTCTTGCAGCCTCAACAAACTTTTTGATGTCGCACCACAATACAAGGCTCTCTCAATTACGGTGACGTTCTCTACCAAGCGGTGAGGAACAAACTTTAGGGGAAATGTTTCCTGCCCAGTGACTGTTGTAAAGTCTTCCCTCCTTGCTGGAGAGCTCTCAAACAATGCGCTCAGACTAGACAGTAAGCAATCTAGTCCCCACCTACTTGCTGCAACGCCTGCCTCGTAGGCGTTGTTTGTGCATTGTGTGGAGGCCACAGGTGCCAATGTCAACACAGAGAACTTGGTACGTTCCTTGCAGGTGCACTCGGAAGTTCTTAAAGAACTTCGAGCTGACATTGGGACCATCCATGGATATCTGAAGGATCTTCTCAAGAGGCAAAGGTTCGAGTGCACTCAACAACTTTCCTTGTATGTCCTCGGCCGTGGAGTGCCCCATAAACACCGAGTTGTAGTACCTTGTTGTCACCTTGTGAGACGAGTCCCAACGCCTTACGTGCACATCCATTTGTTTGCGATGCAAATAGTCGTTTGAAGACTCGTCAAAAAGCACCACGTAGTGCTCACACTGGTCGATTTCCCGCTGCAAGGCCCTTAGAAAGAAAGGTCTCAGTCCATGGCACGTCACATAAGCGCATTTCTTTTCTCCGCAAGAAAACGCTTTTGCCACCTCACTGTCTGGGAACACGTGTTGGAACAACTTGCCCGCTTGTGACTATGAGCGGTAGGAACAGTGGGGTGTGACGACCTTCAGAGTCCACAACACCTCGGTGTTTGTCACCAACTCGTGCGTCTTGCAAGCAGCGTTTAGGTTTGGCAACTGCGGTGGAGGCGGGACAGTGGATCGTTCACTCGTGCCCGGAGCCAAGTAATTGTGCACCGAGCTGTTGGCTGCGATGCCGCCATGTTTAGCGCTCTTCATATGGCTCTTCAATGCCGATTCGCCCATGGCGGCGACATCGCAAGTTTTTCCGCACGGCTTGCATCTTGCACGATGCTGATTTGTCGTATCTGGCGCCACCCAGTCCTTATATTCATCACTGCAGAGCCACGCACCTTGAAACCTGCTTTGACGGGCATTTTCCTACGACCGACGACAAAACACGAGGCCAATGGCGGAAACAGCCCCTGGATGAGATTGGATTCGGGTCTGCTCCAATGTGGCCAACCATCCAATGAATATCGGCTAAATCTAAACAAATAGAGATAACTTAGACCAAAACGAAACAAAAGCAACAAGTATAATAAAAATAAACAATATATACCCGCATTTGTTGTTATAAATAGCCATTCACGAATTTTCAAGGCCTTGCCAAAAACTCCAGGGCTTTCAAGGGCCCTGCAAGCCAAATTTTCAAATTCAAGGGTTTTCAAGGTCTAGCACAAAATCCGGGATTTTCAAGGGTCTTGAAAACCCAATTTTTAAATTCAAAGGTTTTCGAGGGTTTCCAGGACCTGTGCGCACCCTGGATTGAGAGCGTAACCCATGCACTTGAAGAGAAGGGGAAGCTCTCTTCTTATTGGGACTCTCTTTTATGGGTCTCCACGTCGCGATTGTCCTACAAATCAACTGTCATTTATTTCTCGCTCGTGGCTTCCAAGTACTGCGCGTAACTAGTGAGAGAGAGTATAGTCATAGCTGATTAACCCCATGCATATCTCTAACGCACAATACTTTTGCGAAATCAAGGTATCGCTGAAATGGATAACTTACACATACAGTTCGACGCGCAATACCTTTGACGTATTGACTCGCGAGAGATGCCCCCAACACGGCTGAGTCTGGCGGTGTTCCAGACCCAACATCTAAATTTTGTTGCCTTACCTGTTACTATTTCGCGCGCATTTTGCGCCATATCGAAATGAAAGCGCATGATGAAAGTGACGCTCGTTTTCCGCTCGATGGAAATTTCACGCCAGCTCGTTGTCTTTGCTGGTACCTTGAGCGTTTCCCAGCGATGCGGAGCGTTCAACAAGAAAAAAACGTACGATGGCATCCTTCGTACACTCAGTACTCCTATAACACCGAGCCGCCTCGTATCCTTTTGTTTTTCTTTCATGGTACTAAATTCTTTCTGCGCATTACGGCTGTTACGACGCTAAGTCGGTCTGCCCCCTCAAATTTGAACTTGGGCTCAGATCAGGGACGAACCAGTTTAAATCAGGAAAATATAATTAACACTGTAGCAAAGTAAATCCATCATATTGATCGGAAATACGATTTCACACATTCCATCTGAACACATATTGTGCACAGCGAATGCAATAGCGAGTTAGCGTGCAAAACGCCGCCACACTACGCTACCATAACATCTAAGCGATTTTTGCATAGCACCGAGCACGGAAAAGAAAAAACAGTTATTCATTCACATAAACGAAGCAAATTTATTTAAGGCCCGTACACTCCGTACGTTCAGTCTGCCTAAGGTTATCGATAGACTCGACCATGTCATTTATCGAAACAGATGTCATTTATCGAAACAGATAAAAGACGTTGGCAAAAATGATTAGACTGAATAAGTGAATCTAACGCACCTATTTTACCAACCGACGGTCGTGCGCCTTCAATACCATTTCTAATTGTCACTGCGCACCTTGGACACACTTTGGGGAGTAACACATATTTACATCGCCGCCCGAGGTCTTTATTGAACGTGTAGTGCTGACAAAAATAAAATGCTAACCTGACTCTCAATCGCTCACGGCAAAGTACGATTTCGAAAAGGCGGCACTGTACGTCACTTGAGATAAAAACCCAAGCTATAGGAACGAGCGCCGTAAAAAAGGGGACCGACATTTTTATTCCTACCTCCGAACAGAAACAAGCGCCACCCACTGCCTCACACAGCGCAGAGGCCGGACTCGGCCATCGCGCGTATTATCACTGACGTCCGATGCTATGCACACTTAGCTGACTGACCAGAGACATACCAAGCTAACGCGAGGGAGGGAGAAACTTCCTCCGCCGGGAGAACACGGCACATTTCGGGGATCTATTTCACGCGGCGGATAATGTGAGCCTTTTCACACTTCGATACTGGCGCCATCTAGGAGTCGCGCGTTCAACCACTTCACGAGCCACGCGCCATCTGGTGTCTGAAACGGACGAAAAAATAGAGGTACCGCGCCCTCTTAACCGCCACTCCTGTCTTGCGAATGCTCGATCGAATCTCCTTGATTGTATACCAAAAGTTAGCCCACTCCACATTTTCACCGGGTGTGCTCTTGATTTTAGGTGTACTCTTAGTTCTTCGCGAGTTTTGTCACCTGTAATCGCCATTTCTAAAATTTGTATGACAGAAACTGCTGAAATGCGCAGGTTTTTAAGAAATAAACACACACAGACACACAAAAAAAAACTTTTGCAGATTTTTCTTAAAAATAAACATGGGGAACTCTAGAACCTATCTATACTAAATGAAATATATCGGCACTTTTTGAATAATGGATGCTTTTCATTACAAAATTAAATCTCGCGCTTTTATTGGGACATCCTTTACAAGAAGGGTGTCCCAACAAAGGAGCGTGGTGCCAAGTGGCATGACCTCCTTCTCTTCTCGAGGGAATGTCTTTTCTGCTAAAGGAGCTTAAAGGGGTAGGGAAACGAAATCCCAGCGCTCATTTTCTAGCCTAAATGTGTTGCACGTTGTACCCTAACCTCAAAAACACCAGTCTTCCGTTGAAAGGCACGAGAAAACTAATTTTAAAGCTAAATAAACAATCTTTCAATGTGCACCTGGTGGATGCATGCGGAGCCTATTTGGGAGGTGATCTAGCAACGTTGGGGAACTTGCTACGTAGTCGTGACGTAGCAGATTCCTTCGGAGCAGCGCCGCTCTTTAGAATTTCAACATTTTCCTTCTTAGCTTTCCTCCTCAACTCACAAATCGCGCATTGAACCAGACAGTCCAAGAAGACGGAAAGGAGGGACTCCCCTCTTTCTCGGACCCTCGTTTGTGCACCCGGATACAACCATCCTCCCCCTAGAAGATTAGCCCGTCGCTCAAAACTCGGACAAACGTTGCTTTTCCCAGCCCGTTCACCCCTAAGTGATAGTGCTGTAGAAGCCACGTGCTCCTTGGGCCAGCCACACGCTCGTCACCCCACGGGTACTTCGAACGGCTCGGTTGTAACGCGGTGACGCTATTGACACCACCACAACGCTGACAACGCCACCAAGGACGAAGCTCATAACCCCGCCAGCCTTGCTACGTCACGAATGCGGGGAATCTTTTCTTTCTGTTTTTGTTTGCGCCGGATGTCCCATGACACATCGCGCTCTCCGTTCGCTTCTCTTCGAGCGCTTGCTCGAGTGCACCGTTTGGAACGAAAAATATAGCCAGTCGTTCAAAATACAAACGTGCCATTATCATATGCGGTTATTATCCGTCATGCTTGACTCATTTCCGAACGAAATTTGAATATTTCAATTTTTGTTTCCGTACCCCTTTAAAGGGTTAATTAATCATAAAAGTTAGAAATTATGGCTAGGTGACGCAAGCTACCGCCCGATTAAAAGGTTTTAGCAGTATCCGTGAATCCGCACTAGATAATAATTGTTGTAGAAATACAAGCACACAAATCGTTTTTCCACTTTGACACCAGGGGTTCGATTTTGGCCAACGCGAGATGTAATTAGCCTCTCGCAGAGCGAGCAAAGATAGCGTTCGCAGACGGTTTGTCTGCTAATGCGAGTGAAGAATGCAGTTTGTTTGCAACGAAGTGCCATTCGCATATACAAGTAAAACAAGAAAGCACTGTACGTCGCCTGCAAACAGACTGGAAAAACGTTGCACGTCTGCAGACTGAAATTGCGACCATTTGCTATTTCACGTTGGAAGCCATTGACAGCCTGCCAGTGGTGTAGCCAGGGGCTGGAGGCTTATGGGGTTTCAGTCCCCCCCTCCACTGCCACTGGACCGGTGGATGAAAAAGGACCAAGGACAAGCACGTCAGACACCATGAAACCTCTCCCGCTGTTTGTAGGTTACCGAATTTTCTTCCCGACTGTGAACTTGCAAACGGGTAAAAAGTGCCTCGTTGGTCGATCATGCCCAAGCTATGGTGCTACGCCCAACCAGCAACCGGCAAACGCTCTCACCTCGACTAAAATCGGACCCCCCCCGGTGACGTTCGGCCCGAAGGAGCGACTCACGTGGCAGCTCCTCCTCCTGCTGGTAGTAGACCACCAGGCGGCGTGGCTCCGGACGCGTGGGGGCCCCCTTGCCGCCGACGGCCCCGCATGGTTCACACCTGCCCTGCTGCAGTTCCAGCTCATTGCAGACGCCCTTCCAGGCTGAAACACGGGAGAAGCGCCCTTTTGTCAGCACTATCGAGCTGTACAATTTTTCTTTTTTTTGCTGGATCATTCAAGATGACCGGATGTGACTTTTATTTTCCTCCAAGCTTCGCCCCTGCACACTTTACACTGGGTGTGAACTATAGTATGGAAAATATGACTCTGTTATACCATATTTCCCAGACTATAGTGTACAGATAAAAAGTAAACTTTTTTGGTCGGAAAAAAGAAGTGTTTTCTTAGGTAGTTGCATCTTGTGCAGTCCACACTCATTGCGCAATCTGCACAAAAAAAAAAAACCCAAAAAACTCATACACATTACACTTTGGACAATGCCTTTTTAGCTCTCAAAGAAGCGCACATCATAGATATATTGTTGTTAACCAACTCTGCAGTTACCAAAATGCACGGTGTATCGCAATAAACAATATAAAGAAATAAAATCCTCGTATAGCCTGTACCAGTAGATAGTCCACGTCGCATAAACTTTCAACTTTTTAAATGAGTATATTCCGAGGACAGCATCTGGAATACTCTCTCTAGCACGAATTCTGCCCGGACGACACATAGTCGCATAATGCGTAAAGGGTTCATTTGTGCACTCGCGACCACCGGGGACCGTGCACTTTAAATCCCCATAAACTCCCTTACGACGGGGGAACAAACCGACACGCTGCCGCCCTCTATGCGGTGACCTTGGAACCGCACCGCGGTATTTGTGAGATCAAATGCACATACTACCTATGAAAAACGGTCGATCATAACATCGACGAAAGTCTTTAGAGCCAAAAGAGAAAAAACGACACGCAAAAAAAAAAAAAGGGAATTGAACGGGGACGACCGAGGGTCCCATGCCAGCACGTGAACGACCTCTAACTTCCGTCGTCCGAGTTACTAAAAGCACTCTGACGGCTTGGCTATTTCCGTGGCTGCCCTCTTATCTTTCCCCTCAGGCTTACGGGTGCGGGGACCAAAGGTCGGGGACGGGGATGACGTCGTTGTCAATGCTGGAAGCACTTTTCCCAATCGCTAGATAAAGCCACCGGAGTCGGGCACCCCCTCGCAACATCGAGATAGTTGCCCGTGCCGCGTGGCACCGTTTTGACTGCAAGGGATGTCCCAAACTTTTGTCAAACCTTCAGACTTTTAGCTAAGTTCGACCATAGCCTCCTTTATACTGATAATGCCTGCCCAATGGTTCGCTCCCCCATGCTTCGTCGTCGTTGCGCCTGCTTCCCAAATTTGCCACTAGAGGCGCCAAAACCCCATACAAAAATGCAGACGACGCTTCTCCGCTGCCCGCTGCTACAGTCCACTGTGACGCCATTTGTGAATTGAATACATTTGTAACCTGTGCTACATAGCTAGCGCAGGGCACCGTCAGTATAGTTTTGATATATAAAAGAAGTCTTAACCTTTCTTTTAGTTTTCACTTCTTGGTTTTGTTTCTATGCTGAAATGTTACCAAACCTCTGGTGCTTGTCACAGCGACAACAGTAATAGTCAAACCAAATTAAAAAGGAGACAGAGAGGCTGGCGGACGTTCACGACGTTGCAACGGCAGCCACTTGGCGTTTTTATTGCTTCTGGAGCAAAGCCGGAAAACATACGGCCCGCGGACCACATGCGGCAGTCAAGGGATTTTTTTCAGGACCGCGAACGAGCCTTCGCTGACCGAAAACCTGCGCACCCGTCGGCAACGCTGTGACCGGGGATCTTGAAATACATTTTCAATTTTTTAAAAAACTTTTTTTAAGCTCACAGTTTTTTTTAATGTTTTGACCGGTTTCTTATGGTCTGCACTGTTTTTCACGGATGCAGTTCTAGATCTTAACAATTTCCTAGATAGTGGCTCGTTGAAGAAGATCTTCTTGAGGTCCCGCTTGTCAGATACGGATGCGGAGTAGTTTGTGGAAATCGGCCTGAAATACTTAGTAGACAGAATTTGCAGGAAATCTTTGTAATGGTTTACATCTTTATCTGCCTTTGCGCATTTCAGAACGCCATGGTGCATACCTGTATCTACCCAAGTCTCAACAGCTACATACAAAGGCTTTTTCAGCATATTTCGTTTTTTTCAGTGAAACCTCTACGAAGTTCTTCAGAGCATACAGCACCCTCACTAGCTTCTCCGATGGATAGTATAGTCCTGCCCTGTCCTGGTGCCTGATGATGGAATCACTGTGAGCCGTAGAAGCCTGCTTAATAACCAGTAGGAAGCAGTCACTGCAGTGTACATGTTCCTTCGCCACCCGTGCCAAATATCCACCTACTACTACGTGACGCCACACGTACACCGTGTGGCGTCGCGGTCTGCGTGTCGGGAGCCGCAGACAGCCTCGTGCTATTGAGCTATGCCGGCTATGGCTAAGCGCTCTAGAGCTCTGAGAATCGAACGACAACCGAAAGAAGTTACTCGTGTCAGAAAAACATTACGTGATCACGTGACCTATTTAAACACGTAAGGTCACGTTACCGCGTAACCTAACATGGAAAACTTACGTTATCACATAGCTTAACGTGATAACATAGCTTACACTAGCTACAGTGAGCTGTAGTAGCAGACAGCGGACAAGCGTCGTCTGCTTTTCTGTATGGGGTTTTGGCACCCCTAGTAGCAAATATGTGAAGTGGGCGCGACGACGACAAAGAAACCATTGGGCAGGCATTTTCAGTATAAAGGAGGCTATGGTTCGACGAAGAACGGATGGATGTTAACGGTTGCACTCTTCGTAACGGGCGGCAGCTTGAGTCACCTAGTCTAAAAGCTTTAAAAACGTGGCTTTCTCCCCTTCTAAGCCGATGCATTTCTGTAACTATTGGCCTCGAGATCTACCTAGAGGAGGCACTATTGTCGCGCTATCATCATCATCAAAGCGGGGATAGAAGCATGGCCGCCCCATAACCTCTCCACGTTCGCGCGCGAGACGGTGTAGATTCTTGCGTTTATTTTGTCGCACAGTATCGATGCCTGCCTCCAGGTGAACTGCACTATTTACGTTAAATATTTCTTTCTTTTAAAATAGATGTATGGGTTCACCAGTTTGGGAATTCATCAAAACGATGAATTCCAACCTGGATAACATAATACGGGTACTGTGGGCTGTGAAATCGCAGGTTTAATGCGTCTTAGTTTTTGCAACTTTTAGCTTTTTCAGTAATACAAATATGTATCATAAAGAGAAGTTAGTGCTGTATCGGAAATTACTCTGCTACTGAGTTCCGCTGCAGCCAATGTTTCCCTTTACTGCGCCATGGTGTGGGTAAGTCTTTCGGAGTCGGGAACATTCTAATACATTGGGATGAGGAGAGAGCTTCTTCTAGTTACGATCTGGAAACTGGCCGTTGGCAGGACAACTGAAACAAGGGAAACAACCTATTCTGATATATTTGCCGCGAGTGCAAAAAACGGGTAGTAACAGAGCAACGCAGTAGCGTGCGTGTCATTACATGCTTTTCTCGGTAGTGTGGGTTCACCCGCTTCAATTTTCTCGGTGAGGACCGCGGATGTCAGAAGGTTAATATTATAAATTTCTGGCTAAATAATCTTCTATTCAAACATAGTAGACTCTGCAACCCCAAGAAACAACCCGCACCGAGACACAGACAGCACCGGCTGCAGCGACACTCTTTTACTGATGAGGGCTAGTGATCCTCACGAGACTTTCCGATCACCCTCCGCCCTCACCTAAAGAAATTCGGGACTGGGCAGTTCATCGATTAACCTTCAGGTTATTCGAGCGATGCTTTAATTGCAATTTGTTTTCCCGATTAGTCAGAATTTTGTGCTGGAGAAAGTCAGGGAAAAGTAAACAAAGATGTCTGTTTTCATATTTCTGACGTCTTTATTTCTTTTAGGCCACAAGCTTGCACGATAAACCACTTCAGCATGCTTGTGATTGTCATGAAGGGTGATTATACTGTTTAAATATTAACTTTAACATTATTTCCCTATAAAAAGCTTCCCGTGTTCATATTTCTGTAGGTGTCACAAAGTGAAGTTTAAAATGGGAATGCAATAAATATGTCATTCCTTACATAGTAAAAATAGTAACACAAAAATTTAGTTTTAACGTCTTCCGTGCGATATGACCGGTGAAAAATCAACCAACGTATTTATTCATTGATTGGTCTATTAAAGGGTAGCGATCAGTCGGATTAATATTTTAATCAAACCACAACTCCAATCAACATTCAATGTTTTATGAAAGCAATAGTTTGTGCAAGATAACAAAAATTTGTGGGACCAGCGGTCCTATATCAACAACTACATTAAGATTATGGAAGCATCCGACTTAATAATAGTCGCTTTGCGGAATTTCCACGCATGTAAAACGATACAACACTGCCTTTAGTAGGAAGAAACGACAACAAAAACAATGAGCGTTTAATAAGAAGGACTCAGCTCGGCCGGAAACGGGATTGCATAGTCGAGATCCATGCTTCTGAACGTGCGCTCGTAACAGACGACGCACGGCGGTACCCCCCTTTCGCATGTTTCCAATTTCGGCTGCATGGTGGCGGCACGGTTCGATCTTGAGGCGAATAGCCGGGCCTTACAAAATTCTACTCGCAGACAGGCGTTACCCGACCGTTACGCTAGACTTTCGACCTCCGAAAAACAAATAAATCATGAAGTAGTTACATTTTTATTTTGTAGAACGATTACCAATTGGAAGTGTGCGATGAGACAGGGGCATCACGATGCAGCTCAGCCAAGCAGCAAAGGAAAAGATAAAAAATGTTTGCATACACGCGCAAGTTCAAGTTTAATTTAACACTCGTTGAACTTCGAGTCGAAAGTTCGGAAAAGTCAAACTCGGTCGAACTCGAAACTCGACCAGTTTGCAGCACCACTAGTTCCCTCAATAGCGCAACCCACACTCTGACCGCAAGGTCAGACGGCGAAAGTCGGTGGAACGTCGCAACTCAATTCGCCATCGAAACGAAACGAGTTATCCGGTGCAAAGGACGACTCTGCGTGCCGCCTTTTACGAGCGTCGGCAACCAATGGCCATGACAAAGCCGGTTTCGAAGGCACCTTCCTGTTTATTCTGCCGCTGTATCGCCTCATTTTCCCCAAAAGTGGTACACCATCACGTCGGCCAAAGCAGTAACGAATGTTTCCACTCGTTAAAAGTACAGAACGTGCCTTTCATTGAGGAATTTCGCGAAGCTGAAGCTACAATCTGGGCTAGGCGCTGGGTCACACTCCTGCGTTTAGTTTCAACCGAGCACGTTGTGCAGTCTCGTGATCTCTTACGATGAGACAGCGCCGTCTTGGGTAACCGCGGGACACTCACGATTTCCGTATATTGCCTCTTGCTTTTTTTCGCGCATCATTCTTTCGCAAAACGGTGTGGCTGGTTCGTCGCACTTCCGATTAAGATGTGCACCACTAACGGTAGGAAATAGACACGACACGCACCAGTGTCCCGACCTCCTTCTCTCCTGTGTCTTCCGTATTTCGTGCTCTAGAACACTGCTTCCCAAACTGTAGGCCGCAAAAAATTTAAAGGGGAAGGTTACGAAGTGGCTTGGGAGCATGAAAAACTGTGAACTTGGCATCTCTACGGTGGTGTCAACGAGAAAAACAAAGTGCGGTTCTCAGCTCGATGTCGAGCTGGAACTGACATTGCCCAAACACGGGCCTCTTCTTGAGAAACTGCGTTCTAACGAATGAGCTCACATTAGTCATTATGAACGACAATTCCAGCTGGCATGCATTTTTTTCTTGTTTCCTTTAGCGATAATTTCTATATTTGTTTACGACTAAAGAAAAAAAGGGAGATTTACGCATTGTTCGTACGCCGCAAAAAATTTTGGGGGTTTTACGTGCCAAACCAACGACGGGCATCTGGCACGCCCCAGCGGAGGACTGAGGATTAATTTGGACCACCTGAGGATCTTTTGACGCGCAACCGAAAGCTCGGTTACACGGCGCCTCCTCCGCAATAAGCCTCCGTCAGATTGCGGGCACCTCGGCCGGGATTCGAACCCGCCACATGGGGATCCGTAGGCCGGCGCTCTCGCCTCGGAGCCACCGAGGCGGCTATTCGTTCATACGCCGCACAAAGTAGTTCCTAGAAGATTTGGTTGTCAGAGGAAGAAGCGACGCTTTGGGCGTATGTCTTGATAAGGTAACAGAGATCTAATCTAAAATGCACCTACATATATCTTAATTCTTCGCATAATAGGGGAAATTAACAAATGCTCCGCGACGTGCCGGAATTTCTTTTTGCTACAGCTTTTGAGGTTAGCTGATTCACTTTGACTGTATTAATTGTCAAAAAAAGTTTCAGCGTCAATTTTGTGTACGACTGCTCACATACTGAAATCGAAAAGCTTGTGGCATTGTGAAAATCCTGGGAGGTGGGGGGTCGCGCTTTTATTTATGATGAGTGGCGGGATAGCAGATTTTCGGAACAACTGCTCTACAAAATGCTTTACACACAAAAACTGCGCTTCCAGATGAGGTTTGCTGGATTTCCCCTCTCTTCTTTGTCTAAGGCCAAGTGCAGCAACATAACGGCCATGCATTTGCATGGACACTGAAGAATGAAGAAGTTCAATTATTTTACAACACTTAAAAAAAAAAAAAAAACAGACTAGACACGAAACGGTGTTCCGTCTTTTTCCGCTATTTGAGCGGCCTTTGAGCTTTTATAATAATAGTAATAAAATTAATCGTGCTTTTTCTTGCTTTTTGCTCGATGAGGTCTCGACACCCTGACACGCTTTAGCAAGAAAGCAACATCATTGACAAAAGAAACAAAAGAAAACCTAAAATAAAACCACAAACACGATCGCACCTGCTCACGTGCTTGCACTAACAGAACAAGGAGGAAACTAAAAGAGAAACACAAGCACAACCGCTCGTACCGCTGCACCAACAGACATGGGGACAACTGGCCCCTTTCACCATAAAGGCCGCTCGTCGCCTTTGTGCGTTCACTATCGCCAGCAGAACCAATCGCACGCAGCGAATTCGTCGTGATCGTGCACATCCAGTGTGCGCGACTGATTTACTCGGACGTGGCAAACGCGAAAAGGACTACCAGTGAGGCGATGACGCACTTCTGGTGCCGTTAGGTTGCTTCCGTCGGGTCGTAGCACCGGCTGGAGTCGGACTTGGAAGTGAAACGGAGTATGCCAGTTTTCCGTAACGGAAGAGCACCGCACGAGCGCTGTGTCAGCATTCGACCGGCCGAACGCCGACGTAAAAAACATTCGGCACGACCGCCTCGTCGCGAAACAGGCGTTCGGCGAGGACGCTCGCATATACGATGAGCGCGTGTGCAAAAGTCGAGAAGGAAGGAAACAACCAGGTGCTTCGAAGCAGACAGGGAAATGCGAAGTGGGAAGGTGCCATGCGGTACAACGGGCCGACGTCGCCAGCCAGTTTGACCATGCCACCGCTACCACGATGCGTCGAGAGAACCTCAGTCTTTCTGCACGTGCAGCAACCTCGCCGGAGCTCTGAGCGTGCAGCGGCCGAGACAGCATGAGCCCTCTCGTGCGCTGCGGTCTGCCTCCCGGAAACTAAAGACATGGCAGCATCATGCATGCGCCGAACGCCGGGTGAGATCCGTCTATTGCTAGCCTGAAGTCTTTGACGTGCATCGCGCTGCGGCGATGCACGACCGCGTGCCGGTATGACGCTTGTACGGATCGAAATCGGCAGGGACGGGGCGCGAACCCGGGACCTCTGGGTTCTGCAGCGCGAGTTTTTGCTCCGCACACTTTGAGCTGCGGCGCCATAATACGCTTGAAAACCGATCGCCGCTCGAAAGGCAGCTTTGGTGGCGCTTTTCTTTAGAGACGCCACGGACGACAATGCTTGTACCGTCGAGGCATGAGTCATACACCAAGTTCGTCTGTGCAATATCGCTGTAAAGCGGCACCTCAAAACGTCCCATTGCCACCGCTTTTACCACAATAGTGCAAGAAAGCGGAGGGGAGATCGGTGGCCGAGTGAGTTAGTGCACCACAACTTCGAGCACATGGAGCAAAAGCTCGCGCTGCAGAATCCTGGAATCCTAGGTTCAATCGCCGCTCCAGCCCGCCTCGATCTGGATGAGCATTGTACCGGCATGCAGGCGTGTATCGCTACAGCGTACTGCACGTTAAAGACCCCAGGCTAGCCGTCGTACTGCACTGGCTAGATTTCTTGTCTACGGCGTAAACCGGCGTTGCCACACTTTAAGGAGCTGTGCAACAGTTTCAGTGCTTTGCTTAAATAATTTGAGAGTTGGTGTCTCGACCTTTCTGAAGTAAAGAACAAAAAACCGCTTTTGCCTGCATGTCCTAGTTTTTATTTTAAAGATGGACGAAGATTGAGGTTTTCGGCACCTCTCAACTCCTTCACCATCTTCCGAGTCACGTGCGCTGTGACGTCAATGGGGGTGGCGCGGGGGTCCGGTGAAGCTCTCTCTCTAGACTAGAGCCATCAGTGAGCATCGAGAACTCATCCACTCGTAACCGCGTGCTAGCGGGCGCAGCGTGAACAATATGGTGAAAGGGGGAAAGTCTCGTCCGGGTCCGGCCATACCCGTCCGGCTCTGTCCCCCTCCCCCTTCGGCTCCTGGCAGCCGTTCGAGGTAGCAGATAGAGCTGACGGTTTTGTGGACCTAGGATAGATGGCGCCACTAAAACTCCGTATAATAAAAATTTTGTTGATGATACCAGGTTTTGGACGCATTTATATTTATGTTGCAACGACAAGATTTATAGAAAAGTTACCTTTTATCGAGCAGGTATTCGCACAACTTGCCATCTTTCTACAAGACCCCCATTGACCTCACGTTATGCCGCGTGGTTCTCATAGCTGCTGATCGCGGCTGCAGGTCGGGGAATATTCTCATTTTTTCCTCGCGATTACGCGGCGGAATCGCAACATTTCGAAGGAAGGAGGTGTGTTTTCTGTCCTTTGTGACAAGAGGAACAATGTCAAAAGTAGAAGATGCCAATTCTTTCAAGGTTAGAATCGTTGCACAGCTCCTTTAAAAGCAGACTGGCTTCACGCTTTTGAAACATGCACGTCTAATTTGCCTTTGTCTTTTTTTTCGCAGAAAAAGGGCTACAATTTTCTGGGGATGCAGCGTCTTCCAAAGAGATGGATCCGTCCGGTCTGGAGGGATGACAGGGAATTGAAAAGTAAAAAGAAATGACAGCCTCACAGATGCACTCTTTGGAAACACCGGAGCACAAAAGTAAAAGCAGATTGTTTTTAGACACTTCCCGAAGGTGAAATAGTTTTGTGGTCCCTTCGGAACACCGTGCCTGAAACATGGCACGTTTACCGCACATTAAAAAAGCGGTCCCCCGACGTCCGCTCGACAACGTCGCAAAAGCGTTGTCTTGTCGCTGGCCACGCGGACGTGACAGACGCCCGTTCTGCCGCACATCGCTCTCCAACTCGAGCATCCACGAAAACTTTGGCAGCCGGTAGTTGGGATGGACGCCGCGACGAGGGCAACATTCACATTCGCGCATAGTTTTTACCAAGACTTGGCGCCACCGACTGCTGGGACCGCAACGTCCCGATAGCACGACGTGCCGACTTTGCAACGTCGTTTTTCGCCGCTTCCAGACCGCTTTCGACGCCAAATGCGCCAGTCAAAGGCGCGTTTCCGGAACCGCGCTTCGGAAGGAGGGAAGAGGAGACTCACAGGTGTGGAGGTACCTGACGACGGCCTCGTGTTGCAGGGCACCAGCCTCCGGGGGTTCCCCTCCGCGGGGGCCACTCTGAGAACGCCGTCCGTTCGTCTGGCTGTAGGGGGGTCTCCCACCGCTGCAACGCAACACGCGGAAGAGATGTGGCACAAGCAGATACAAAGAGACAAACGAAAAGAAGAGGCTACGCTTGGAGCGTGGGCACTCAATCTGGCTTTCGCAGAGTACCCCGACGAGTTCCCCCGAGCTCCCAAACCCCTTCAACCGTCTCTTCCCTAAGCAAAGCATTTTTTTAGTTTAAGGGAAGAAAGGCCTGGAGGCTTTTTTTCCCCATTTATTCCACGGTCTTCGTCGTATTTGTTGGTAACATGTTTTTTCGTGCAGATTTCAGATAGCTCTACTAAAACTTAACTTACAAAAATGTGAAGAGTAAAAAGGTCGCGAGGCAGGAAATCATTGACCACGCCGAAACCAGGCGGCGGACAAGAACATTAAAATGCAGAAATTGCGTCGTGTTTCTGCTAAAGTTGTTCGTGGCTGAGAGAACCAGAGATCTCGTGTTCCATGTACGTGTTTTTAAAAAGTGTTTATACCTTAGTTCGACTAAATCTCCAACCTTGCGTAATGTCCAAGAATGAACCTGCGAGGATTTTCTAATACATTAAAAAATAAATAAAATATGTCCCGCCCTGAACTCGGATGCTCCGCAAAGTCGCTTCCCCCACAAGTGTTTTGGGGCACATTTGGCATGTGTGACACCTTCTCCACTGACGAGGAGTTGGCAGCGAAAGGAAAAGGCAGGTGATGCTCTGGCTCTGCCTCGCAGTTACTCTATCTCGCGTCAGGGGAGGGGGGCGGGGATTTTAAGGCAGGGCCAGGTATTGCCTGTGGCCAGGTTCTGCAATGCGCTTAAGACGTAGCCGTGAGCTGCGTCACTGCGCACCTCTCAGTAATGCACACCCGATCGTGTTCCCCTTAAGGGGGGACACTGGTTAGAGGTTAAACTTCTGAACTACTCAAGTGATCGGAATGAAATTTGCAGGGAAGATTTAACTTCAGATATAGGCATACTCTGCAAACTTTCAGCTCTCTAGGACAACTTTGCATACCTGCATAAGATGTGTCACTCTTTGTTAAGAAATCTATGATGTGCAAATGAAGCTATTAGCATCATTTTAACTGCTTGAATATAAAGTGGGGGATGTGGGACTTTGGGCTATGTAGTTTTTACAACTCAAATGTAAATATTTAAGGAAGAGCGATTACCTTAAAATGTGAAATGCATAGCTGTCCTATGTCAATTTTTGAAAACAGTTTTTTCTCAATGAGGACTTCAACTTAAAACAAAATAAAGTAGATAGCCCAATTCCCCCCCGTAAATTTCAGTTCAGAAACATCTTGATTGTGGTATTAGAAAAATTTTACCTTCGAACAAAAGATTCCTTTGTATGAAGTTTGCAGCAAAATGTGGAACTGAGAAAAATGCATTCAAACATTGAACTCCTTTACTTTGTTACTGCCTCACAAGCGCTGAAAATATTTTATATCAACGTAACTATTTGGCGCATGGTTATGAAATTTAGAGTAAGGGTGTATTATTAGTTCCTAAAACCAAAAACCTCAAAATTGAAAAATGAAATTTTTTCAAAAAATTTTGAAACTTAGGTTTATGTCCCCCCTTAATCTGACTGAGTGGAACGATACCCAGTGTCGCCGAGCCCCTTTTCTTCGATTCTGCACACTTCCCCCTCGTTTGCACTACGGTGTCCTCAATTGCGGTCCCTCGATTTCCACCCGACAATGTCGCACCTTTGTCGCCCGTTTCCTGCAACAATCCTGCCGCGACGCGGCATTGGCCACCCGTTCCGTTGCGAATCGCTCTTCAGCTCTACGGTGTAAAAAGCTTAACACGGCCATGAAACAACGTTGGGTAGGAATGTTTCTCACTTTACACGATCTTACTGGCGCCGGTGGAACCCGAGAACACTCAAATGCGACGCCACCGACCAAAGAAGCTTCATTGCCGCGGCAAAATTCTGAGGATAAAAGCGGACACTTCGTTTTCGGTCTCTCCTTCGCAAACCTCGCCGACAAGGTTGCAGGGACGACGCCGACAATGCAATTCTCGGGATTCCGTCGTTGAGCTCCGCGCGGGCATCCGATCCGGGCTCGTGGCAATCGACGCCTCGACGCACGTTCAAACAGCAGCTCGTCGTGCCCGATCGCCGCGACGGCGGGAATGGCCGAACCTCGCCGGCGCGTGGAACTCGGCGCGCACCCCGTGCTCTGCCAACCCCCTGGCGCGTGGCAATATTAAACGTAGGCGGCATTTGATCGGCTCCAGATCACACGGCCACTCAATCTGGCCGCCGGTTGAGGGGGTAAACGCCGTTCGTCTTTTTCTGCGGTTGCCATTGTGTGGAGGAAACAAACAAACAATGAGTGTTTCGTAGGTTATGAACGTCGAGGAATGATTATAAGCCGTAATTACTGAAAGTAAAAAAATTGTTCTACGCGTTGGGATGCCGTAGGACAGTGACTCTTGCATTCCCTCCTACCTTTTGCTGAAACTTTTACGACCGATCGTCAAGAACGCAACATCTGACAGCGTGACGCGCAGTGTCCCGTAACACTACACATTGCCACTTTGAGACCACTTCCCGTGCGTGGGCGGTAAGGATGCTAAGCCCACCAGTTGGAGAGGCGTTCAGGGCACCGTACTTGCACACAAGACGAACGCTGAGATTCATACCAATCCTGTAGCACAAAAAAATGGAGACTTTGCATGCAGGAAACTTTGCTAAAGGCAGCAACGGCAGCTCGTCATATTCATCGACTGATCCGCACAATGCTTCAAAAAGCGGGGCTGCCGGTATTGCAAGGCTCGGGCTCATATCTGTTGCCGGTAGCCCACTGCCGCCTCATTCCTTCATTAATTCCGGGATAAAGACAGTGGTGCTCTATGTCGTAGAGAATGCCACTGCCTCGACGCAATGGGTCTACAAATGAAAACAACTCGGAAACTGGAGCGAGTGCAGTGCCCCTGCCCGCTCCGACCGGAGCATTCACTTTGTCCCAACAAGCTCGTAACATTGTGGAATGCACAAAACAACAGCATCGAGCAGTTTCACCGTGCCAGATGGTTACCAGCTTGTTAGTGTTCATAGCAATAATCTATAGGTGGTATTCACTGGCGGCCATAGTTGCAGACCGCGAGCTCACGATGGGCTTCAACAACGCTTTCGGAAAGTGCACTTCACACCACTAAGATTGTGAGCATTCTCTGACAATAAGTGGGGTACCGTCTTGAGCACGCGCTGCGAATGCTGTGCTCAAGTATGCAACCCAGTGAATACCACCTATTAGGAGCCGGTTGGGACGATACTGGTGCCGTTTTTTCTCGCGCGCGCATACAACATGACTTCGCAACCATGGTCTGTCACTGGTTTACCACACGCGCACGCACATCTTCTGTGCTGGTGCCACAGAAGGACAAGTACACCCTATGCAAAACCAGAGCGGTACTCCATCTCAAACCAGCGGATAGGCTGACCCGATTAATTTGCACGTCGAGGCACTGGGGACGAAACGGCCTCGCGATCAGCGAGCGGAGGGCCCGTTCGGTTTCGTCGCCCTAGGGGTCCGACAGCTCCCGACAAGGACCCGAAAACTTATCGAGGAATGCATCGAGCTCATAAGTAATCGAACCATAGACCACGAACGGCGGGACGCAGCGATCCAAGGGGGGGACCGTTCCCCTCGCAAAAGCGCGGGAGGGGACAGAGACAAAGAAAATGTAAACACCCACCTCATTTCGGAGATCCGCCTCGGGCTCCCACGGCACTCCTCACTCACTACTTTCAAGCCTGGCGTATGAAGAAAAAAAAAAAAGATATAAAGAACATAAACGAAACGAGGGGATGAGTGCGGGGCCTAACTGACGTGGGGGTGGGGGCCGATGGGTCCCCAACCTCCTTCCTCGAGATTCCGTCGTGGGGACAACCCCAAAACTCACCCGACGAAGCACGGTTTTTGGGAGACGCATCGGGTCCCTTGGACACGGCAAACATGCTACTGCGACGGCGGTTGAAAGGTTGCGACGTGCGCCCTGCCAAACATGTTGGCCCCCCCGGGGAAACAGGCGCGATTTTCAGAGGGCCGGGTTCACGCCGAGCCCGTGCACCGCTTGCCTTCCTGCCAACTTGCCAGCAGCGGACATTCGGCAAGATGGCGGCGCCCAGTTCTGGTAAGTGAGGCGCGGGGGAACGATTTAGAATTCTATAAACTTCATCTCAGGTTTACAGTTTATTCGAGACCTAAGTACGTTTTATTTCTATTATTTCGTAATTAAATGCGGTATTTTGTTCATTTTAAAGTTCCCATTTCACTTTACTTTCTACTCTCTCTTTTCGACCGATCCGTTCGGTAAGTCAAGGCAAGCCGAGTACAAAAATGGCGGCGTCCAGTGGATCGGATGGCGGTCACTACGACGATGAGTTTGGCGACTACGCTAGCAGGCGGAAAAAACCCTGCAGAACGTGTACGGACTTCAAAACATGGGCAAAGAGCAAAGGATCAACACTCACCAAAATACCGGTAAGCTTTTTTTTTTTTTTTATTCCTGACGTTGCAAGAGCGCTGCCCGATCTTCACGTGCCGCTGAAGCAGTTGCAAATACTCAAAATGTGGCGTCTAATTGCCGTTGTAGTTAAACTTGGCCATCACAGTACGATTGGTAACTGCTAACGACTCATAATTGAGCTAAGGAAGGTATGTCAAGGTCCTTGACACACTCTTTGCGATCCTCGCAACAACGCGCCGGATGGCATCATCATGTTTCTGATGTAACGCCAAATTAAATCGTTACTTGGTTACAACGAGTTGCCGTTGTAACCGAGGCTATCGGTTGTAACGGAGTCGCCGTTGTAACTGAAATGCAATCGGGGACAGCAAAACTTAAGTTACCGGCTGGACGCCGCGAAGTCGATTGGACCTCCGGAAAGGGAGTCCCATACCTAGTTTTGCGAAGTTTCGTCGACAACATTCGTTTATTTATTTATTTTTTTTTCAGTTTTGATCGTAAAAAAGAAATGTCGTAAATATCGCCGAATGCCTCGATAAAACAAAGTGTTCGAGAAAAAAAATTAAAAAAAAGGTGGCCCAGGATCGAACCCGCGTCCACTT
This sequence comes from Ixodes persulcatus, assembly GCA_013358835.2. Taxonomy (NCBI): domain Eukaryota; kingdom Metazoa; phylum Arthropoda; class Arachnida; order Ixodida; family Ixodidae; genus Ixodes; species Ixodes persulcatus. The sequence goes on from JABSTQ010011368.1 coordinate 206,280, forward strand.
GCGTATGAAGCAGACGCCTTACCACTATCCAGGAGTGGCCAGGCTGACCCGGCCTAAGAGCCGCAAACAAAACCACGAAAGTTTCAAGAGCCGCGGGGGGGCAAACTTTTGTTTAGAGCAATAAACAACAACTACTTTCAATCTATACGAGTCGAAAGCAGTCCAATTGTACAATCAGCACGAAATGAAACCCTAACGCCGGAACGCGTGGCCGTTGATACAGGCTGCTCCACCTGCAGGGCCCCTGAGAACTAATGAAAATGCGCCGGGGTGCGAGGGTGCGGGTCCTCTAAGATGAGCTCGACCCTCGCGCGGCGCTTCAGGGAGTTCCGCGTTTCGCCGGTGGCACGCTGTAAGCGTTTCGCCGGTGGCACGCTGGACTAAAGGCCAAAGCTACGGTCTGCCAGGTCCAATCACGTTCCACGCTGAACTATGACATGCCTAACACTGATTAGGGGTGGACGAATGGTGCTCCGAATCAAAAAGCGCTGCATCATGTTTATAGCTTCGAGAGTACAAAGAGCTTGTATGTCGTGTCTTTCTTTGCAATGTAAAATGGCAAGGGGGATTTATAGCCTCACTTTCTTTTCAGTACAGAGGGAATATAGTTTTCACATTTAAATATTCTAAGCTTAAAGGGTAAGACAAAATGGCTAGGTGGCGTAAGCTGCCGCCCGATCCAAAGGGCTTAGCCGTATTCATCCATCCATCCATCCATCCGATACAAAAAGCACTGTCACTCGCTTTGTGTATCGGATTCCCAGCGATATCTCTTCAGCGCTGTCATTCATTATCGCTTTGTGTATCGCAAGAGAGAAATGAAAGTTGAAACATTTCGTGCACAGATGACCCGTAGTGCTTGATGACGGGTCACCGGAACCACACTGGGGCTCCGGTGAACAACGTGCCACGCGCGGTTTCTGAGGAATAGTGAAACGTCATAAACGCGAAATAAAATTTCTTTATTCGCACGACCATACTCTTTATAAAAAAAAAAATGCTGCAACAGTCCGACGCGGATGCCTCGGTTTTTATGAGCACTGCCCATGTTTTTGTGCGAGGTTATCAGTCGAATCTTAGAAAGCGAGGAATTGGTTGCTGACGCTCTCTTTGGTAACCTTCGATATGCCAGGCGTATCAATTACGGAGCGGAATAAATTCATCAACCTGTCTGAGCAGGGCCTATCGCAAGGGCTATAGCCAGGTTAAGCGGCCGCCCGGTGTCGACCGGGCGACAGTGCGGTAACAGAAAAGCACCCCAAGTGACGGCGCTTACAGCGCGCCACCGGCGAAACGCGGAAATCTCAGACGCCCCGCGCGAGGGTTGAGGACATCTTAGTAGGACCCGCACCCTCGCACCCAGGTGCATTTTTATTAGTTCTCAGGGGCCCTCCAGGTGGAGCAGCCTGTATCGATGGCCACGCGTTCCGGCGTTCGGGTTTCATTCCGTGCTGACTGTACGTAAGGCAGCAGTAGACTACCAAACCGTAACCTGTCTTCCCATTAAAACGCGTTCCATTTCTCTTCTTGGGGAAGTGCTGGTGCGACCAGGGGGGAGGCGGGGAAGTGGCTAGGGGGGGGGGGGGGGGGGGGGGAGGGGGGAGGGGAGCGGAGGGGAGGGAGCCGCGAGCGAACGATGGACTAAAGGCCAAAGCTACGGTCTGCCAGGTCCAATCACGTTCCACGCTGAACTATGACATGCCTAACACTGATTAGGGGCGGACGAATGGTGCTCCGAATCAAAAAGCGCTGCATCATGTTTATAGCTTCGAGAGTACAAAGAGCTTGTATGTCGTGTCTTTCTTTGCAATGTAAAATTGATGAGTCACTTAGTGCCATTCGATTTGAACCACTGTCCGCCCATCCCCACCAGTAATCCGAGACGCGGGCAACCGATAGGCGCATCGAAGCGCAATACCATGCAATTTCTAAGTGACTCGTGATTGGATCTGGCGGTCCGTAGCTTTGGCCTTTAGTCCATCGTAGGATGAGACGAAGTATAGCTTGGCCACCCCTGCTCGATGCTATGCCACCTTTTTTTTTTTTTTTTTCTCTCTCCTGTTTCAGGTCAATCCTTTATAACATCTTTGTTTTTACATAAAAAATCTGTTATATGTTGGAGAGTATTAAATAAAGGTACCCATTCAGGTACAACAGTATGGGGTTTCATAACCATTTTTGATGCGGGTAACAAGTTCAATGAAATGAAGTCTTACAGTCTTAGGGTGTAAGTTTATTTATTTATTTATTTCAGTACCTCCAAGGCCCAGAGGGCGTTACAGAAGGGAGTGGTGGAAAACATAAAAACAAACTACAGGTAGATAATTCAGCAATTTAACAGATAATGAAAAATGCAGACAATGCAGGTTATTGAGAAAGTACATAACACTCAATGGCGGATCTGAAAGTGAAATCGTCGGTAGTCGTTGCGATGGAGGCGGGCAGGTGGTTCCATTCGTTGCTAGTCCTTGGGATAAATGAATCGAAAAACAAGTTAGTGCGACAATGTGGCACGTCTACTTTGTTATGGTGGTCCGAACGAGATGAGACGTATGATGGCCCTGAAAAAAGTTCGGTTTTGAGGTGCGGGTTATAATGATATATTTTATGAAATAGCGTGAGTCGCGATATTTTACTGCGCAGAGAAAGGTTCGGAAGGTTCAAGTGAACGGGAGTAGTTTGACAAGACAAAACGCGCTCTGCGATTCTGTATCGATTCTAAGTTATTAATAAGAAATTCCAGGCTTGGGTCCCACACCGAAGATGCGTACTCCAGTTTAGAGCGGACGAGAGTTTTACAGAGGAGGAGCTTTAAAGATGATGGTGCCATAGAAAAGTTACGACGCAAATATCCAAGCATACGGTTAGCGTTATTTACTATATGTTTGACATGCATTTGCCAAGACAGATTAGCTGGTATGTGAACCCCTAGGTATTTGTATGACGTTACTTGTTCAAGTGCACTGCCTGAAAGTTGTTAATCGTAAATGCTGCCACAAACGGTCTGACGCGTAATTCTAATTACTTTACACTTGTTAGTATTCAGACGCATTTTCCAGATATCACACCAATTAGAGTTCTCGTTTCTAATGTCCATACGGGACTTCCACATGCTGTATAATGGAGAGCAGCATTGCAAGGTCATAAGGGAAGGCGTCTCCAGAGGACACAGGTAGAAAATGAAACCACTATGCTATGCCACCGCTCAGATAACTCGTTGTAACTATTCGTTTTATATGTGTTTCGCGTAGTGCCTATAGCCATTTCCGGCCGAAGTACCCTACGGAGTGCGTATAGCTTTACTCTATTCAAATCACGATTTAAAAATCATGATCTTAACCATGCCTTTACCCACTGATTTATTTTGCGATGATGATTTCAATCAGACCTTTCTAGTCAGAACAATCCGAAAATCATAAACTTTAATTGAATGCAAAGAGTCAGTAGGCAAAAAATATTTCGCGTGCTTCTAAAGAATAAAGAAAAAAAATCTGAGCGTTGGTTGAGTTTGCATTTACTAGGCTCGTCAATTACCCAAAACGTAAAAAAAAACTATAGACAGATTTGAGTTTAAAGGGACGGTTCCCTATGTACAAAGCGTCCCCCCCCCCCATCCCCCCCCTCCCCCCCCCCCCCCCAAAAAAAAAATGTACAGTTTTTTTTTTTATTATTATTTGCAAAAATCAATTGCGCATCGCCGAACCCTCATTTTCTGTCCAAAGGTAGCCCTCGAGGTCCGAACCAGATGCCAAAGTTTCAGCATTAACAGTTATCTCGTTCGAAAGTTATAAGTGATTTTCCGAAATGTTTTAATGAGAAAATGGTGGCCGCCGGAGCTCTCGCATGCATGGCCCATTTTCCCATTGAAATTTTTAGAAAATCACTTATAGCTTTTGAATAAGAAGACGGTTAGTGCTCAAACTTTGGCATCTGGTTCGGACCTCGAGGGCTACCTTTGGGCAGAAAATGAGAGTTTGGCGAAGCGTAGTTCATTTTTGGAGATAAAAAAAAACTGTGTATATATATATATATATATATATATATATATATACATTTTTTTAGAGGGGGGGGGGGGGGCGGACATTTTGTAGTTGGCATAAAGTTTATTTTTATTTAGCTGCTTTCACTTTATATAAATGATTTTTCGTATTTCCTCCGAAAGAGTAAAAATACAAGTGAGTTAGTGAAGTAATTCCGTTCGCGAAACCGAGACACGTAAAAAAAAAACACAAAAAAAACGATGTGTATTCGTTTGCCAATTAATGCGCGCGCGCGCGCGTGTGTATGTGTTTTATTGGCGCACTGGATTTCTTAGATGGTAGCAGGATAACGCGGGGGAAGGCGGCGGCAAACGAAAAGGGTCGTATAATAGATTAAACGAGAATATCATCCTATTGATCGCGTGCCGCCCAACTTCCAAGGGCTGGAGGTCAAAGCTCGTACCGGTTATAAGTAGGGGTGTGCGAATATTGAAATTTTCGAATACGGGCTTCGAATATCGAATCGAATATCGAATATATGTCTAGTAAACAAAAATTGCGAAACAAGAGGTAACTGCGGGTTTTATTGCCTTTTAAATATAAATCGATGCAGCTGCATTTTACTGGGCTGCAACAGGCTAAAGATACTTCTAGTAATTCACTCATTAGAAATTATCGTGTAGGAAAATTAACTGTCCAACGTGTTCAGAAAGAGAGCGCTCCCTACGCACCGTGACAACATTTCCGCCAGTAGAAAGACCCTTGCACTCGGGAAACTTACGAAATTTCACTAAAGTTTGAGGAAGTTCGACTTATGAACAGTATTGCCCGACTGCTACACGAATATTTCGAATTTTGGGAAACAAATAATTTTAAAGGTAGTTTATTTTTTATTTTATAGAATGGTTACCAAGGTTTATACCCTATAAAAGCGAAAATATGCGCTTTTAACGCTTTCATTAGTTATGAATGTGAACCAGTGATGCCAATAAACTCAACTAATGTTGCACTTTTTTTCCGCCTAATGGAATCAACTAGTTTATTTTTTTTTTTTTAATTTTCGTGCTTGCACACAAAGTTGAACTTCAGTCGAACTTGGTCGAACTCGAAACTGGGAAGGTTCGCGACATCCCTAGTTTTGACTCCGTGGGAGTGGCAGGAGTTTTTGTCGATGGCAACGCAATGTTCTGCTCGTACCCAGCTTTTTCTTTCTTTAATTTTCAAACATTTATATTAGCTATCACTCTCGAGGTTTATTTTATATTTATATTTCACTCTCAAGGTTTATTTTATTGTATCAATTTAAAGAACGCGCAATTACATCACATATTGCTATAAAAGTGACACACAACAAAGGGCTTGGTGAAAAAGAAACCGAAAGTGATCCTGTCTTGCTGCCATCGGACAGACAGAAACGGAGCAGACCGATAACGCACGCATCATACGCCTTTCTCAGTGAATAAACATATTCATAAGGGAATGCGTGGCAGGCAGATTATTCGTTACTTGCTCGAATATTCGCAGTTTGTGCGAATATTCGCCATTTTTCCCGAATATTCGGCTTTGACCGAATATTCGGGAACTTCCGAATATGCCATTTTCGAATCGAATACGTTTCGAATAAGGAAAATATTCGATTCGTATTCGAAATTTCGAATATTCGCACACCCCTAGTTATAAGTAAGAGGCAAATTCGTTCTTGGCCTTAGATTACTATATTAGATGCCGTAAACGGATGTTCCTAAAACTGACCTGACGAAAGTTTTATAGACTACGTCAATTTAAGTTTGGTGAGAGTCCGAAAGCGAAACCGATAAGTGGGCTCTAAAATTTTCATAACAGAACTAAGGCTCGTGGAATGTAGTAGAAATGTTACCAATAAACAGTAGATGCAAGTAAAAATGAACAAAAAGTGGTTTTATTTCTATCTTTTATTCGGTATTTTGCATTTGTACATTTTTAAAAACAGGAACTTGTTGCATTGTTTTTTTTTTATTTATTTTTATCTCGTAGACAGAGAGCTTTCGTAGTCCTGCGTGCTTAATACTATAAAACTGTGAACTTGAAAAAAAAAATGATAAGAGAAATAAGATAAACAATTGACTCTGTTCTATTCAGGCTCAAAGCATGCACACAACCGTTAAAAAAAAAGTTAAATGAAATAGATCATTTATAATTAACAATCATATTCTGAAAAAAAAAAAAAAGTCTTTACAGTTAGTGAAAACAGATAAATCATCAAAACATCGCCACTGATACTAACCAAAAAGAAACCCCTAGCGAGTGACAAACATACTACTACATACAAAAATTCACGGAACCGAAACAAACTATCAGGAGCAAGAAAAGTTAAAACTTCTGCCAAACTTCGTTTTACCAAGATTTAACCAAGCTAAGTCTTTCAGTCTCCTCTTGTTTGTTTAATGCGATGCCTCAAAGACGTGAGATTTTGTCATAGTTCCGTTGTAATCATGGCTTTAAGGTACACGACAATCAAGGTCAACATTATGTTTAGCCTACACCAAGTAGTCCAGCTTTCAACTTTGGTCAACATAGAGAAAGAGCAGAAAGTAAGCGATGACGAGCCAGGCAACCGCGCGCCGTCATTATAATAATAATATTTATTTTTCTATCAAGCTGCAATTGTGCAGCTTGACGAGTGCTGAGCCCTCTCCCCGATTGGCAGCAGCGGCAGGTCACAAAAGAAATGTATCACTTCACAAACAAACAAATAAAAATACTCAGGTCTCTAATTCAATGTATAGCATTCCAGTGTGGCAGATAAATTAGCTCTGCTAAAGAGATGGTTTAGTATAAAAGCAACAAGTGCACATTCAAAGGCTTAGATATATAGCATTACTCTGTATAACTGTTCATTTACTAAATTAATTCTCAACGGACATAACCGCAACTTATAAATGAGGACATTGAGTGGAATATTCAGTTAGTCATTGCTATGCAAATTCACTCTACAAAAAAAAAAAATCACGGATATATTGTACTGTTAATGTCGAAGGATGTATATTATGAGTATTCTGGCGATTAAGTAGGGTCGGAAGCACGTTGGAGAGCATTTGCTCACCATAGGCTGTTCTGCAACTGTAGGACTTTCCAGTTGTCTAGGCTACGAGTGGGATGTGTTGTTAGTTTCAGCGATAAGGACGCTACTTCACTAAGATTGCTAACATTATTTTTGATTTCAGACCTATAACTTAGACATAACCGATATGCATAGATATTGTGAAAACGTTTTGAAGTTTGTTGACAGAAGTCTACTAGGGTAATCATATGGAACATTACATATTATTCGCACTATCTTTTTTTTTGTAGCACAACTATCTTCTTCAAATTCGCCATTGTAGTATTTCCCCAAACAAAATGGCAGTAATGTATATGGAAAAAAAATAACGAGCTATAGATTAACAGCTTAGCATTTTTCGCCAAAAGAGAGCGGTGACGGTACATTATGCCAATCACACGTGACCTAGCTTTATCAAGATATAGTTTAGATATGTTTATCCCAAGTCATTTGTTCGGTGAACACTACTCCAAGAATCTTAAAACTGGTCAAAACTTCTATGTTTCTCGAATTCAAAACTATATCTCTTGTAATAGCTGCTTTTTTATTCTTCGGTTGAAACAAATTAGCTTTAGTCTTGCTCACGTTGATTTTTAAGACGTTAGCGTGGCTCCAGCTGCTAAATTTCTGCAGAGTTTGATTCGCGCTATGTGCTAGGTCATCACAGCACATACCCGTGAAAAACAAAGTTGTATCGGTAGCATAGATGACATATTTGGTATTTTTATCTACGTTCACGGTGTCATTAATATATAAATTGAACAAAAAAAACCCTAAAATACTGCCTTGTGGAACGCCAGATATGATAGGTTGAGTATCAGAAGAGTACCCGTTGATATGAACATATTGCTTGCAATGAGCAAGACACGATGAAATGATAGCTGACGCTTTTCCGCGAAATCCGTGCCTTTCAAGTTTCTATATCAACAAGTCATGGTTTAATTCAGTGGTTCTCAAATGGGGATTCGCGGACCCCTAAGGGTCCGCGGATCCCCATTTGAGAACCACTCATATGAGAACCACTCAACCACCCATTTATGAGAACACTCATATAGATTCTAGGGGTCCGCAAAGCCCTGCCTCATCAGTCAAGCCCGGCAATAAAAGTTGTCTTTTATCAGATAAAGAAGGACTTTTTCCATTTTCGGGCTAGTTTTCTCGTGTGTATATCAATAAGAGAAGTCTACTTCACACTAGCCCTTAGATAAATCCATTTATTATGTCATTATTATATTTAACTTATACATTCCCCCTCCCCTCACCACGAAAAGGGTCCTCCGTCATCTCCGCCGATCCACAAGGGGTCCGCGAAACATCGATGGTTGAGAGCCACTGGTTTAAATAATCAGACTTTCGTAAAATCAATGAAAATACCAAGAGTAATCTTTTTTATCCTCAAAGCTAGGCAAAATGTCTTCCTTTTGCTCCAGGAGGGCCAGCCCTGCAGACTAGCCTTTACAAGATCCTAATTGCGACGGAATGATTATATTGTTTTTATTCGCAAAATTTACCATTCTCGACAGCAGCATGTTCTCAAAACCCTTTGAAAAAATAAAGAGAAATTGAACGGGCTGCCTAAAATTCCCCCAATAGTTTATGTCACCCTTTTTGTACAAAACCGTTACCCTTGCGATTTGCATTCTCTGCGGGAAAACCCCGGCCTGCAAACACAAATTAAAAATATCCGTCAAACAGGGAGATATGACGTCTAACACGCATTCTTTTGGCCCTATTTGCATGTCGTCAGCGTCAGCAACTTTTACTATTTTTTAGTGCTAAGGAACGCACGCGTCGCCTCAGCTTCCACAACTTGCTGAAGAAATATCTTCAATGTAAGCACAGGCGTCTTCTCCTGGATTACCTCTTGGCAAGTTCGCACAATGATTACTAAAGGCGTTTGCTAGCTCTCGCTCTTTTAGTCCTGTGCACAGATTTTATCTATTTGTTTTATTTCAGATGAACGATTAAGAACATTATTAAGCTTTTTCCACGTGATGTCCGTTCGCTTTGCTGGTGACAGAAATGAGTTGAAATATCTTGCTCTGGCACTCTTTAATTCTTTTGTAAGTTGTGTACAATATATATATATAATATCTTGACTAGCAGCTTCGGAGCAATTCGTGGCTTACGGATTCTATTCGTTAGCTTATGGTTCCTTCATTCATCGGCCGGGTCGTCGTGATGATGAAGACGACTCTGGGGTAGTGGCGTGCCTGACCATCACGCGCCAAGCTCCGCGCGCACGGCCCGGCTTCCATCAAATCTTGCTATCTCATTGACAGTGAGAGCGAGAGAGAGGGAATAGTTGTTTATTTAGTCACGAAGAGGTCATCCTGTTTAAGAGCTGATTTGGTACTTAGCAAAGGAGATGGGGTAGGGTTGGGGACATTGAGTGGACGCGTCATCGTCATTTGCTGCCGGCCGCACATCTTTGTAAGAATATCTTCTTGGGGGACTGCAGTGCGCACCATCAAGTCTGGAGATGCTCTAGAAATGGTGCACGCGGTGATAAGATACACAGTGGTTTACTCACGAATGCCATGTTGTGCCGAATTTGGGCCGAATTTGGGCTCCGTTTTGTATTAATGTTTGTATCGATGGCTACATCATACTCGTTGGATTTTGTTTTTTATCATGCTGCATTGATATGTATTTCGCTGGATTGTCTGGTCTTACGCGCAAGCAGGATACTGCTTTTGTAGGCCCGCATTATTTATATGTATTTATAAAGTGAATAAAAAACATTATTATTATTAGTAGTATCATCACACTTGAGAAAAAATTTAAGAAAACGCGAGTACGGAAGCTCATGGCCAGGAATCACGTAACCACACCCGACCGCGTTTTTTTTTTTTTTTTTTTTTTTTTTAGGCAGACGGCGTTGACGAGGAGTTTGCGTGAACCGTTTGTCGTGCGATTGTTTCACACTTGTATATCTCTTCCGCTCGATGTTCTGCGCTTGACGATCGACTGGCCGGTACCACTAACGACAGTTCCGAAGTAGCGGCCCACGTCCGTCCCAACGTTGGTCCGTCGTGAGCAGTCATCGCGTCGTCCAGCCCTCGGTACGTCGCCATATTAAGAATGACGTTTACATGTACTAACCCTAATCCGTGCATCATTTTTTTTTTTCGATCAACGTGTTTGCAGTGTTTTTAGAGGCCTACAAAAATAGGGGTTCATATTCTTTTCTATTTTTAATATTGAATGTGTCTCTTAAATAACCCACGACTTTGAATATATTTGGTAGGCATAGTTTGAACGCCACGCGACGATAGAAAAGAGAGTGAGCTTGACTGAAACCGGCCGATTCTCGACCGGCAGTTTCCGGGCGGAAAGAAAACGAATTTCGGGCCACAAATTGTGTTCTGGTTAGTTGGGGTCTCTCATATGTCATGTACAAATAAAAACCTTGGCGAGCATAAATACCATGTCAGTGTCCCTTTAACGCAGGTTCCCCAACACACATAAGCATGTCACACAGATCGTCCTCAGCTATTGACCTCATCATTCGCTCCTCTACTATCCTTCTAGACATTTCGTGGAAAGTAGAGGCGAACCCATGGAGAAGTGACCATTATCGCATTATCTTCGAAATACTGAAGCCCACTCCCATTATAAGAACCTGTACTCCCCGATGGATAATTGAAAAGGCAGACTGAGGAAAATATTCTACAATAGCAACTTTACCAGAGGATGCCTTCTCAGGTGTTTCTGTTGATAAAGTCACTCAAGCAATCACTGCCCTGATCCTCGAAGCTGCAGCAAAATCTATTCCTAAAACGTCCAAAAAATTTCCCATTCTCCGTAAACCCTGGCGGAATAAAGACGCAAAAGCCCAATCAGCTGAGAACAAAGATTGGGCAATATTTTAAAGATATTCCACAACCGCGGACCTTATTCCTTTTGGGAAAGCAAAAGCCACTCAACGAAAAATTACAAGTAAAGAAAAGTCCTTGGGACAAGTCAAAGGAATCGATCAACCCTAAGATAAAAGATTGCGTTGTGTGGAATAGAGTAAAAAAAATAAGTCAGGAAAATACTTTAACCAGTAGTATAAGTATATATTTTCAAAGAATGTCAAGGAGGTATCAGATTTGGAAGAGCAGGCAGTCCTGTCTGGAGCCTTGTTTGCTGAAATGTCTAGCTCAACTAACTGTACTAGTTAATTCCTCATATCAAGCACGTAGCCAGGGGGGGGGGGGGGGCGCCTCGCCCCCGAAATCTTCCATTTTGCTGGGACCTTTTCTCCCCCCTCCCCCTCACACAGCATTTTGTCATGGGCGCCCCCCCCCCCCCCCCCCCCCCCGAAACAAAATCCTGGCTACGTCCCTGCCTCAAACACAAAAGTGTGCAAGAGAAAAGAAAAAAAAAAATCGCATGAAGGCCGAGCACGCCGCTTCATACAATGAGAATTTCACTTACACGGAACTTGAGAGGGCTCTGGAAGGAGGCAAGAACATGACAGTAGGTCCAGATGACATCAATTACTCTATGATCTCTAACCTTTCACCGGATTCGAAACATTCTTTTTTATCCTTCTTCAACCGCTTGTGGCATGATGGTGAATTTTTCGAAATATGAAGAAGAGCAATTGTTGTTCCTATTCTGAAACAGGGAGAGGATCCCACCAATGTGAGGAACTGCCGGCCTATCGCGTTGACAAGTTGCCTATGCAAAGTTTTAGAACGCAGGGTGCGGAATCGCCTCATGTGATACTTGGAAGCTAACATCCTCACGCCATCACACTGTGAATTCCGAAAGAATTGTTGCACAGCTGACCATCTTTCACAGAATGTCATCAGCCATGACATTCAGAAAAATCTTTTAATTTTTATAAAACACTTATTAGACCATCGGACATTTCATGTTAGGAGGAACCCGTTTGTCACAAGTATTTCCCCAAGAAATGGGAGTACCACTAGGCTGTGTTTTAGGCGTTGCGCTATTTTAATCAAATAAAATTTGCTGTCAAACAACTACCGACTTCACTATCCCACTGTATGTATGTCGATGACTTGCCGATTTCGTGTCAATGATTTCATCTATCATCTTTCTCACGGCAATCACAGCTTGGCCAAAACAAGCTCACTGAGTGGAGCAGCACGAACGGATTCAAGTTTTCAATAGAAAAGGTTGGCAGTACGCTTCACACGGCTACGTGGTCTATTCCAGGAATCTGAAGTTACACTCTGTAAGAAAACATTTCCCTTTAAGAAAAGCCGTAGATATCTTGGTGTCATATTTTACAGCAAACTAACTTTTCTACCGCATATTTAAGACCTGCGAGACAGGTGTTTGAAAAAGATTAATATTCTGAAAATATTTGGTGGCACCACATGGGGGTCACACCCAACGTCACTGCTCAGAATATACATGTCCCTCATCCGTTCAACCTTGGATTATGGCTCAAATGTCTATGCCTCAGCAAAAAAGTCTGTTTCCCGAAGATTAGACCCGATAGCAGACCAAAGGATTCGTCTTGGCATCGGCGCATTTCGAACCTCAGCAGTAGAAAGTTTGTACAACCTGGCAAGCGAACCTCCGCTGCATACGCCGCGAAAAGCTATCAATCAGCATACGGACTAAAAGTTGCATCAAACACGTAGCATGTGACATATCATACACCCCAATTATCGAAATCTTTTTTACAGTAAACCACACATCGTCCCGCCCCTTGGCATAATATTGCAAGCAATGAACGAAAAGTCTTGCATCAAATTGAATTAAATGTATCATTACTTTCAAGAGCTGACTCCATTGGAAAACTATAAAGTTAAGAAAGGTGACAACCTCACCTATAATATACCAGCAGACATTTAGCGAAATGCTAGAAGTATACAGACTTCTTAGAAACAGACACAGCTAGATGGATCAAAAACGAAAGAATATGTGGGTTGTGATTTTACTACTGAACTAGAGACAAGACATTTCAGACTTTCAAGACTTGTTGCTATTTTTACAGCAGAGACCTTTGCTGTCCTTGCTGCACTTAATTATGTAGAGCGTGGGTGCTGGAACAAAATAGTTATCTTGTCAGACTCTAAAAGTGTATTACAGGCATTAATTGGTGTACAACCACAATACCCATTCATCACTGAGATAAGAAAGCGTATTTCAGCACTTTAATCAAGAGGCACACACTTGTCTTTTTGTTGGGTACTGGGTCATGTACAAATTCCAGGTAATGAAAAAGCTGATGCTGCTGCACGAAATGTCCAAGCACTTCAACCTACAGAGATGAACCTTCCGCGAACAGACTACCAGTGCTACACAAACACATGCACACTCGTTGGAAAAACGTATGGAAACAGCAAACCCAGAACAAGCTTGTTACTATAAAACCCCACACTCTCCCCTGACATTTCTCACAAGACTTAACACGGCGTGAAACTGTCCTCCTGACCCGCCTTCGCTTTGGTCATACGCGTCTAAGTCATAGTTACCTCCAGGATAAATCTGACTTTCTGGAATGCGATAACTGCCACACTACTCACCAGTCCACATTTCTACATATGCCCAAAGTACCCGTCCATATTTGACAAATTATCAAACTTACTCAAACGAGACCATATCCCTTTTCATCCGGCATACCTTTTATCAGATATCCCGTTAATCTCTTACCTCCAACTCTTCACATCTTCGTCTAGACACGGCCTAACCTCTTTAAAATAACAGCTACGATAATAACCACGACAAATACTGATATTTAGCACCTACTTTACCAAATACTGACGCTCTTTTTGGCCCAATGGTAGCCCTTGCGCCAATAAACAACAGAGAGAGGGAAAAGCTGACGGCGTCCGTCGGTGGACAAAACTGACGCATTCCTCAAGGATCCACCGATGGATCTTCATTTATTTTAATGTTCATCTTAGTGAAAGGATTCCAAATGATTGCAGCATAATCTAAAGTTAGTAGAACTTAGTTTTATGTGTGAGGAGACGCAAGGAAAGGGGGGGGGGGGGGGGGAGATGATTTAACGTACGCTTTTAAGAAAGAATAACTTCCGCAGAGCATCAGACGTAATCGGTTTCTTTAGTCCAAGTATGATTACTAGTAATCCATAGCCCAAGGTATTTATATATCGCGTGACTTCGGATAGAATGTTATTTAAAGAAACTGATTTTTTTTTCTTCAATGTTTGCGTTTCATCGCGTTTCTTCGATTTGGTGGTTGCGGTTTTTAGTGGCGCTTCGCAAGTTTCTGATCGGAACCTGATGTTAAGTTTTACTAATCCAGAAATTTAATTATACAAATCTAATGGACCCTTTTCAAGAAAGCTTCGGCCCTAATTACCCGAGTCCGCCGTTGTGTGGGCAGGCTGTGTGAGCATATATATCGGACATGAGGCCCGCGTCAACACTCGGCGTGAAGTCGGTTCAGCCCTTATCAAGGCCGAATGCTACGTGAGCTTTCGGCGAGGACTCGGATCAATGCACGGGCTTCGTGCCTGGAAATGGCAAACGTCAATGTCTCTTGATTGAGAAAAAAAAAAATCTATTAATGATTTAATTATCCCGAACGCCATTGCACTTCACTAAATTGGTAACTATAATAATACTGCGTCGATTGTATTTGTCTCCGATGCGTGGTTTTCGCAGGAAAAGTTTCGTCGGTGTTTTTGGTGAGACATTCTGCGTAGGCATTAAAACGCGACCCCTATAGAACTCCAGGATGCAAAAGACAACAAGTCTCTATTAGAGACTTTGTGTGCGTGTGTGTGTGTGGACAATGGGAGCTAGCCTTTGCGGCCACCCACTAATCCTTCGAATCAGGGCTCGACGCTCCGCCGTCACCGCGTCTCCTCCTCTTCTTCTGTTTCTCTCCGTATTACTTTTTTTGGGGTACACGAAGGGATAGCCGCCGTACTTTGTTTCACGATAACTTGGCGAACTGTGGAGGCTGAGGACCCCGCGAACAACTAAGAGGCTCGGAGCGAGGCATGTGTGACACCACTCTACGGTCGACACAAACGCTCTCTCGTGACGTGGCGTCACGTGCCTCGCTCCGGCGCTCTTATAGGAAGTATTCACTGGCTGCCATAGCTGTGTGCTCGACTGCTGAGCGCGTGCTGATGGCGAGCTTCCACAGTTCTTTTGTAACGTGCATTTCGCACCCTCAAGATTGCTGGTCTCAGCAGCCTATTAATGTGGGCTCGTTCAGAGCATGCGCTCTAGACATCACCCACAAATATGGCGCCCAGTGAATGCTCCTTATTGGGTCGCGGAGGCCGCATGCGGAGCGCAAATTCGTCTGCTTCTTTTGCGGGCGTTGTGGTGACGTCAGAACGACGTCGAGCTCTGATTGAAGGATAGTGGGTAGACCTCGAGGCAGCTCGCTTTGACGTCTACCCTCTATCCTTCTATCAGAGCCATTCAGAGCTGTTCTGACGTCGCCACAACCCCTGCAAAAGAAGCAGACGAACTTGCTGTCCGCATAGTTTCCACAGTTTGCCAAGTTATCGTAAAACGAAGTATAAAATACTGTATCGGTCTTTTTTTTTTTTTGCTTTCTGAGACAGACAGGTAGAGAGACATATTCAGTTCTTCGCACGTTACATATGAACGTAAAGCCTAAACGAGAAGAAAGAAAACAAAATGGCCGCAATGAGATATTTTTGGGGAATTTTAATCATGTTTCGGAGATTACGAACGAAAAGAGCGGAAATTTTAATGTAGAGGTGAGAGGAAGAAAAAGAGGAGAAGCTCCAGCGAAGAGAACTTGTGAATTTTGGATAATGGCATTTCCGTGTCGTCGGCGACCGGACGTCGCGACGAGAATGGTCGTTGGACATCGACGTCACGCTTCTTGTTGCTCTTCTACTGTGGACTGTGGTACGGTGCACCCGCCTCCGACTGGTGTGTTTTAGCGTCCTTATTACGCCGCCCGTACATCAAAAGTGGTCCTGAAGCGGGATCAAATGACGTCACAGAAGCCGGAGCGTCATGCTGTTGCATGTCGCGATCCTAAACTGTAAACGTGAAAATTAAAAAAAAAAGCAGGAGCGAACGCGAGTGTTGCAGTCTTCGCGGCGCCCCAACTCCTCGCTACAGTGTGTCCTGGCTGCCGAAGCTTACAAATTAAGAACAAAAAAAAGGATGACGAAATGTTAGGCTAGGTGGCGCAAGCTGCCGCCCGTTACAAAGTGTATAGCCATTACCATTCGTCCTTCCACCCAAGGTTCTGTGGAGTGTGAAGCTGAAAACGACCTGCAGAACAGCAGCCCTTCTCTGCCACGTCCACCGCGGCTGCTGTAGTACCAGCAGGATCGGGGCTGACGAACTTGGCACTTGTATGACGTCACAAAGCGGAAATTGAAAGGTTAAGAGTTCATGGGAAAGCTCCTACTACCTTTTTCCACTTAACTAGAGCGAACGCTCGAAAGGAGGTCGCCTCTTTTCCAGCGTTTACTCCGCTAAAATAAAATAAAATAAAAGGCAAATTTTTTTGTAGGTAGGCAATTTATTACGGTTTTAAGAGACTACCTAAAGAATATTTTGCTGCAAGATCACGTATATAAGAAAGTAAGAAAAAAAAAAAAAAACTAACATGTCTGAAATCCGAAACCGAAACTCGAGTACGGAAGCTCATATGGCCAGGAATCACGTGACACACCCAATTGCGTTTTTTGTTTTCCCTTTCTTTTTTTTTTTTTTAAACAGACGCCGTCGATGACGATTTTGCGTGAACCGTTTGTCGTGCGATTCTTTCGCACTTATATATTTGTACATGTTCTGCGGCGCTTGAAGATCAATCGGCCGGTACCACGAACGACAGTTCCGAAGTAGCGGCCCCTCGTCCATCCCAACGTTGGTCCGTCGTGCCCAGGGGCGTACGCAGGTATTTCCTGAGAGGGGGGGGGGGGGGGGGGGCAGGTGTTGGTTAGCGTATCATATGTTTCAGTACCCCCCCCCCCCCTCCCCCCGCGTTTCCACACCCTAAATCTTTATACATGCAGAGTTCAAGAGGGGGGTATCCGCCACTGCTCGTGCCCCGCCATCGCGTCGTCCAGCCCTCAGAACGTCGCCATACTGAGAATGCCGTGTACATGTACTAACTCTCATGATCCGCGCAACATTTTTTTCTTTTTTTTTTCGATCAACGTGTTTTCAGTCTTTTAGAGGCCTAAAAAAAATGGGGTTCAGATTCTTTTCTATTTTTAATATCGAATGTCTGTCTTAGATAACCCACGACTTTGAATATATTTGGTAGGCATAGTTTGAACGCCACGCGACCATAGAAAACAGAGTGAGCGTGACTGAAACCGACCGATTCTCGACCGGCGGTTTTCGGGCGGAAAGAAAACGAATTTCGAGCCGCAAAATGTGTTCTGGGTACTTGGGTTCTTATAGCTCATGTTCGAATAAATATCTCGGCGAGTGTAAGTACCCTGTCAGTGTCCCTTTAACGTGTCACTGACTGTAGTCGCGAAGATGCGTTCCAGGCACCATATATGGCACCGTAGTTCTACGATCTTCGCAGACACGGAGCGAAAGTGAGGGAGAGGTAGTGATAAAGAACCAGAGTGCGGAAGATTAACGGTTAGGTGTCGTCAGAGTGAGGGGGAGGAATAGTGACGTACCGATGAAGGGATAGAGCAACTGGCAGAAATAGAAAAAAAAAAGTGCATTGTTGCGGATACGTATAAAAAAGTACTCGAAGTAAACTACAAAGTAGATGAGAGCTTAGGTACTTCGAGCGTGATGTAGTAACTACAATCGGGGCAGTGTAGTACTTGCGGTAAAGTACAGGGAGTTCCCGCGAGAAATGAGAACTGTGCATTTTTCGCCCCTGGGTAAATCAACTTTGCAATTCGCAGAAAGCTCGAACTCCGTGAGAATCTGACGCATAGCGGTTGGGACCGAACGCGAAAGTTTGAGAGCACGACGTTACCTGGATCAAAATTGGCAATTGAGGAAAACGAAAATTTTCCACGAGGCGACGTCCAGCTAAGTCTAATTCCGCCAAAACAAGGAATGACACTGTGGGCGACTGTAGCATCTATTTCAGGGAAAAAACAAAAACAAAAAAAACTTGTCAGCACGGAAGGAAACGATCTTCTCTTTTTTGCTGACGATGTTTTCCACTGATATAAATCCCACAATCGTCCACAGTGTCAAGTTCTGTTTTGACGATATTAGGCTTAGGTGGACGTGAGCTCGTGGAGAAATGTGGTTTTTCTCAATTATCCTTTGATCCGGGTGACGTCATTTCTCTCGAATTTTCGCGTTCTATATGCCAACCCCAGTGTCACATTCTCACGGGGTTTGATCTTTCTGCGATGCATAGTTTATTTGCACGGACCGAGAATCACGGTTCTCTTTTCTCGGGAACTCTCTTTAGAATAAATGCAATGTCCTTTGAAAGTAAAGTCGAAGTACTTTCTAACACAATCTTTCATGATACCCTTTCATTCTCCTACACAGTGTTGGTTGTTTTTTTTTACATTGCCATCAGTTATTTTCGTAAATGGTGGCGAACATTTTGTGACGTGGCCACAGGGTGGTTATCTTCGAAAATGGCGCCAAATTCAGAAGTCCCTGCGACTTCTGAATTTGGCGCGCTGTGACTTCTGAATTTGGCACCGCTTGCATTAGGGGAGATCATGACGTCAGCCCCATAGGTTCTGCGAGCAATCCTCTCAATTCCTCCTTTCCATTCGAGAAAGAGGAAAACCCTCCTCCTTCCGGCGGGGGGTAGCTCAGAGACCCGCTCCTGTGTGGAGACGGAGGCAGAGGAGCGCGGGAGGGAAGGCAGAGAAGGAAACTGGGAACCGGTTTTCCGCCCGGCAGAAGGCGATTTTGTAGGTCGGCCTTTAACCTCCCTTGCGCTGACCGAGCGAGCGGTGGCGAGTTCGAAATGCTGCTGGAAAGCCGACCCCAGTACAAGCGGAGCGTCGCGTCATCTGCCCGGGCGTTTTTCTGGTGAAAATTTAATATCCCTCCCAGTTTTTTTCTGAAGACTTGACAACGCATGATTTCGTGATATAACCTGAGAAAACCAATTTTGGGGGATGTACTTTGAAGTGGGGAGTCGTACTTTCCTCAGAAAGTACAAAAAAACAAAAAAAAACCTCCAATTAGCATACTCGGATAATGCATACTTCGAGTCAAGTAAAAGTTTTCTATACCTACTTTAAGTAGGACTTTAAGTGCAATGTAATTTAAGTACTTTCCAACACTAGAAAAAAACCGTGGAGCAAACTTTACATCGCAAGACTTTGAGTTAGGAGCGATTTCCAAACACCCGTCAATACCCCCCCCCCCCCTTTAAAAAAAAAAAAAAAACAAAAAAAACATTTACTTTAAATGCCTGGACAGAACAGGTATGTCACAAAACGTCTTTTCCCGAGTAATAGACGCATGTTTAGAAATTGCTTTGACGTGAAAATGAATCTCGCAATTAAAATATGTGCTAAATAATGTTTTCTTTTTTTGCTCTGAAACTCTGTTACACGTGTCCTCTTCAAGCACATTTTTCTTTTTGTTGTGTGTGTTTTTTTTTTGTTTTTTTTTGTTTTTTTTTGGGGGGGGGGGGGCGGGAGTTAAGTGTTCTTTTAAACATAAATTGTCAGTCACGGCGTCTCACTGTTATTCATTAATTCATGACATACTGCACATGGTCCAATCTAGAAGCGAAATTATTTATGACATACTGCAGGTGGTACAACGTGGAAGTGAAATAAGAATCAAAAGACAGCAAAGCCCGTCAAGATCACAAAAGTTAGTAGCGGATTATTGAAAACAAAATGTTTTCAATAATCCGCTGCTGAACATTTTGTTCAATAATCCGCTGTGAACATTTTGTTGTGCATCATTACCAAGGCGTCCAGCTGTTCATGAGCACAGAAAATAAACAAATGAATGAATGAATGAATGAATGAAAATAACAGTCGGAAACCACGGTGACCGAAACTTCAAAAAGTTCGTACAAATGCAAACCGTTACTACACATGAAAAAAGAAAAAAAAAAAGAAAGAAGCAAATCCGCATTGTTAACGGGGAAAAATCTCTATAGTGTGATAACTAAAAACAAAAAAAAACAACAAAAAACAATGATGATAATGGCATTTTTAATGTCAATTTAGTTTATTTTCCAGAGACTGGAGGGACCCTCAGACAAAAAGCTGCTAACAGCAGCTTGACGGGGTCTGAGATACCGTTACAGAGGCAACAAATATTACAACAAAAAGGTGTCTAGTTACACATTATACAAAATACAAGTAGTTCAGCACATGAAATGCTCTCGTGGATCAGCTTTTGAAAGTGCAATTACATTTTTATTATTATAAGCCCATTCATTTAGATCTGTCGGGAAGTTATAATGGAGGGATTGTAAATTATAATTTGTATGGCTTCGGGGGACCATCGATCATCTCTCCGGGGGACGAGTACTGATAATACATTCATGCCTCGTTATTTCGGAAATACTATACAAGAAATCTATAAATGGTTCAGATGAAAAACGAATGGAATAAAGTAAACGATATTTATTCATGTTTTCGATGCGAATTACTTTAAATTTACAAAATAAAGGCACTGAAGAGTAATTATACGGGTCGTTTGCAATATAACGCAAAATCTTTTTTTTTTTAAGCAAAAGAATTTTATGCAAGTTTGTTTTAGCAATGGTTTCCCAAACCAAATGACAGTAATTTATGGGGGAGTTAAACTAGGCGTAATATATATCTTCAGTTTAATATTGGTTGGTAAGAAATTGCGGTACCTGGTGATCACACCAACTTCCTGGGACAACTTTTTAATGAAATAATTAATATGAAAGTTCCATGGCATATCCTCAGAAAGAGATACACCTAGTGTTTTATGTTAAGGGACAAATTTAATGTCCGTCGCTCCGAGTTTTAGGGGACAGAACGTAGTTATTAACTTATTAGCTGGTCTGAATAAAATTGTTTTACATTTTATCGCGTTTATTCTTAATCCATTTACTTCTGACGAAACAAACAAAAAAATTTGGAACTATATTGGCCATCTTAATAAGGATATCAGCATCGTCACCAGTAAAAAATAAGCTGGTATCCTTCGCATCAATTATAAACTGAGTTTTATCATCAATATTAACAATGTCATTTATGTAAACATTAAATAATAAAGGTCTAAGGATACTTCCCTATGGAGCACCACATACAATGTGTTCGAAAACGAAGATCGGTGACTGTAAATATTTGCACGCTGCTGGCGATTATACAGTAATGATTTACACAACATAAATGGTCTGCCGCGAACGCCATATGTATTCAGTTTTGCAAACAAGGTTTCGTGATTAAGGCGGTCAAAAGCTTTATTAAAATCAATGAAAACACCAAGTGTTAAAAAGTTTCCTTTCAGTACTTCGCATTATAATTTCTTTTTGTTGTAATAAAACTGATTCTGTAGATATGCCTCCTGGGAAACCAAATTGAAAAATGGTTAGTAAAGAATGCTTAAAAAAAAAAAAAAGAAAAACTTTCGAGACGTTTAAAAATAAGTTTTTCGAGTCCCTTGGAGAAAATGGGAAGAACATATATAGGACTATAATTGTTAAACATGTTTGTTTTTATCCTTCTTTTAGCTTGCTTCATAATTTCGGGAAAATGGACGCCATGATAAGGATAGGTTAAAAATATATGCACTAAGGACGGTGCAGTAATGTCTATAACGAACTTAATGGGTCTGATTTGAAAATGCAAAGGTGCGAGTGAGCTGGACAAGAATCCCCGGAGAAGGAGAACAAGAGGGACAAAGAACAAACCCAAAACTCCAAGCACAGCTAGGTGACTGGTGCGCGACTGAAAAAAGTCCGCCTGGTCCTGGTATCGAACCCGGGACGTCTCCATTTCCAGTGGAGCGCTCTACCAACTGAGCTAACCAGGGGTTAGACGTCGATAGAGAGAAATGAACGAGCGAGGCGGGCGCCTTCATATTTAAGGGCAAAATAAACAAGCAAGAAAGGCGGAAAAAACAAAAAAAAGTCGGCGAAAAAGTCTGGAAGGTTGATTTAGATATATTTTCCGTTTTTTTTTTTCGATTTTTCGTCTCCGTTTTTTTATTGTACGGGGCGTAAATTAACACCACCTGGAATAATCTAGGCCCGCGAACAGCCTTCCTTTACCTCGCCGTGAACGTCAGCACACTAATAGCGTGAGGTGCAGCGATTGGACCCGAGGCCGATTCCGAGCGTCTTTCGACGCGTTCATTGGACGCGAGACCCGGCCGAATGCTGACGCGCCACTCGTGACGCCCGATCGGCCTCTACGCCCGCGATGACGTCAAAAAAAAAAAAAAAAATGAAAGACGTTTACAAATCTGTGTAACGCGAAATCAGGAGCTCAGCTCTTGAGGAGGAGGAGGAGGAGGGGAGGGTATGCCCTCCTCCTCCATCCGCTCCCCCTCCAATTCAGTTTCCCCGCTAAATTTAGCGGGGAAAATGACGTCACATGACTCGGTGTCACGTTACCTAAGAACGAATTCAGTTTTTCCGCTGGCGGGGAATCGTATTAGTGTTGAGGTCACTTGACGTCAATTTTCCAGCTAAATCTATCGGAGAAACTGAATTTCCCCGCTAAATTTAGCGGGTAATTAAATTGGTGTTGAGGTCACGTGACGTCAATTTTCCCGCTAAGTGTAGCGAGGTTACGCGGACGCAACGAAGCACGGAAACGGGCGCCTAAGAGTTGTATTGGATTTTTTTTTCTCGCGATCAGATTTTCTTGCATTACATTACTTTCTCAATTTTCGTTTCTATCTTTTGCGTTCTAATTTTATTGCAAAAAAAGAAAAAAGAAAAAGAAGTGACGTGACTGACGATGTTCGAGGTATAAATAAAGCTCGGTGCATCGATTTACTGGCTGAGACCACCGCTTTTTCCTCCAGTTCAGTCCGTTATAAATCTTCCTCGTGCGATGATTCTCTAATTTAAATACGGAACATACGCGCATATTGAAAGCACGAAATGATAAACGAACGGTAAAAAAAAAAAAAGAAAGTTTTATTATTTTTGCGGGAAAGGTTTCACATAAGTCATCCTAGTAAAACCGGTCCGATTTAAATCACGTTTTTTAAGTCGTCTCGATATTTATTTCCCTGGCTGTAGTCCTCGCTCCATTTTCGCGTGAGTGGTACCACGTTTAATTCTGAAGTAGCCGGGAGAGAGGAAATACGATCTTCGTTATTTCCCGTTCGAATGAGGTAAAATTTTGAAACCACCGTTTCTTGAACAAATGGTGAAATATAGAGATTTGTCAATGCGGTGTCGGTGTAGTACGTAAAAGGTGATTTCATAAATAAGTATATAGAAACTACTTAAGCTGCAACCCTCTACGCTGTTTATTTTTTAATTAGACTATTATTGAAATTATTTATTTTATTTCGTGGGGCAACGCCTAACCTGCTACGGGACGCTTTTTTATATATATTAAAAATAAATTCTGCTTCCGAAGGGCAGAATGACCGCATGCGCATCGGGCATCCCAGCGTACTCCAGTTGAGGTGAGCTTTTCTCCGCATGGGACAGTTATACGGTGAGCTTTTCTCCGCGTGGGAAAGTTATTATGCTGTGAGCTTTTTGTCCGGTGAGCTTTTGTCCGGTGAGCTTTTCTCCGGTGAGCTTTTCTCCGCCGCCCTTCAAGTGCAATCTTATTGAATACTTTTGAACGAGAGTAATCGTATTTGTAGTCGATTACTTCTTTTGTGCAAGTGTGCAAGACCCGGGGGGCCTTCCGCGTCCCGTTCGTCGGCTCGGCACGTAACAGGCGTAGATTTGACCTTTGGTTCTGGGCGCAGCCGGCGGTAATGGTGTCGTTGCGTTGTCCGGTCAGGACGAAGGGCGGGGCTGTCCCCTGGACCGGGAGTCCCTCGGCCGCTGCAGCTGGTCCTTCCTGCACACGCTGGCCGCCCACTACCCCAAGCGCCCCACGGCGGAACAGCGCACGGACGTGGAGGCCTTCTTCAGGCTCTTCGCCAAGTTCTACCCGTGCAGGGACTGCGCCGACGATTTCCGCAACAGGTAGGTGCTCGGTGACGCGCTTGAGACGAGCAGATTTGTGAAGGGTGAGCAGCGTGAACCTCGTCCCCGACTCTCTGGGACGTCCCTCTCTTCGGCGCTTCTCCGCTAAATCCACTGAAATGAGAATTTTAACTGAACGGCGAACGTCGCGCTGTTCCCCGGGATCATTTTAGATGGCAGTCTAATATATCAACGAGTTTTAATTAAACTCTCGAACGCGTATAGTTTTTTTTTTTTTTTTTTTTTTTTTTTTTATTCAACGGCTTTACAAAGTTGTATGCATTGCACCTTGTAGATCGTATTAACAAAATTATCAATTTCTGCTTTTTGTCGACAAAAGATCGTAACGTTCCCGAGGATTCTAATTTCCTGGGCTATCCTATGACGCGTATCAATTAGAATTTTGATATTTTCTTGAAAACTTTTTTTATTCCAACAAAGTTGACCACGAATAAAACCGAACGAAGGAAAGACGGAGTGCAAGCAGCGTTCATGGACAGTTCCCTAACTGAGCTAATTTATACTTGTTTTCACCTCCAAAAATCTTAGTAAAAAAAAAAGTGTTTGGCGGAGCATTACTCATTTTTCTTTTTATGCAGAGAATTAGGATGTTAGTAGGTGCATTTTAGATTAGATATACGTTATCCTATCAAGACGTACACGTTTAAAACGCCAAGTATTATCGCTTCTTCCTCCGACAAACAAATATCGTAAGAACTATTTCGCGCGGCGTAGGAAGAACAACGCTGCCGTGGCGCTGCGGTCGGCGCGAACGCATAGAGAACACACGCAGACGCCTTGTGAACGCAGGCGTTGCGGGGGAGAATCCGCGGGGTCTCAAACACTCGGGATTCGAGAAATCCGGAGGCCACTTTGCGGGGGCCTCTGCCGAGGCTGCAGGTTTACGTCTGTGGGTAAACAGGGGTCGCGCTGGGGACCCCTCCAGCCAGCCTTGCAGTCCACCGAAGCCTGATCAGAGGTTTGCGACGACGACGTACTTGGCACGCGGCGAAGGCCGCGATCCCCGTGTTTTTGACCTCAAACACATCATCTTTAACACAACTACTAATTTGTTTTTGTTTTTTTACCGCGTTTTCTGTATAGTCAGCTCCAACCTTCCGCCCTCTCACACTACTTTATCTCCCTATACTCGCTTTCATCTCGAAACAAGTAGCAAAAAGAAAAAAAAAAAGTCCGGCTCCTTGCGTAGCGTTACTAATTTCCCCCTTTATGTGGAGAATTAAGATATATGTGGGTGCATTTTAGATTATATCTGTTCTCTCGCCCCTGTGTTGTTGGTAAGGACGGTCAGGTGCTGGGCGTCCGTCGCTCTGATTGGTTCATGGGGGCCGTAGCATTCGCTCTGTGCCAAGTTACGGGGAAACGAAACTAGTCTTAGTTTAGGAAACGACGAGCCGCCGGCAGATGCGCAAAGTACCTGCAGGGGCACTTTGGGGCCCTGCGGGGCGCATGCATTCACGTGTCTGGAAACCCTGCCCTCTGGTTAGGGGGGAGATCTATCAGGGCCGGATTGATGGGTCAGGCTGGGGAGGGGGGCTCTGCAAAGAGATCTGACGTCATTGGCGCAGCATTGCCCAGGTATATTTGGTTGTCCCGTCGCAAATGTCCCCTTCGTAATCCTCGTTTTCTTTTAGCTGTGTTATTTATGTTAAACTACTACCAAGTCGTTTAATTGAACTTTCTGGTCAGTTTTGTTGACCTGATATTCGCCATTTCAACAAAAACTAAACATGTCTTCCTAAATGAAAAGTTTACTCCGACGTTTTTTTCTTGGTCCTGGATTTGCCTCAAAATTTGCGAAACACATTCACGAACATCGCTGAAGTAGTATCCCAGATATTAGGCCGAGATAATATTTTTTTTTTCTTGAGTTATTGAATTTACAATTTTCGACCTCACCGTGTATATTTCAAACTGAAAGTTTCTACTGGCAACAATGAAAAAGTGACGCCAGCGGCTGGCAGGGGTTCGCTCTTTCGACCGTAGACTTTGTTCCCAACTGATTACAAGCAGTTTTATTTTGTCAAATGAATACTTTGGAAGCTCACTCCAGTCACCGCGCTCCAGCATGAAACAAATGATTGGCATATTCTATTTTTTAGTCTGCTTACTCGACTGGCAAGCCTGCCTGCCACTGACGTTACAGCACTAAAAAGAGCGGGTATATTTCGACGTTGGTTTTCGCATCATTTTCATTTGCTGATCTGACCATAACTATCGTGAATTTCGCGATACTAAAGAGCATACTGGAAAGGGTAAAGGTCGGAGATGCAGAAAATATAGTTAGCTGGGGTAGCTCGAAAAATCGCCGGGTATACCCCTATCAGACGGGCTCTTCAACGTATAGTGCACTCGCCTTTAAGGTCCGTTCACACTCTTGCGACCGAATAAGACCGAGAGAGACCAGACCGGTTTTATGCCTTTTGTGACTTCTTAGGACCGGATGCGCTGCAGCGGAGCTGGTCCCAAGAGATCGCAAGAGGCTTAAAAACCGGTCTGGTCTCTCTCGGTCTTACTCGGTCGCATATATGTGAACGGGCCTTTAGTGTCATTTGTGTAGTGCGCCCCGCGGCTTCTTCCTGAAGAGCATGCACACTTGAAGTGAGTTGGCTTTCTCCCCTTTATCCTTGTTTGCGCTGATCAATTGATGTTGATTTTGATCAATAAAGACTATTATTATTATTATTATTATTATTATTATTATTATTATTATTATTTTTCTTTATCTTGTCTTTTGGCTTATTATGAACTACTACCTGTGTCAGCAACAACGCCGTTCTACACAGCATTCCACCATGTCATCAGACGATACTTGTCTCGTATGCTCCGAGTCTCTACCAAGCAACGGCCGTTTCATGAAATGTGCCGATTGTGCACGATCGAGTCACCTTGGGAAAAAACGTTCGGGGGTCTCTGAAAACACCTTTAAAGCCATGAGCGCCTCGAAACACGAGAAATGGTGTTGCCTCGAATGTCGAGGAGGACTCGCCAAGTCACACATAGACTCCACTCCAACTACGTCATCTCAATCAGACCCTAGTTCTTTTCTTTCGGAGCTAGCTAAAGTAAACAAAAAGCTAGACCTCCTACTCTCCTGGAAAGACACCGTCGACACCCTTCATGATTTACACCCAAAAGTCGACGCTCTGTTGTCAATGAAGCAGGCGGTCGACACTATGCGAGACTCATTAACTGCGTTGCAAGAATCCGTGAATTTTGTCTCCGCTCAATACGATTCGCTCGTGACAACAGCGAAATCCCAAGACCACACCATCAAAGCCATGCAACTAGAACTGAGCGCCCTGCGATCTTCTACAGCGGAGCAGGCACTCGAAATACATCGGCTGAAATCATGCCAAAACGACACGGAGCAAGTCGATCGTCTTTCCAACATGGAGATACATGGTATTCCGTTGAAAGCTCAGGAAAATATTCGAGATATCATGTCAGACCTCGCGGAGAAAATTGAAGTTGAGGATTTTCAGGCTGGACATGTTATGTCAGCCCATCGCCTGCCTGCTAGGCCTGCTAGACCAGCTGCTATACCTCCTATCATGGTTAGGTTCTCGTCTGTTGCTCTGAAAGAACGTTGGATGTCACGCCGTGGGAAGCTCGGCTCCCTACCTAGTGACGGTGCTCACCCTCGAATATATTTCAATGATAACCTCACAGATTCCAACAGGAAACTATTCTGGATGGCCCGAACTAGAGGAAAGGAGAAGAACTTTAAGTTTATCTGGGTACGACGCGGCAAAATTTTCGCAAAACAAAGCCAGGGATCCACGACACTTCACATCACTAATACTGAAGCATTGGAGCTAATCGCCTAGAAACAAATGGCTAGCTTTTTTCGGCTTAACAACCTTCAATCTTGCCTAGAAATCTTCACAACAAGTGCATGTTCTTTCACTTTATTTCATGTTAATATCCGTAGCCTCCGGAAGCACTGGAACGAATTCCAATTGGCTATTAACTCTGTCCTCCCAATAACTGACGCACTTGTTTTAACAGAAATTAATATTTCTAATGAAAGTACAGACCAATTTTCCTTGCCCGGATTCAAAAGCATTTTTCACACTCGCGACAAGAGACGCGGCGGTGGAATCGCAGTTTTTTTAAAACAAGACCTAATTTTTTTCGGATATACAAGTAGCGTTTCGGTCATCTGAAGCAATAGCACTGCGCATACTTACACCAGTCTCCGATCTATGCTTGCTGGCTTTTTATCGTCCCCCCTCGGAAAAAAGTTTTCGAATTTTTAGCCGAGCTTCGAGAGTGTCTGTCAGCTTTGCCAGATAAAGCGTCCCTTTGTCTTGTAGGAGATTTTAACATCGATTTACTGAAGTCTTCGAAGCCACTTGTGTGCGAATATCTTACTCTCCTGTCAGATCATGGCATCGAGCCGTCAATTTTTGGTCCTACAAGGGAGGAACTGTTCAGAGGCAATTTGGTTACCTCCTCGATAGATCACATTAATCTAAGGTCGCCATTATCAAATGCAACAGCAGCAGTCATAACTCAAAAACTATCGGACCATTACTTCGTGGCATGCCACATAGAATTTCCTGGCGTTACATCAAAAATAATGCAAAATAAAGTGCGTCAAGTTGAAATTACTGACCATCAAAAACCTGACAAATATATATCCACCTACGACTGGCAGGCTTTCACACAAACACACTTGGACATATACCCCTCGTTTGTTCAGCTATTTAGGCAGTTCTATGAGAACTCATAAAAGGTTATCTTCATAAAACAAAGAAAAGCAAACCTACCGTGGTTAAATAAGGATATACTATCTGCCATAAAGCTTAAAGAAATTGCTTGGAAAAAATGCCGTAGATCACCACAGAGCTCGAACTTTCTATGTGAGTTCAGAACTATTCGCAACAGAGTAAGCGCCCTGATTCGTTCAGCAAAGCGTCTTTACTTTCATAAACAAATGCTAGAAGCTCGAAACAATCCTGCGAAATCGTGGTCATTGATAAATGAATTACGGGGAATTCCTTCCAGACGACTACAAGGGAATGCATTCTATGCTTCTTTTGGACCTGATCCACTGGCTACGGCTCGTGCATTCAACAATGTTTTCGCAACATTTTCAGGCAAACCCCGAGAAAATGACTCATCAGCTTCGCATCTTCCTAACTTAAATATAGCGTCGGCATTTCTTCCACAAATGACCCTTTCCGACCTTGAGACAATAACTTTTAGTCTGAAACCGAACAAGTCCCCAGGATACGATGGGATGCGCCTCAGCAATCTTCGTAGAAATTTTAACTATATAAAATACACACTTCTTGCTCTCTTCAACAAAATAATCCTAACTGGTTCAATTCCTGTCGAACTCAAAACCGCCATTGTTAAACCTCTTTTCAAAGGAGGACAACGAGACCGGATAGAAAACTATAGGCCAATATCTATTCTGCCATGTTTGGTTACAATATTAGAAAAATTTATTTATATAACGATGGCGTCCTTTGTGGATAAATACAACATAATATCTCCCACCCAGTACGGATTTATCCCGGGACGTGGTACTCAACATCTTCTCGAAGCTTTCTCAGACAACATAAATTTAGGTTTCGAATCTAACCTGTTTACATGCGCATGTTTTCTCGACGTCTCCAAGGCGTTCGACACTGTAAACCATTCCATTTTAATACAAAAGCTCTCAGCTGTTGGTTTCCGAGGGCCTTTCTTAGCCCTGTTAAAAATTTTTCTACAAGATCGAACACAAATGGTTTCAATAGATGGAAGATGTAGCAACAAAATTTCCCTAAAAGCAGGTGTGCCACAGGGCTCGATTTTATCCCCTCTGCTCTTTAATATATACGTCAACGACATGCATACCTCCATCTCAAACTGCACCATCTATCAATATGCTGATGACACTCTTCTGCTAACGAGTCACCTTTCTTTTCCCATAGCGATGAAAATGCTACAGAAATGCTCCATCGAATTAATGGACTGGTTTGGCAAAAATCTAATCGACATAAACGTCTCAAAAACAAAATTAGTTTGTTTTCACAATCCACTTAAGACTATCGTTTTAGACATTCCTCTTCTGCTCCACACATCACGATGCGGCGCCTGCCACTGTGCTCCCATTCCTTATTCGAACACCGTAAAATACTTAGGTATTCTCTTTGACTCGGACCTTTCGTGGAACTCACATTTCATAAAACTATGCTCCAAATTAAGGAGTGTTTCCTGCTTATTATACAACATCAAGCCCTTCCTGCCATTTCATATCCGAAAACGTATAGCTAACTCGTTAGCACATAGCATACTCCGCTATGGCATAACAGTTTACGGCAACTGCTCCGGGTTATGGCACAAAAAAGTCAACAGTATCTTAAAAGGAATCCTGCGTCATGTACTTTACAAACCCATGACATCTTGTCCCGATCCTTTTCAAGCCCTCTTCATGCCTAATTTTCAGTCTCTCTTGTTTGAAACGATCGTGCTCACCCACTACTGGAATGACGAATTTAAAACACCCCGTCCAACATCCCGTCAACTACGACTAGACACTCGGTTTTTTGTTCCCACCTGTTATACACGTTATGGCAAACACATGCGATGTTACTATGTTCCTCAAACTTTTAACTCGTTACCATCCAACTTTGAAGACCTGACTCCAAAAAAGAAACTAAGGAAAGTTCTACATCATTATACTTCCTTAAATGAAACCCCTTAAAAGGCCTGTTTTTTGTTTTTTTTGTTTTTTGTTTTTTTTTTTTGGTTGCGGTTTTTCGTCGTGTTTAAAAGACCAAACATCCCCGCTTTTTTTTTTTTCAACAATTTTTTCAAATTTTTATTTATGGTGCACATTTTTTTGGTTACTTTTTACTTTTTTCTAACTTTGTGAAGTTATTGTGATTTAAAAGGACCGAAGACTGATAGATATGTATATACTAGAGCTAATTGATCACACTGATTTGTGCTCCAGAGTATGTACTGTTCGTATGTAAAACATTTGACATTCTGTGTCGCATGACCAACCTCTGAAACTTTACGAACTTTTCTCAAGACTGTGACAAAGCTGACATTCTTTTTCATTTGTACACTTACTGTTACTGCGACGCTCAAGCTTTTTATGTTCTTTTTTACACTTGATACCAATGCGATGCTCCAGTTTTTTTTTTCTGATACTTTTCTTGATGCTACTGCGATGCTTAACTTTTCTGTTCATAACAGTACTTCACTCGATGTCACTTCAACTTAGGTTCTGTCCCACAAGCCCTCGATGGCTTTGACGAACCTGCATTAATTTTGACTAGTCTCAAAGAGGAGCAATAAACTTTATTATTATTATTATTATTATTATTATTATTATTATTATTATTATTATTATTATTATTATTATTATTATTATTATTATTATATATCAGAATCATACAGTTGGCGTAAATATCGTTGTAACGTGTCTTTATAAAAGAAAGGACTAAATATCGCTGAGACATTTATTCCTTTCACATTTTAGGTGTCCAACAATACTGTACCCATCGTTATTGTCATCATTTCGGAGTGGCGCTAATTCATACCGTGTGGCACCGAAACACTTGAAGTGGCATTCGGTGAGCTGAAATGCGCTCGGTTGAAGTGCACTAAATTAGGCCGTCTGACTGGGGTATAAATCTGGTTCACACAGCTTCGTTTTCTTACGTGACGTTACGAAATCTTACGTCTGCTTACGCCACAAGTCACCGGGACATCTGTGCTTCGTATTAAGCGTGGCTAGAGTTCAAGGAGATAGTCTGGCACGCGCGACATGGAGCCACGAATGTTTCGCTGACTTGTACGTAACGTAGGCTGTGCAAACCAGCGTTAAAGGCCGACCGACAAAATCGTCTTCCGCCGGAGAGAAGGAAACCGGTTCCCAGTTTCCTCCTCTGCGTTCCCTCTCGCCCTTTCTTCCCCTCCTCTCCCCACAGGAGCGGGTCTCTGAACTGCTCTGGCAAAGAGGAGGAAGGCTCCCTCTTTCTCGAATGGAAAGGAAGAATCGAGGGAGAGTTTCCTCCTTTCTGCTTGTTGGTTAGCCTTATACGGTGAACAAAGCAAAGTGTTACGTCGCGTATTTTTTTTTCCTAAAAAAAAAAAGTTGCCTTTCGGAGCATAGGGAGAAGCGGTCGCCTCCCCCACCTTTACGAGGGGCGTTCATAAAGTTCGTATTATTGTCACGAAAGAATAGAGATTCAGCAATCAAACTCGAGTAGGCGTTGAGACTTTTTCTACGTATTCGTCACCAAAAGTTACCCACTTTTTCTAGCGATGCACCACATGCCGGAGGCAATTGTTATAGAATTCCTGGTTTTGGGGGTTAAGGAATCGCTCCACTTCAGCAATCACTTGGTCGCCGTCCTTGAAATGCGTTCCTTTTATTTGGCCACACTGGGAGTCTCTGCGCCATTTAACCAAAGTGTCATAAACTGGGGTGTTGTCCCCGAACAACGCTCCCAGTTTGGAATGAATATCCTTGGCATTGCTTCCCTTCAAATGAAAAAAAAACGGATCACTCAAAGTGCTCGGCACCGACGGGCGGTGCCATTTTTGTTTCGACTCCCTAGCGGCGTTCCGAGCTACTATAGCATGCGATGTTTATACTGTGCGGAAACTAGAGGGACGCGCGCTCATGTTGATGCCTGTTTTGTTCCGTTTTTTTCAATTTTTGGTGCCGATATTACGAACTTCATGAACGCCCCTCGTAAATCCACCCCTGAGATCTGTTAGGCCCAAACGGGACCGATTGGAGCGCTGCGATCGCTCGATTGGGACGTAGTGACAAATATCACCCGACGACGAGGCCAGGTATATTCTCCGCTTTGCTTTGGTTGTGTGCCTTTAGCGCGTAGCAGCAGCAGCAACTGTACGCTAAGTGTGTGTTGATTTTGCTATCGCGCAAAACGTGCGTAGGGCGGAACCTGAAATCGAATCCGAAAACGCCGAGGGAAACGATCGCAAGTTGTGTGTAAGTTACGATGGAATCCTACGATAGCTTCATGGCCGCCAAGACCGCTCGGATGCTTCGCCGTGCAGACGAACGAGCATATACTTTTACGGGCACTTCGCGCGCTTCCCGACTTCGAGCAGCCAAGGAAAGGAAATACGCACTCGAAACTAGAATTATCGGTGAAGGCCGCTCGATTCACGTGTTCCGGAAGCAACGACAACAATCCCAACGTCTTCAGCGATCGCTCAAGTCGGTGGGAAGGCCTAGGAAGGCGCTGGTCTCTCACTACGACGAGCGGCCTCGTTAAACAAATATGTTCCCGCGACCCCCCCCCTTTTTTTTAAGTGGGTTTATTTCGTATGAATAGTTTGAACCTCGAGCTAGATCTTCCGATTAGAATTTGAGTCTTTATGTCATTTTTATTGAGTGGACCTATTTTGTATGAATAGTTTGAACCTCAACTTGGATCTTCCGGTTAGAATGTGAGTCTTTATGTCTTCGTCGTCCCCACGTCATTTTCGGAGTGTTGTGCGGTGGTGGCTGATGCTGTCGTCGCAGTGACACACTCGTCAATTTGATTTGCCGCTTTCTTTGATATAAAGCTCAAATAAACAGGCTATGGATTACCCTCGCGTCGTGGGATATGTTCACTTGTATCTCTAAAACCGCGCGAGCAAAGTGAAAAAAAAACAAAACAAAAAAGAAACCGGCGATCGGAATGCCAAGTTCAACAACTGCTCGACGATCCTCGCGATTGGTTTCTATTCATCTTTTCTGCCTGTTTGCAAAAGACTGAAAAAAAAAATAATAAGATTAAAAAAAAAAAAAAAAAAAACTCGCTCCGGGAACCATGTTGTCCCAAAATGTACTTGTTTGGTCACATGCCAAGCCTCCGAAGACAAGGCGACGACTGACTTGGTCGTGGTCGGTACGATAACACGAAACTGGGTCACTCGGTCCTGTTCCGTAGGTCGGGACGCCACTGTCGTCGCGCTGCCCGAGCTTAATTTTGACGAGAAGCACAAGGAAAGAATTAGTTCACACGCAGCCCCAAACTCTCGTTCTCATTATCCAGTTAAACGTGAATTGTGAGCTATACACCTCGACCTACGTGCTACCAAGGAAGTGCAGAAGCGATCACGGAATACTTGGTACTACGTCTCGACAAGGCGGCGCCAAGTGGCGCCACTCCATCTTCTCGCGGGGCTAGTTGCCACGACCCGCTGTGGGGAAAATGTATCTCCGCTCGTGGTGCAAAAGCAAGGTTCGGCAAACACCGCAACGTACAAGCGAATTCTCTAAAACGAAACGCTGTCTTCGGCGGCGGTGCGGAAATGCGACCGCCTGCACAAGGCCTATATAGAGCGTTACGAATGGAGGAACTGGCTGCGAAATTAGAATACAAAATCGGTGCCCGCTCGAAAGGAGCTTAAATTTCCATCCATAGGGGTGGAGTTTGCCTCGAAAAGTTTCCAGGCTTAGCTTTGTTTCCCCTTTTAATTTGTGAGACGCAGCAAACACTCGGTCGAAAGCAGACGGAATATGAACGTTCCTTTCGACCGAGGATTACACGATGAAACGTCACGCCGCAGCTTGCCAGAAAACCGTCTTTTTTTTTTTTCTTATATACGCACAGGATGTGTTTTGGCTGCCGATTCTACGAGGAAACCGTCACGGAGAACCGTCCGGTCAATTTTCCCGCTAAATGTAGCGGAGAAATTGACGTCACGTGACCGCGCAACGTAACGTCGAGTCACGTGACATCGATTTCTGCAAGGGGGTTCTGCGAGGCCGAAGTTTGCGCGCAACAGTTTTCTCTACGTCAGCGTTCTGTCGGGGCTCGAATCACATCACACGCTTCGTTTCGAGAAATAGCCACCGTCAACGCTGTTCCACGGGGTCTTGAAAAGGGCCTTTACGGTTAGAAGCCGAGAGAGAGGAGGTTATAAGAGCGGGCGGGGAGCACCGAGCTCTGATTGGAAGGATTAGGGGGTAGGCGGAAAGGCTGGCTCTCTTTGTCTCTACTCGATGTTTTCGAACGCCTTCCATAGTGAGCGAAGACAAAGGCTGCATGCCGCCAGCCTTTGCGTTTGCCTACCAGGTGGAGCTCAAGTTCGTCTGCTTCTTGCGCGGGGGTTGCGGTGACGCCGGAACGCCGATATTTGATTGGCTCCGATTGGAAGGATTAGTGGATAGAGCTCAATGCTCTATCTGCCTCGAGGTCATCCTCGTCATCCTTCAATCAGAGCCAATCAGAGCTGGGTGTTCGGACGTCACCGAAACCCCCTGTGCAGGAAGCAGACATGTACAAGTTACTCAAAAAAAGTAATTAAAGGACACATGCAAAGAAAAAAAACATTTTTTTTAAACAGCTTAGATGGAAAAAGGATATCATAAAATGATTTTACAACGAAGAAAAAAAAATTTTTAGAGCTATATTTACGGCGCTATCGAATTTGTAGTTGGCGCCCGCGGGCGCCGCGGAAAAGTGGCCCTTATTTATCACGTGACGGGCCCATATTTGTCACGTGGTGCTCGCGC
The DNA here is from genome assembly GCA_013358835.2 of Ixodes persulcatus. Taxonomy (NCBI): domain Eukaryota; kingdom Metazoa; phylum Arthropoda; class Arachnida; order Ixodida; family Ixodidae; genus Ixodes; species Ixodes persulcatus. The sequence continues at coordinate 241,864 of JABSTQ010011368.1, forward strand.
TCTTTCGGAAGCTTCCTATGGCCTCTAAAAGTAACTTATTCATCTTTGTTTGAAGTATAACAAAAAACTAAGATGAATAAGTAACTTTTAGAGCCCAAAGGAAACTCCTGAAAAAGCGCAAGCAGACGTGATCGACTTGTGCGCCGGTCAGATGACGGCGGCGGCGCCCCGAACCAGACGAACTTCTGCGGCGGCGGCGACGGCGGCGTGGAGAAACGCGTTGAAGCGGCGTTCGCACAACGCTCAGCGTGCGGCGGCGGCGTCGCTTTACGGCTCGGCGACGCAGGGCGGCGGCGCGCGGGCCTACCACGTGACCAGCGGCGGCTCCAGCGGGCGCCAACTACAAATTCGTATAGCGCCGTAAATATAGCTCTAAATTTTTTTTTTCTTCGTTGTAAAATCGTTTTATAATATCCTTTTTCCATCTAAGCTGTTTAAAAAGAATGTTTTTTTTCTTTGCATGTGTCCTTTAAGTTAAGTTACTGAGTATTGACCTCAAAAGTAATTTGAGTAGAGTAGAAATTAGTTAAATGAAAAGTAATTGAGAAAATTACTAATTACCGTAAAAAAGTAGCGAATTACTTTTGAAGTTACTTTGAAGTTACTTTTGTCTTTTTATGGTAAAAAGAAAGTACAT
>JABSTQ010011368.1:847500-1024547 GCA_013358835.2 Ixodes persulcatus
ATAATAAACTTGTTCAGGACACATTCATGAAATCATACAAGAGTGCAGGGGCAATCGAAGCCAACAATGGCTTGTGTGATGCCGCCTAAATAATCATAGAAAACAATTGTCATGTCCATGAACAAAGCAGTGTTAACTTTGTCACACACACACCCGTAGAACGAACCGGAAAAGTTTGGAATGTACAAAACTGGATGACTAATTATGCACATACTACAACATACTAACAAATAGTTACATGTTGGGCGGTGAAGCCTTAGCATTCTCTTCAGTTGACGCAGTGAATTCGCTCGTAGAATTTCAGGAGGAAGGTTATCAAAGAGTTCAGGCACGTAAAATTCGCGTGTATACCGTCCATATCTTGTTCGGGCAAAATAATATTAATAATAATAATTTATTACATTATAATTATAACCACGTTACAGAAACGGGTGCGCCCTAACCCAGTGGAGGCTTACGGGCCCGGCAAGTCAAGACGACAAAACCATAAAAAGCAAGAAAAGTAACGTAAAAACAATGGTATACTGCTAATTAAGCTTCACGTTGGTCAACATTTTCTTCAGTTGTCTTTTTGTATTAACCCTGAAAATTCTATCTGGAACTTTGTTAAAGATGGGTGGGAGCGGACTCTCAAACGTAGGAGCGGACTCTCATTCCATAACGGGTTGAAAACCCGTTATGGAATGACCTTGGGGGGTTGAAAAACCCCCCGAGGTCATTCCCTCGTTTTTCAACCTCGGGGGGTTGAAAAACGAGGGGACTGAAAAAAGATTCCTAGAGCGAGCAAAGAAGCGCTTGAAGTCATAACACCAATAGTGGCGGAGCACCACACTCTGCACAAAAGGCGAGCTAAAGTTAAGCAAGGCTATAGTGTCGAATACATCTGCTTCAGGGAAAAATTAAAGTTGTACGCCACACTTTTCAAATTTCCCTCAAAATACGGTCAATCTTAGCTTTCCATAGCTCTGAACAACCCGAAAACAACGTAATTTCATATCTGAACACACTCTATCCAAAACCATGCTCTATCGATTTCCTTATCTAAAACGGCTTTAACATTTTGAAGTTAAACAGCAGACAGCTAATACTTCGCAATTTCCAAAAAACGCACGACAAATGTGTATTCTATAAGATTTCTGAATAAACAAATACACCTAGACATTTGTGGTGACAAAATGGAACCCTGAGGTACTCCTGCTTTCAAGGACACTTTGGCGCTACTGGTATTGCAAACTGAAACATGCTGCGACCGGCTTGCGGAAAAATCTTGAAGTAAGTTGAAAAAAGGCCCTCTAAAACCGTAGTTAAAAAAAGTTTTTTCAAAAGTATTTTATGATTGATAGAGTCAAACGATTAGCAACGTCTAAAAACAGAGCGCAGGCATATTAGTTTTTTTAAACGTGCTATGTAATGAATCTACGAGGTCTTCCAGTAGAGATTCGGTGCCACGTCCCGCAATGAAACCGTACTGCGACGGAGCTAATAAATTAGACTTATCAAGAAAAATTGTCATGGTTTTCAAAATGTGTTTTTCAAGTAGTAACGCTAAGCACGGAAGAATAGAGATCGGCCTGCAGCTTTCTACGTTGTTTCGCGTGCCACCTTTGTAAAGTGGTCTCACGATAGAACTTTTAAGGCCAATAGGAATGATCCCTGAATTGATAATACCGTTTAAAATATATAATCAAATATTACTCATAACATCAAAATTGCGCCGTAAGTCGCAAGGACGAATATTGTCCGCTCCAGGCGCGTTGTTGGGCTTAAAGCTAAATAAAAATAAACGTAAATCTTCCACAGTGATGTTGGACAAAAAGACGGATGACAAACTCGAATGTGGCAAATTAATGGGCATAATAAGATCGTCCTGTGACGCACCTGAAGCAGTAGCAAAAAAAAAAAAAAGCGATTAAAAAGTGTCAGCGATTTGCGACGTATCGGAGCCCAAATATTTTGCAATTGAATTATCTATAGATGACTTGCTGGAATATCCTTTTACTTCATTTACAATAGCCCAGATTTTGGAAACGTCATGAGGAGATTGGAGAAGTTTTTGTTGGAAATGTTGGCGTTTTTTGGAACGTACTAATGCATTGTGCGATTTCCAAGACTCTGGAATTGTAATTTTAACTCTTTGTTATGAGGAAAACGACGACATCTCGCCCATAAAATGTATTTTTCTTTGATAACTGAAAGGACGTCAGCAGTTAACCAGGTTGATTTGGTTTGCATCTTTTGATCCTAATGGTTTTCGTGCTAATTGCTTTAAAATTGTCGAGTAGATCAACTAACTTGGCATAGGCGTCATAATAGTCGAAATTTTCGATAAGCTTATTCCAGTCATAGGTGGAAATCAATTTATCAAGTCGACTCGAATCGATTATTGTTGCATGACTTTGATGATCAGGTAAATCGGAAATGACATCGAAATTAAGTCTACATCCCACAAAGTAGTGGTCCGCCAATTTGTGCGCAATTACAGCCGATATTGCTGGAACCCCCGAATTTATAATGTTTATATGATCAATGAAAGATGTAACAAGGTTGTCAGATAAGTGTTCTTCTCTTGTGGGAGCGTGAATGACACTTTCAATGCCGTAGTCCGCAAGAATATTTAAATAATCACGCACATTAGATTTAGAAGGCTTTAGAAGTTCAATATTTAGGTCACCCTCAAGAGAAAGCTTATCAGTAGACACAAAATTTCCTAAACTCGTGTTCAGCTCATTTAAAAACATAGATACACTTTCCAAGGGCGGCCTGTAAAACGCCAAGAGGGATATAATAAAATTAGATTTACAGAGTTTTAACGAAAGGCACTCTGCAGATTTGAACGAGATTTTTAAATCAACCGTTGACCAAACGTTTTTCACATATACGGCTATGCCTCCTCCTCTAGCCGAGTTGCGAGTCAGAGAGAAAGTTTCAAAACCGGATAAAGAAAAGTGACCTTGTGAAACGGCCACTTCTTGAACATTTATTTCTGTTAAGACAAATACGTCGACAACGTTCTCAACTGCTCGAACGATACGTTGAAAGTCGTCCTAATATTTTCTTATGCTTCTTAGGTTTACATGTAGTACCGTAATAGACCCCTTTCGAAATTCCCGTGCCGATTATTAGAAGGTCGGAACCCCTGCACAATGGCGGAACAACACACATCGTGACACGTGCAAGTCATTCCATAAGATATCGAACGTCAGAGCGCAGTCACTGTTAGGAGTCGACGAGCCAATCAAACAGCGTCGAAAGTGCAACGTCACTGCGCTCATCGCCTTTTTCTGTGGGTCCGTTTTTTCTTCTGCTTCAACCAAACGCATAAAGTGTGCCGTGACGTTGCGGCTTTAGTCCGCCATTGTGCAGGGATTCCACAGCTGCCAACAGAGGGCAGTATTTCGAAAGGGGTCTATCGCACTAGCACTAGGCGGAAAAGCGTCAAGAAAGGAAGGGAAGTCAGAAAGTACGTTTGTGTTTTCCATCGCTACGTTATTTTTTCAAAATGTCCCTCTAGTGCTGGCGATGCGTAGCGCCGTTGAGGTCTCATCCTTTTTAGCAAAGATGGTGCCATTCTTTACCTATACGAACTTGTAAGATTTTTCTCTGCCCTTTGTTCCGGCCTGCCAGAAGATGTCCTGATTGGTTCGTGTTGTCATTCAAGTATATTTTCTGTTGTCTTTCTGTCCGAGGAAGCGTGGCCAACCTCTTTCGAGCACTCATCCATTCTTCATACCCAGATACAGATGTGAACTGAATAAAAATCGGAGGTGCACCTTCGCGCCTGGAGCGCAGGCGATGGCATGCTACCACTTCGGCAGGGTTAATTACTACAACTACTACAGCTACAACAACAACAACAACTACTACTACTAGTAATATTTTTTTATTGGTGACGGATGGGCATTTCCAACGCATTTATTATTATTATTATTACTATTATTATTATGATTAGTAGTATTTATTATTATTATTATTATTATTATTATTATTATTACTACTATTATTATTATTTAAAAGCATTGTTTATGGTTCCATACGCAAACTGAAGAAGAAATCATAGCAGTCTTCGGCTTGCCATTGTTCCACTCTTTATTGGTTCAGACCGTTGTATCGAAACACTTCTGGTGTGATAATTTCAAAGTAGCCCATGTCGTGTCTAGATCGCTTCGACACACCGAGCACTATGAAATGCCTTTTGTTGTGACAAAATACGGAAAAATAATTCGGAATTTCTATGTTCCCTATATATTTAATGATGTTGGACGATGTTTACACTGTGGACTCACTGAAAAAACTGAAGCAAGTGCTCCGATGTAAAAGTGCAACTTTTTGACTGTGCTATGTATGTGCATTTGTTTGTGTGACCATCATCGTTTATATTGTGATGTATGTTGAGCTTAGAACTTTACGTGTGTGGGGACGCTTTTCTATCGCGAACTCTAGGGTCTTGTCCAACAAGCCTTTTGTCTGGCTTTGACAGACCCGCCTCACTATCAAGTGAACTACACGCGTAAATAAACATTATTATTATTATATGTACCTATATATGCACACACACACACACACACACACACACACACACACACACACACACACACGCACACGCACACGCACACGCACACGCACACGCACACGCACACGCACACGCACACGCACACGCACACACACACACACACACACACACACACACACACACACACACACACACACATATATATATATATATATAACTGGGAAGAGAAAAACCCTCGGTGAAAACAGCAACAACGGACGATTTAATCTTCGACGTTTCGGCCGGAGTCCGGCCTTCGTCAGGAAGAACTTTTACAGATGAACGCGGGTGGTATTTATACATTGCTACGGTCGAGTCCAAGTTTCAAAAACGGCGGGATGACGGTTGGAGTTCCAGATGGGCAAGCGTTTATACAATGCTACGGTCGGGTCCAAATTTCGGCGGGATGACGGTAGGAGCTTTGGTGAGAGGGAAGCGTAGGGCAGTTTGTATCCGGGTGAAGGAGCTTGACGGTCGGGGCCAAGTTTCAAGGACGGTGGGATGACGGTTGTAGCTTCTTGAGAGGGGGCGCAGGGTGACTTTGTTCCCGGGCGGGCAGGGGTGACCTGAATGATAGCGTACAATAGACGACAGTTAACGCGCAAACTAAAGTGCTGTCTCAAAAAAAAAAAAAAAAAAAAAAAAAAAAACGGCACGGTCACTTGTGTTGTTTCTTGGGGCATGCATGAGTCAGACCTGAAATGAAACAATGTTAAAAGTAGAAGAAAAAAAAAAAAAAAAAAGAATATTAAAATCTGCAAATAAAAGAGAAAAGTTGATGGTCCAGTTCCGGCCACAAACACAGTACCACTGCTAACAATAAGGTCTGGGACCTAAAAAAATATGTCCCCTCATCGCTGTTGCTATTCGTCTGTTAGCATTTTAATCGATGCCAGAGTACCGGGGCTTTCATTTATTCCTTGTTTAATTGTGTTGAATCGGTAAATTAGGTAGGATTCCCGCTGTTCACGTTCGCGATTTGATTTAAATCCAGATTCTAGGAGCGTCACTGACAATTTATCAAACGAGTGTTTTGGGAGAGCGAGATGTTTAGATAGAGGCAATGTCGGAAGATTTATGGCGTGAGATTTGTGATTATTAAAGCGCAGTCTAAATGCCGTTCTAGTCTGCCCTATGTATTGCATTTTACATACCGTACACTCGAATAAGTACACGACATTCGACGAGGCACATGTTAAGTGCCCTTTAATTTTGATCGAGAACTGCGAGTGCGTGCTGCTGGCCGTGTTTGTGTGCTGCATCTGTTTACATATCAGACATCCTGGGTGCATGCAAGGCCTACATTCGTTAGGTGGTGGCGATGAATTGATCCGAGAATTTACTAGCGCGTCTTTGAGGTTACGCGATCGTCTGTGGACTACCCCAGGGGCGGATGGAAACGCGCGTTTAAGGCGCTCGCTTTGTTCGAGAATGTTATAATGTCGTTTTAAGATATTATTTACATTAGGATGGTTCATGCTATAAGTTAGATATAGATTTGTGCGTTGTGTGTCGTTTTGCGTGGGGCGCGGGCTGATAAGGTCTGCTCGGTTCAGTTGCTTGGCTTTTCTGATTGCATCGTCGATTATACGGGGTGGATACTTTTGTTTCTCTAGCACCGACTTTAAATTTTGGCTGCTCGCATCAAAATCTGTCTCTTTGGAACAAATTCGTTTGAAACGATGAGCTTGGCTGTAGGGAATGCTGTTCTTGCAATGGCGTGGGTGGTCGCTTTGATAATGCAGGTATTGCTGTCGATCGGTTGGCTTACGGTACAGGCTCGTGGCGAGTTTACCTTCGTCTATTTTAACGTTGACGTCTAAGAAGTTTATTTCGGTTTGAGAGTACGCATGTGTAAAGCGGATGCTCGGATGAGCAGCGTTGTATCGACCTATGAAGTCCACCAGCTCCTCCTCAGTATGCGACCAGACCATAAATATATCATCTATAAACCTTTTGTATATTAACGGCTTTACGGGACATTCAGAAAGGAACTGAGATTCTAATTTTCCCATGAATACGTTGGCGTAGTTCGGGGCCATTTTGGTGCCCATCGCGGTTCCGCTAACCTGCCTAAAGTATTTATTGTTAAATTCGAACGTGTTTAGTTCTAAGACAAGCCTCGCTAGAGTAGCGACGACGTGTCCATCTGGGGTATCCGGTTGTTTGTGGAGTTCGTACATGTCAATTAGAGAAATTATTCCATCATCGTGTGGGATATTCGTATACAGCGATGACACATCAAGTGTAACCAAATACGAATCTTTTGGTATGCGTAAATTTGATATTTCCCTTAAGAAGTGAGCTGTGTCTTTAATGTGTGAATCGAGACTTGTAGGTATATGTTTAATTAAACTGTCTACATATCCTGATATGGGTTCGGTTACTGTACCTATTCCGGATATGATTGGGCGCCCTGGGTTACCAGGTTTGTGAATCTTAGGGAGCATGTAGAAGCGGCCCGTGGAAGGTTGTACCGGTTTCATTAATTTATGTTCGTTAGCGGTTATTCTGCCCTCGTCTAGGAGATCCTTAAGGACCGAGGTCACAGTCTGAGTGTGGTGCACCGTAGGGTCACCTGCGAGAGGTTCATAAAACTTTGGGTCATTTAGTTGGCGGTATCCTTCTCGGATGTATTCAGAAGTGCTAAGAATCACAATTGCTCCTCCTTTATCGGCTGGTTTAATTGTTATGTCTGTCCTATTGCTCAGGGTTTTTAAGCTAGCCCTTTCGGATTTAGTGAGGTTATCCCGTTTTCCCGCCTGCCTGCGATATTCCCGCATAATGTCTTTTTGCACAGCGGCTATGTACAAGTTAAGACAATCGTTACGGTTAGCCTTTGGCGTCCAGTCGCTCGTTGCACGCTGCTGAGAGGTGTTGGAGCTAGAAGGTCTGTCCAAGAAGTATTCCCGCAATCTTAAATTTCGAGCAAAGTCGTCGAGGTTGCGTAGTAATTGGAATTCGTCAACAAAACCTGTGGCGGGACAGAAGTTCAATCCTCTCGAAAGGAGTTTTTCCTCTTCTGTTGATATAGTCACTCCAGATAGATTAACAATTGTGGTGCCACAAGGGGCACTAGTGCTTGACCTATCGTCTGTTATGCTAATGGCCGGCTGAGTATATTCATTATAGTTAAATGATGTCGTAAGCTGAGGTAAAACAGGGTTAGAAACCTTATCGCGCTGTAGCTTACGTAGCTTGATTGTTTCAAGCTACGTAAGCTTGAATGCTACGTAAGCTTGAATGTTTCAAGCTACATTCGACGAGGGCACTTAACATGTGCCTCGTCGAATGTCGTGTACTTATTCGAGTGTACGGTATGTAAAATGCAATACATAGGGCAGACTAGAACGGCATTTAGACTGCGCTTTAATAATCACAAATCTCACGCCATAAATCTTCCGACATTGCCTCTATCTAAACATCTCGCTCTCCCAAAACACTCGTTTGATAAATTGTCAGTGACGCTCCTAGAATCTGGATTTAAATCAAATCGCGAACGTGAACAGCGGGAATCCTACCTAATTTACCGATTCAACACAATTAAACAAGGAATAAATGAAAGCCCCGGTACTCTGGCATCGATTAAAATGCTAACAGACGAATAGCAACAGCGATGAGGGGACATATTTTTTTAGGTCCCAGACCTTATTGTTAGCAGTGGTACTGTGTTTGTGGCCGGAACTGGACCATCAACTTTTCTCTTTTATTTGCAGATTTTAATATTCTTTTTTTTTTTTTTTTTTTTTCTTCTACTTTTAACATTGTTTCATTTCAGGTCTGACTCATGCATGCCCCAAGAAACAACACAAGTGACCGTGCCGTTTTTTTTTTTTTTTTTTTTTTTTTTGAGACAGCATTTTAGTTTGCGCGTTAACTGTCGTCTATTGTACGCTATCATTCAGGTCACCCCTGCCCGCCCGGGAACAAAGTCACCCTGCGCCCCCTCTCAAGAAGCTACAACCGTCATCCCACCGTCCTTGAAACTTGGCCCCGACCGTCAAGCTCCTTCACCCGGATACAAACTGCCCTACGCTTCCCTCTCACCAAAGCTCCTACCGTCATCCCGCCGAAATTTGGACCCGACCGTAGCATTGTATAAACGCTTGCCCATCTGGAACTCCAACCGTCATCCCGCCGTTTTTGAAACTTGGACTCGACCGTAGCAATGTATAAATACCACCCGCGTTCATCTGTAAAAGTTCTTCCTGACGAAGGCCGGACTCCGGCCGAAACGTCGAAGATTAAATCGTCCGTTGTTGCTGTTTTCACCGAGGGTTTTTCTCTTCCCAGTTATATACCCACGCCTTCGGCCTCCCGCCACCATGCCCGTTATATATATATATATATATATATATTGTTACTTAGACGAAGATAAAGAGGGCGCGCGACAGCTCGAGCTGAGCCCGGCAGTTCCAAATAAAAAAGGCGACCGCCAGACGCTGGCTCCTAGCTGGACTACTCCTCCAACGGCAACACCGTAACATTTTGGTGGAGGTGCGTCCCCTGCGCCTTTTCGCTCACTAACCACAACGCTTCTCCGAAGTTTGAAGCAGCTCGCCCCAACAATGTCTCGAGGTGAGGCGTCAGGCACTCAAAATCTCCGTGCTGGCTCCGTCCCCTACCGAGAGCGAGACCCCCCCACCTTCGGCGGCTTCGGAAGCGATGACGTGGATGACTGGCTCCGCAACTTCGAGCGCGTCAGCACTCACAACCCCTGGGACAACACCCTAAAATTGGCCAATGTGGTTTTCTACCTACGTGACACCGCCAAGGTATGGTTTGACTACCATGAAGATCAGATAGCCTCGTGGACGCATTCAAGATCCGCCTATCAGATGTCTTCGGATGCCCTACCAGCCGAACACAGGACGCGACCCGCAAGCTTGCGACTCGCGCTCAGTCCGGACTCGAGACAACCACGGCTTACATTGAAGACATACTGGCTCTGTGTAAACGCGCGAACCCGGCGATGCCTGAATACGAAAAAGTCAGCCAAATCATGAAAGGGATTGCAGAAGACGCATTCAACATGCTGATTTCTCAGAATTCGCAACCACAGTCGCCAGACTCCAGGAACAGTGGCCAGCGATGGGAAGCGCTTCGGAATCGGCGCATTTCAGGAGCAGAAAACATCACTCGACTCCAGAATTGCGTCGCGTCATCCCCACTTTCATCGACCGGCGACATCGCTTCCCACCATAGAACAATAATCAAAGAAGAGCTCGCGGCCTTGTCTCCCGCGCCTCAACGAAGCTTATCGACATAGGCACATCTTACCCCCGACGAGTTACGAACACTCATTCGAACTGAGTTGTCTCGATTTTCACCTCCTCCCGTCGAGACCACATCTTTACCTCTACCAGCGGCACCCCTACCACCCGACGCAGTATGCGCTACGTCTCCGGCACAATATTATCAGCCCATCACGATGTACCATCCTGACCCTCGAACATCTTTTCCCCGGCCTTATACTGAACAACGACCTTGGGCTCCTCCAGTAGTTCCTCCGAACTACTTCACGGACCGTCGACCAACTTGCTTCTACTGTGGTATACCAGGTCATACTTCGCGCTTCTGTCGCCGTCGGCTGTCGGACACTGCAAGAACCACATCTAGCTCCCGGTACTTTACGCCATATGAATCCAACCGGCTCTACAACCAACCTACCGAGGTTGATGATCCCCGCTTCGTTCAACAACGGCGCTCGCCATCTCCTTCCAATCGTGGTCGCAAACACCGCAGCCCCTCACCCGCATACCGGCATGCAACCCTCCCCTCTCCGTGGGCAGTCCACCTTTCCAAAAGCTTTCCTCGATGGGGAAAAATAAATGAGGCAGCTAAAGGGGGTACGGCTGCTTCTTGGTTTCCTCGACATCCCCCACCGACTGTGTTCTCATCTAATTTAATTGTCATAATCATCAAAAAGGAAAGACTGGCAGCACTTGTTGATACTGGAGCATCAATTTCAATAATTAGCGAGAACATTCGAAAAAAGTTAAAGCTTGTTACCACGCCCTGGGACCATGGCAGTCTCCGTGGAGCCAACACGTCCCTGATACATCCTCTTGGGCTAGTCCCCGTTGAAATTTCTATCGATAACGAACCTCATCGCCATTGCTTTGCTGTCTTCGACAATTGCACACACGACATAATTTTAGGATGGGATTTCTTAGCCAACCGAGGAGCACTCATTGACTGTGGCACACGCACACTTCTCCTCGGCGAAGATGCGAATGACGCTTCCACACCTCGACAACAACGTGTACCTTTCCGCGCAGTTAATCACACACGGATAGCACCATTTACTGGCGCTGTTGTACAATTGGCAGCATCTGTGACGGACGACACCTATGCTGGAACCAAATCGCGAAGTGTTATTTCAGAAGGGACTTGCTTTACCCATGACAATTATAACGTGTACTGCGGCCAAAACCACCGTTTTTAGGGCAAATACCACTAACATTGCACAAGACTTGTCGGCTGGTACCTGCGTGGCCTTCACAACAATTAACAACATAGAATATGTAAACACTGTCAGTGATCATACTCTAACCCTAACATCTCATTTGAATGATCACCATAACTCCTTCAAGTTGCTTCGGAAAAACGTTAGCACTGATTTGCCACCAGAGCAGCAGGATACCCTATACACGCTATTATGCTCCTTCATTTACATTTTTGATTTTAACTCTCGGCCTCTGGCTCAAACATCTGCTGTTAAACACACAAACGATGCTGGAACAGAAAAACCCATACGCAGCCGTCTGTATCGAGTTTCACGTTCAGAACGAGAAGTCATCCAGAGGCACGTGAGTGACATGTTACAGCAAAATATAATTGAAGAATCCGCAAGTCCCTGGCCTTCTCCCGTAGTCCTTGACAAAAAAAAAAAAAAAAGATAGCACATGGCGTTTTTGTGTTGATTACAGACAACTCAACAATTACCAAAAAAGATGTTTATCCCCTTCCCCGAATTGATGATGTCCTTGATACGCTACATGACGCCAACTATTTTTCGTCGATTGACATGCGCTCGGGCTACTGGAAAATTAGCGTTGACGAAAAAGATCGAGAAAAGACAGCGTTCGTAACACCCGATGGACTTTACCAGTTTCGAGCCATGCCTTTTGGCTTATGCAATGCTCCTGCAACTTTCGAACGTATGATGGATTCGCTACTCCGCAGGTTGCGCTGGACAACATGTCTGTGTTACCTGGATGACGTTGTCGTCTTTTCGTCTACTTTTCCCGAACATCTATCTCGATTGCCAACTGTTTTAGAATGCTTCCGAAACGCCGGCCTTCAACTCAACTCTAAAAAGTGTCTTTTTGGTACACGAGAAATCAAAATTCTTGGACATGTCCTCAGCCGCCACGGAATATCACCAGACCCAGGGAAACTCCGCGCTGTTACCGACTTTCTACGCCCCGCAACAGTTAAGGCACTCCGTTCATTCCTTGGACTCTGTTCATATTTCCGACGATTTATTCGCGGATTTGCTGCCATTTCCGCTCCTTTAAGCTCTCTCCTCAAAAATGATCGACCGTTCGTATGGTCTCAAGATCAAGAGGATGCATTCGCAACCCTGAAGACCGCATTGACCACCAAGCCAGTCTTGTCACATTTTCACCCTGCTCTTGATATCGAACTTCACACCGATGCGAGCGGTTATGGACTTGGTGCTGTACTGATGCAGAAGCAAGACGCTCGCGAACATGTTGTCGCATATGCAAGCCGAACTTTGCCCAACGCAGAGATGAATTACACCATCACTGAAAAAGAATGCCTTGCCGTAATTTGGGCAGTCAGCAAGTTTAGACCTTATATATTTGGGCGTCCGCTTAAAGTGGTTACAGATCACCACGCTCTGTGCTGGTTATCAAACTTGAAAGATCCTTCTGGACGTCTGGGACGATGGGCACTGAAACTCAAAGAATACGACGTCTCTATATTCTATAAGTCTGGGAAACAGGATGACGCGCCTGACTGCTTATCTCGAAGTCCCATCCCACCCTCCCCAGGAACTCCCTTTTCTGCTGTTGCCACAATTGCTTTGACCTCTAGTTTAGATTTTACTCTGGAACAAAGGAGAGACCCACACTTGCAACAGATTTTCTACTGTCTGAACAAAACCCACCTCACCCGACACGAACAACGGTTTGTTGGCCCCTACACAATGCAGAATGACGTACTGTATCGTCGCAACTACGACCCACATGGTCCTACTCTGCTCTTTGTCGTTCCAAGACATCTCCGACCTGATATCTTGGGTGCTCTACGTGATGACCCCACAGCTGGATGCCTGGGCTTTATTAAAACTTATATGCGTGTGCGCAATACCTTCTACTGGTACGGCATGTACCGCGACATCTCCAAGTACGTAGCATCATGCGTCCAATGTCAGCGACGAAAAAGGTCAATGACCGCACCAGCTGGACTTCTACATCCTCTCGATCCACCTCACTGCCCATTGGAACGCATCGGTGTCGACCTGTTGGGACCCCTCCCTCTTACACACAACGGTAACCGCTGGGTCATTGTTGCCATGGACCATTTGTCACGTTATGCAGAGACCGCTGCCTTACAGTCCGCAAACTCAGACCAAGTCACCACATTTCTCTTGCACAATATCATTCTGCGACACGGCCCCCCTCGTCACATACTGAGCGATCGAGGAACAGTATTTCTCTCCCAGGTGATACAAAAACTATTACATTTCTGTGGAACCATTCATAAACCCACAACAGCATATCATCCACAAACAAATGGCTTGGTGGAACGTTTATATCGCACCATTGCCGATATGATTTCCATGTATGTCCAGTCTGACCAACGCCAATGGGATGCTGTTCTTCCGTTCGTTGCTTACGCATACAACACTGATGTTCAAGGCACTCACGGCTATTCTCCATTTTATCTTCTCCATAATCGCCCTCCCACCATATTCTTGGACACGATCCTACCTTACCGTCAAAATGACGAACTTCCCGACACTGTAGCACATCTCGTGTGTCGTGCTGAAGAAGCGCGCCAACTTGCCCGGCTACGCACACGTACATCCAAGCAACGCCAATGCCGACGGTATAACAAGACTCACCGCCCCGTTTCATATGAAATAGATGACCTTGTTTTACTCTGGACACCTCAACGACACCAGGGCTTGGCTACCAAGTTCCTCCACTGCTACATCGGCCCGTACGTAGTCGTGCGCAAACTATCCGACCTTTCATACCACGTGCAGCAACAGCAAGACACTACTGACCGACGCCGAGCAACCTCCGATGTAGTTCACGTCGCCCGCATGAAGCCCTACACCCCCCGACCCACCGACCTCATTACAAAAAAAAAAGGGGGGGGGGGGGGGGGTAATGTTACTTAGAAGAAAAAGAGGGCGCGTGACAGCTCGAGCTGAGCCCGCGGCAGTTCCAAATAAAAAGCCGACCGCCAGACACTGGCTCCTAGCTTGAGATACATGGACTCCCTCATGTCCCAAGTGAAAACTTGGGCTCCGTTGTGGGCGAGTTGGCTGGCAAGCTGGGCCTCTAAAAATTTCAGCCAAGGGACATACTGGCGGTGCAAGGTCTGCCATCTCGGCGTGACGGCCCTCCAGTTATCTTGGTTAGATTGGCTTCAGTGTCGCTAAGAGAACAGTGGCTCGCCCACGAGGTAAGCTGAGGACTCTGGTGGCAGAGGGTTCGTTGCCCAGACTGTTCCTCAACGAGAACCTAACGCGAATGAACAGGGAACTCTTTTGGATGTTCACTTGGATGAAAAATGGGAAGCTATTTGCAAAAAAGACAGGAACCTCGTCACTGGTTCGCATCCACCGGTTGGCCGACCTGGAATTGATTGTCTAACTCTTTTTGTTGCTAAATGGCTTAAAAATAACAGTGGATAACAACCGCGTCGAATAATGGAAGTACAGTTTCGTCAATATTCAGATTTTTTTTCATTTCAACGTTTCTCGGAACCAGCTAGTGATAGTACTCTTGGCTTCTTACATGTAAATATTAGGAGTATTCGTAAATATTGGGACCAGTTTATAATAACTGTAAATAATATGTCATCACTGTTTGACGTTTTTGTGCTAACAGAGATCAATGTTAAAGACGATTTCTGTGGTGAGTTCCGGATACCGGGGTATAAATCATTTTTTCTTACACGGCCGATTGGACGAGGAGGAGTAATTGCGATATTTGTTAAGGACTTGTGGTGTACCGAAACATTTGATGTAGAGTTTTGCCATTGCGAGTCTTTGTCTATGAGGATATGGAATGATAAGTGGTCCTTGATTTTATTAACTTTTTACAGACCTGCTTCAGTTAATCCTTTAAGATTTTTAGAAGAACTAAAGAATACACTTGGCAATTTTCAGTCTGTCGACATCTGTTTAGTAGGTGATTTCAACATTGATACGCTTCAACCCGCCAAGTCTATTGTATGTGACTATCTCAATCTTTTAGCGCATTTTGGTCTGGAGAAACTTATTTTAGCTCCAACTCGAGAAGAACTTTTGGATAATCATCTTGTGGCCTCGTGTCTAGATCATATAAGCATACGCGCCTCGAATGTTGTTGCAAAATCGGCCGTAATAGAGCAAAAATTAGCCGACCATTACTTTGTGGCGTGTCAACTTGCATCCCAGCTCACGATGAAATCAACAATAACGATACCAAAAACATTGAAAATAACTGATAAAATTCGATTTGATAATTTGGTAAAAACCTATGATTGGAATAGTTTACTTTCTATTCAAGACTTTGATGAAGTGTACTGCAGGTTTAGAGATATATTTGACTACTTCAAGGATAAATCTAAAAAGGTTATCACTCTGAGGCGGCGTCGAAGCGAACAAGAATGGTTAACGAGTGATATTTTGTCAGCTATCCGCTATAAAGATGTTCTTTGGGCTAGATGTCGGCGATCTCCAACCAATACCAACTTGAAAAAGAATTCCGTAGTATGCGAAATCGTGTAACCGCGCTTATTCGATCAGCAAAAAGAAAATACTTTCGAGATAAATTTTTTAAAGCAAGGTCAAATATTTCCGTGACTTGGAGTTTGATAAAACAATTACGAGGCACGGGTGTAAAGAGATCTATCGATGCCTCCCTAGAGAAAGTGTTCGGTAACAATACGACAAAACTAGTAGAGGATTTCAATAAGTTCTTCGCTACATTTTCTGGAGTAGCTCGTGATGATACTATGTTCACAGCGAATTTTCTTGATTCAAATGTTTCCTCGGCATTCCTTCCTGAAATGTCTGAACTTGATCTACGTACTTCGTTTTTTAGTTTCAAAACTAACAAGGTGCCTGGTATCGATGGCATCAGTGCAAATGATCTGCGCCGAAATTATGATTCTATAAAACTTGTGCTCCTTCACACGTTAAATGGTTTCATTTCCTCCGGGATGATCCCGGTTGATTTGAAAAGTGCGCTAGTGAAGCCAGTATTTAAGGGGGAAGAGCATAAACAACTTGACAATTATCGACCAATTTCCCTTTTGCATTGTATTGTCCAAATCTTAGAAAAACATATTTTTCAAATTATGACGGCCTTTCTTGATCGCTTTAATATTCTGTCGCCCAGTCAATATGGGTTTGTCAACGGACGTGGGACACAACCACTTTTAGAAGATTTTGCAGATGAATTGCATCTAGCCTTCGAGAGGCATCAGGTTGCTTGCGCGCTTTTTATTGATGTAGCAAAGGCGTTCGATACAGTGAGTCACAAGATTTTACTAACGAAATTGCAAAACATTGGATTCCGCGGCCCATTCCTTTCTCTTCTCCGGAACTTTTTAACTGAGAGGACACAGCTAGTTTCTGTAGGTAATAGTCGAAGCTCCCGAGTTACCTTAAAAGCTGGGGTTCCCCAAGCTTCTATTTTGTCACCTCTTCTTTTTAACATTTTTGTAAACGATATGTCCAACTCAGTTTCAACATGTAAATTGTTCCAATATGCGGATGACACAGTGTTGCTTTCAAAACATCTTGATTATCCTGTAGCAATCGCTTTACTCCAAGAGGACACTTGTCAACTTCATGACTGGTTTAAGACAAATTGTCTTACGATAAATGCATCTAAAATTCAGCTTGTCTGCTTTCGTAATCCTCTTAAGGTATTAACGCCCAATCATCCTATATATATAACTGTTGTCCTATATCTTATGTAGATCAAGTTAAATATTTAGGAATTCAATTTGAAAGGGATTTGTCGTGAAATTCCCATCTGTCAAAACTTTGTAAACGTCTGAGAAATGTATCTTGTTTACTGTATACTACCAGATCTTTAATACCTTATTCAACGAAAAAGACAATAGATCACGCCTTGGCATACAGTGTTTTGCGTTACGAAATAACTATTTTTGGTCACAGCCCAGGACGATGGGGTCAAAATATTGACTCAGTCTTAAAAGGAATATTTAAAAGCATTGTTTATGGTTCCATATCGCAAACTGAAGAAGAGATCATAGCAGTCTTGGGCTTGCCATTGTTCCACTCTTTATTGGTTCAAACCGTTGTATTGAAACACTTCTGGTGTGATAAATTCAAAGTACCCCATGTCGTACCTAGATCGCTTCGACACACCGAGCGCTATGAAATGCCTTTTGTTGTGACAAAATAAGGAAAAAGGATTCGAAAGGTTTATGTTCCCTATATATTTAATAGCCTACCGGACGATGTTTACACTGTGGACTCACTAAAAAAACTGAAGCAAGTGCTCCGATGTAAAAGTGCAACATTTTGGCTGTGCTATGTATGTGCATTTGTTTGTGTGACCATCATCGTTTATATTGTGATGTATGTTGAGCTTAGAACTTTACGTGTGTGGGGACGCTTTTTTATCGCGAACTCTAGGGTCTTGTCCAACAAGCCTTTTGTCTGGCTTTGACAGACCCGCCTCACCATCAAGTGAACTACATGCGTAAATAAACATTATTATTATTATTATTATTATTATTATTATTATTATTATTATTATTATTATTATTATTATTATTATTATTATTATTATTATTATTATTATTATTATTATTATTATTATTATTATTATTATTATTATTATCGGAATTTCTACAGAGAAATCCCGCAACGTTTGTAACCCTGTACCGCTCTTCGACAAGGTCCCAACTCGAACACGCATCTCCTGTAAGGAATGGTAGTTGTAAAACTACCCTCCTAAGGCTGGAGCGAGTGCAAGACAAATTTTTATCTATTTATTGATATCACTATTTGCGCGATGAAACATCTCTATCGCAGAGCGACAGTGTATTGGACGTCTCTGTATAGGAGCAGCTGATATCACAGTCGAGAAAAGGCGGATCAGGGTTTCCTTTTCAAAGTCCCCCATAGCATGGCCGACTGTTCAAAACTGCTATCACAAATATCTTTACGAGTTCCTCGGACAGCGACCCGTTTGACAACGTCTTTTTACTCTTCTCGGACGTTATATATTCTGGACCCTATGTTTCGGCATTGCAAGTCATCTTGATATTTCTTGTGTGACTGAATTTGTCAGATCTCTCAGAGTCTTGTATGAGTCTCGCTGAACCTGTCGTGATTGTGATTTTATTACTTATTATTTTTAATAAAATACTGTATACAGTATTCGTTTTTCTGGCAGTCTTCTACCCGGCGTTTGGACCCAGTGTTTTGTTCTTTGTTTGTTGTGTAAGTTGTTTTTTTTTGTGTCAGCATGAGTTATATGTATCATGTCTTTTACTCATTGCTTTGAGTTTTTTTCCCCTTTTTATTGTAGTGCGTAGGTTTCGATGTGCCAGTGCCAAGACCGCGTGACCGTTCCTGGACACCTAATAAAAATTACTCTTGATATTTTATTATTATTATTAAGACCTAAATGGGTGACGACTTGTGTTGCCGAGGGTTCAGTTGTCTGCGGTGGTCAGTTTTGGTCGCTGAAGGTACGACTCGTCGTCTGTGCACTACAACGGGTATGTTACAGAGCATGCCATGTGGGCATGTGTGCTTCGTGAACCCTTGGGGCAACGACAGACGAGGTGATTAGAGGAGATAAGCTTCAGATGAGAAGAAAAGGTTTCCGGCGCTGTTATGCCGGAGAATGTTAGAGTTCGGGATGATCGTTACCGGAGACCCTTATTCCCTGAAATTGGACCGCCCGTCCCTCCGTCTGTACATTTCTCCGCTATATTTAGCGGGGAAATTGATGTCACGCGACCTTGTGTTATGCAACGTCAGATTAACGCGAGACCGTGAAGTCACGTCATGTCTATTTTTGCGGGGTTTCAAGTAGCGTTGTCACGTGTACGTACGGTATTATCTTAAATGGCGTGAATTATTCCGCTTAATTTAGCGGTGATAATGGATAAACACGTGATTCGTTATTCCCCGAAACGACTGTATAATATCCTTGAAGCAAATTGAAACAATCGCTCCTTAAATGTTGCATTCCAGGGATTAGAGGACTTCAAAGATAAGAAGAGAAAGATTGATGGCAATTTTGTTTTTAACGGAAACCGACCGACTTTTTTTCAGTGATCAAGGCCAGTAGAGCTTGCCTTGAGGAGCAGATCACCATATACAACTACGAAATGACTGGCGGAGATTACGATTGGGTAAGGTCTTCAACTCGGAGAGCATTTCGCGGACAAGACTCTAAATCCACCTATACTCGTTTCCACCTCAAAATCCGTATAAAAATAGAGTTCGGCTTATCGCGAAACAATAGTAATTTCCCTTTTTATGTAAAATATGAATATATATGTTGGTGCATTTTAAATTAGACGCACGTTATCTTGTCAAGACGTACAGGCTTCATATGCCAAAAGAATCACTTCTTCCTCCAACAACCAAGTCTTGGAAGAACTACTTCGCGCGTCGTATTAAAACACTGCAAAACTTTATCGTTCATTGTGGTGAAAACCAGTATAGAGATACTTAAGGGACAACGCTTCATGGTAACTTCACATCGGCAATCTTAGTGCTAAAAATCATTGTTGCCAGCCAGTATATCTACATAAACATTATCTGCATCCCAGAAGAAACGGTGAAAGGTCACGCAGGAACGTTAAAAGAGTCCGCGAGAGATCAAAATCGTATCGCCTGAGCTTCCTAACATCGCATCTAGAGTTTGGGAAGTCGCATTTTTGAGTTATGACGATCCCAAATGGCGCCCTCCGTGTACTAAGTGCCAAAATGGCGACCCCCACAAGAAAATCTGGAAATGAACCGCCGACACCCGAAGCGTTGGACCCTGTGGCTTCCTACGGAGAACGAATGATTCGGAAATTAAAGCGCCTCGCTCCATGATAATTAAAAAAAAAAGAAAAGTGTAATGCTCTAAAAGCATATTAATCTTGAACATTTACAGAATGTTTCGCAAAGTATACTTAAAGTATATCTTCAGTTTAGGAATAGTACATTAGACATAAATGTATATTGCCGCATGCGTGACCGAGAAGGAATGCTTCTCCGTACTTCTAGAAGATTCGAGGTTACTCTTATCCCCGAATCTGAATGATAAGTTGCAAACATGATCTTGCCGAGTAAAGGACTGTCCCAACAGGACGCCTCGGAAATCGTGAGGCGACGCAACTTCGTCAAAATTCGCGGAATTTGAAGCGGTTGATATCCGGCAGTTCGATGCCTGTTTAAAGACCACAAAGCAAACATGGCACATTGATACTTTAAACCCATGTTGTCAAAAACAAAAAACTATCCCCAAACTCCGGTCAAAAAATGTGCATTTCGTGTAAGGCTCGTGAAATTATGAGGCGCTAGAGAGAGCCAGCCTTTTGCGCTAAGTCCTTATTTTGAACTGTTTTTGTTCGCCTTCCGCCCATTGAAAAGCATGCGGGAAGTGCCTCAGCACGCACCTCGTATCGCTTCGCCGCAGTGTTCTTTCGCAGCATAAAGGCCGGCTGCTTTCATCGCCGTCACCATGACAACGAACGCCGATTTTTCGAACGGCGTCTGCTAGCCCCAAAGTTTAAAGGTACATTTATACTCCAACGTAACGTCGACGGGCGCGGCGTAGCGCAGCGCGCACAGATACTGATTGGTCGCAGATGTCGAGTTCCTGGTTGCCGGCCAATGAAAGGCGCGCGTTCTGCGCTACGCTGCGTTCACTGCGCTCAACGTCGGAGTATAAACAGCCCTTAATAGCTTTGTAATGAGCAGTCGCAGACTGTCGCCGCAAAGCGTCGTAAACGCAGGCGGGGAAGGGGGGGGGGGGGTATTAACACGCTCCCCAGTGATACACGCGCTGTCCGAAAAGGTCATTCGGCGTTCGTTGCCATGGTGACGGAGATGAAAGCAGACTGCCTTTTTGCTGCGGAAGAACACGGGCGCAGCGATACAAGGTGCGTACTAAGGCGCTCCCGCATGCTTTTCAATGGGCCGAACGGGAGCAAAAAGAGTTCGAAATAAGGACTTAACACAGAAGGCTGGTTTTGTCCTCCGCCTCATAATTTGTCGAGCCTTACACAAAAAGCGTATTTTTTTGGCCATCCCGAGCCTTTTTTTTATGCGTAACATGGGTTTAAAGCATCAAACTGCTCAAACATCACGATTTTCCTCCTCGGTTCGTCCACTTTTCGGAGACCTCGGTGTTGCCTCGGTGCTCGTCAGATTTGACGTCACACGCCACCTGACAATGCTGTCCACCTGTTCTGCCGGGCTTTCGTGCCCTTGGCTGTGTTCCAAAATTTACTCGCTCTTACTCCAGGGTAAGTAAGGGTTTTGTACCTTTGCGTTCGAAAACCTATACCAGCGTCCAGCGTCGCTCTATCTGTGTTACCACGTGACGCGACCCGCCGGAGTAACTCGGGTCTATTCGGATAAGATATCGAACACAGCATTTTTCCTTTCCCGTTTTCTGGACCTGAAGAGCAGCGGAGGCCTTGAGCAATTGACCGGCAGTAAACAGAGCCTGTGAGTGGCTGTCTGGACCCACGTGATGAGCATGCTCAAGGCCCCCGTGAAGGACACGGGCAAACTTTAACAAAAATAAATATTCCCCCGCAAAAAAAAAAAAAAAAAAAAATACACGGTCGGAAGCGGATTGTTGCACGACTAATGTCGAAGTTGTTGTCACCTCACGATTTCTGAAGTGTCCTGTTTGGACAGGCCTTAAGTCTTGCTCTAGCTCACTCCCGAACATTTTAGGTCGAATATTCGATACACCGGGAGTAGCGGATACGGAGCCGAGCGTGGCACTCTCTCTCCCAGTTTCGCTCACGCCAGCTGTCACGTCGACGCCGTGACGCTCGCTTCGGCTTTTCAAAGGCTCATTCCCTTTCCTTTTTTTCTGGCACAAGTTAGGAGATTATCGTTATTTTCAGTTTTACGCTTGTCGATCCGTTTTCATCCGCGACAATATTTCTAGTTTGTATACAATATGGTGTACATAAATGTATATATTTTTTTTGTTTATGCGCAGTGCGTTATACATAAAGAATATCCTTTGTTTACGAATAGTGTAATGAACATGAAATAATATATTTTTATTTTCAAATAGTTTATTAAATATTAAAGTATAGTTTTTAGATTACGAATACTGTGGTACTAAACATAAGTATATCTTTTGCTCAGAAAATATGAAACATTAAAGTTGTAGGTAATCGTTACCCCTAGTTCTCATTAAGATAAATACCCACTCCGTAGTCCGCTCATTGCGGACTACGGACTGGCTATTTACCTCAAAACGGGCATCCTGTTCACCAAGCAAAAGTGACCCCCACTTGGCTGCCGCCATGTTCTACAATTTTGACCACTAGACGCGTGACCGTACCAAGTCGTGAAGATTTTGCGCAAAAAGTGAGCCGAGATTTGTAATTCTGTCGCTGTAAAAAAAAAAAAAAAAAAAAACACGATAAACTATTTTTTCAATACTGTTAGCCCCAGAGATCAGTGTCTAGCTCCGATAAAAAAACCCCAAAAAACAGCACCGCGGTTGACGGCATCTGGCTCACGAAGCTGCTCGAGTTTTTGTCGTAAAACTACATTTTCGACTTAAACGAAACATAACTTATCTCGTCGGTACTGTTATTAAAGTTCAATACGCAAATATTTGTGCGCGGTACTTCGCTAAAATCTAGACGCGAAACTATAAGGTCACGTGTCTAGCGGTCAAAAATGTGCAACATGGTGGCGGCCAATTTGGGGTCACTTTCAGCTGCCAATTTATCACTCTAAGGCCCTCTACTGTCGCTAAGCTAGATAAATGCGGTTTGCGCAGGTGAGTTATACGGCCAGGGGGACATAGTATGGGGGGGGGGGGGGGGGGGCTAATCGTAACGATCAGTCAGCCAATTAGTTAACCTTTGCTAATTAACTTTTTAATTAATGAAAATAGACATATAGTTTCCAGTTAAAAACTTGCTTGCTCAGCGTCATTGAAAACCACTAAATCAGTAATTTTCAGACAGACTTTGAGCGCGTGAGAAGCGTAGTAGGGCACTACATTGACCACTTGTGGAGCAGGTACAAGGCAAGCGGTTGGGGTAAGGGACGGCTCAATTTTTCTGTCTCTTATCTAGCCTCAGTTTTTCTTTCTAAATTTTGTTAAGCTTAAAAATAAACAAACTGTACACACACACACACACACACACACACACACACACACACACACACACATATATATATATATATATATATATATATATATATATATAGCGCTACTTTTTTTTGTTGTTTGAGGGTAGGACAGGGTAGACGAGGAGGGTAACCCATAATGCAACGCGCGGTGTTCGTTTCAACGTGAAACGTTTTTGGTTCGCTGCTCCGGATTTCCTGAAGCCGCATCTCGTGAAGCCGTGGCCTGTGACCTCACATGACGTAACAGTTTCCCCGCTAAATTTAGGTGGAACATTGACTCCACGTTTCCTCAACACTAATTCAGTTCCCCGCTAAATTTAGAGGGTAAACTGAGGCCACTTGACCTGAACACAAATTCAATTCCTCGCTAAATTTAGCGAGGAAACTGAACTGATGTTAATTGCAGCCGTCATCTGCGCGCATCAACGGCGTAGGGTAAAGCCTCTTCAACCCGAACGTCCACAGCTCTAACACCCTGGCGGAAGCTACGACTGGTAGGACGTCGGGAAGGGACCCCGCGCATGAGACAGTTTTGAAGCGTATATGCAGGGCCACACCTGTATAGCTTGTTACAATGTTATCACATTCAAAAGTTATACCCGATTTTCTGAAAAAATTCCGAGGGAAAAATGGGGCCCATTTTTGCCCGTTTTCTGTAGCTGGCGCCGTAGAGCTTCGTGTGTTCCAGAGCTCTGTAGGGCGGCATATTTTCGCTTCGAAATTTCATAACACAAGCTTGGAATAAAACAACGGTTAGTGCTGAAACTTTGGCATCTGGTTCGGACCTCTAGGGGCCTCTAAACTCGCCAAACACAAAGTTGAGGCCGAAGTTGACGGAACGCACTGATTGGCCTATCATGACGATGACTCGGCGCTTCTTTCGCCCAAGTCCAATCGGCGCGCTCCGCCAACTTTCGGCTCCAACTTCGTGTTTGACGAGTTTAGGGCCCCTAGGGCTACATTTGGCCGGAGAGTGAGCGTTCGGCAATGCAGTTTATTTCTGCGGCGAAACAAAAAAACAACTTTGTAAATGATTTTCGGGACACCCTGTATGCGAACGTTTTTGGCGATGTCAGGTAGACTACCCTTTTAAATATTTCTTGGACTGCGAACCTAGCACTTCTCGTCCTTCACGTTCTGAACAAAACTCTTGAACCAAACAGCAGCAGCAATAATTCCATAACAAAGCAAACGGTCGTATCGAAATAGTGAAAAATAGCATAACTGATGCTAGGTCATTTGTCATCTACAAAACAAACAAACAAAAAACACACAAGCAATTGCCAACATTTTTATTTAACTTGCTGGACATTTTAATATAACTTCTTACTTAAATTTTTGTAAAGTTGGTAATTGTATTATTTTTTTTTTTCAGAGGGAATCCAGTGGTACACGTGCTCCAGGATGGGTGTATCAGATGATCAAAGATGTTACAACGTGACAAATATGTTCTGAGAGCTTGCGGTGGCAGGAACCTATCATATAAGAAACTAAGGAAGATCTGCAAGACTGCCAAACCGGTAAACCCAGTTTTGTGCCCCCTGACCCTCATCCAAATTATCGACGCAAATACAAATCTGGGAACGCGTACGATCGACAGAATGAGGGAGAGGAGGCAACGAGAACGCGGCGAAGACGTCAGGAGTAAGTAGACCTAAAGATAGCAGCCGTTGTCTCCACTGCGCTCGTCGAACGCTTTCGAACCCGGAACGCCGGCGTCCGGCGTTTGACTTTCGCTTTGGAACGCGTTCGACGACTCCAGTGGAGACAAAGGCGGCTAGCCTTAGGTCTACCCCCTAATTGGTTCAATCAGAACTCTGCGTTTTGACGCCCCCGCACGCTCTCGCCTCCTACTCTCCCCTGCAGGTTCTCGGCGCATAGTTTCTACGAAAACACAACGCCTGGAACTGCGCCCCTCTTCTCCCCACCCCCTCACCCCCAGCGAGCGTGGTGCACGTTAAGAATGGCAATCCATGGTGAACAATAAATATCGCGAAGGACAGACATGGACAAGAACACGAAGACGCGTGACAAGCGAATGACATATTTGAGCTCGAAATATCATTGCGAGCGTATACAATGAGCGAGCAAAAGGTCGGGCTAAGTGTTGCAGCGTAGATTGCGTTTGCGGGGCAGACGTACATATCTAAACGTCGTAATTCGCTGTCTGCGTGCTTCATAAATCGCTGTGATTGGTCAACCACGCGCTGAATGATGAAGTGCACGCGCTTTCGTTTTTTTTTTTTTTTTTAGAGTACAGGTTGCAATTTGAATCATCATCAAAGCCAATACCCGGTGGATCACAGGCGAAAAAAAGAGATCGAATTCGGATCAGATCGTGATCCGGGTCTCATTCAGGTCTAATGGTACCTTGGTCTGATCTGGAACTGTCCTGGTTTTAATCTATATCTCAATTTGGTCTTATCTTATTCTAACATTTTCATTATTTAATCAAACCAGATCTAAATGTAAATAAGGAAAATATAACATTTAAAACAGATTTATCAAGGAGGTTGATCGCCGCCAGGATATTCGCCCTCCGCACTATATCAATTCGATGTCAGTGGCATGGTGACGATGTGATATGGTCACATTGTTTTACAAACATCACCGCATCAAATTTATACCAAATAAAAAAGAGATATGTTATGATGTGATTAGAGATGTACTATCTTGTGGCTACATCTTGAAGACGCCAATATTTTGCTCAGAAAGAGACGAATACTTTTTTGGATACGAAGCAGCCGAATACCGAAGTGCACCAGGTGAATATTCCCAAAACGTTTTGGAACATCATTATGTCCGTTGTCTCGTAAAGGCAGCGCTGCACCGAAAATACGGCGCCGCGCTACGCGCGCGCGCTGGCTCTCCAATGAGGTTGAACCGGATTTCTCATCTCTCCCGCGCCTGAAAATTCAGCTGTTTCGGCCGGGGAATAACAAAGAGGGACATAGAAGGTAAGACCGAGAAGATGAGAGGGTCCGTGGAGTTTTGGGACGCAGGTGAATCACTTCTCGCTCACCTCGCGTCACCCGAAACAGCCCTCGGGTATCTCAAATTGCTAACCTTAACGGGCTGAGGATACCGAGCGACGAAGCTCATAACCACGCGAGCCTCGCCGTAGCCTTGCCCCTGCTGAGACAGTTGACGTCACGAATACGCCGAGTATTCTAAGATGCATCGCGCTCTCCGATGACTGCCCTTCGAGCACTTGCCAGAGTGGACCGTTTTTTAACAAAAAAAGAAACAAACAAAACATTCCCTTAAAATACAAACGGGCATTTGTCATTTACAAAAAAAAAAAAAAAATATCGCATCTAAATTATATTTTAATGTGATAGGTATATTTTAATTTTTATTTGGGTGTCCCATTCACATTCTCGGGAAGTAGCTACTTGGTCACAAAACTCAGGACATAAGAATTGTGAAATTTCGCGTAAAGTGGGACTAAGTAGGACCCTCCGTATGTATGTTTCCCATGATGAGAGCCAATAGCCGACATTTGGCACGCGCCGAACACGGATCCAAAAATATCATGAACTTTATGGATTTTGGTGACTCGCGCCTGCACGCGTTGGTCGAACAGCCACTGGCGTCTACAGCATTGATGCGAAGATTTCTGGTTGATAAATCGATATTGAATTTGATCTGTTCCCATTGCTCTTTCAGCTTAAAATAATCTCAAAGTGCGTTCAAGTCATTACGAAGCGTTATCCAGACGTAAGTTCTCAAGTCAAATACTCCGTCATGCTTTTGTTCGATGTGGGAATAGGCCCTCTTGAATGGGTCGCTTTAGCTTTTGCTTTTCTGTATTGTTCACTCACACTTGATGTTGTTGTTCACTTTGTTCAGTTAGTCACAAAATGCCTTACCATACAAATTTATGAGTTGGTTCGTGGAAAACAAAATACGCACGCATGCATAAAAACACATGCACACACGCCCGCACCTGCACACACACCCACACGCACAAACACATAAACACAGCACACAAACGGACCCGCGCACAGACACTCGTACGTATTCACGCATCACACACACACACGTACGCACGCACACACACAAACAGACGCGCACGCGCGCGCACACACACGCTTGTACGTACGCACGCACCGCACACGCAGGTACGCACACACACACACAAACATACGCACAAACAGACACGCGGACACACACACTTACGTCCGTACGTACGCGCGCGCCACACACGTGCGTGCACACATTCATAAACAAACGCACAGACAGACGCGCATATATACACACACGCGCGTACGTACGCACGCACACAAGTACGCTCACAGATAGATACACACCCGCACAAAGAGACGCGCGCACGCACGCATGCAGATGCCCGAACGTACGCACGCACCACACAAACACGTAGGCACACACATACATAGCATACACGCACGCACAAACAGACGCGCGCCCGCACACGCACACGTACGCACATACACAAAAAAGCAGACCCGCGCGCACACACACAAGCGCTCTGACGCACGCACCACGCACACACACAGGCATGCACGCGCATACACACAAACAGACGCACGCGCCCGTACGTACGCACGCACACACACGTACGCACACACGAGCATACTCACCAGCGTGTAAGATAGGCAGATGAGGAACGAGATCAGTATGCAACGATGAAGCACAATTTGGTGGCCTATATAACGCACGCCTAATATGAATTACTCGAAGGCGTACAAACAGATATGCAAGTAAATTTGAAGTCACGATCCAACAAAAAATGAAAGACAATCCCCTGTAACGCCAAATTAGAGCGCAGCTCCTGAGGAGGAGGGTGGGGGGAGGTACGAAGATGAGGGTATGTCCCTCCTCCCCCTCCGTACCCTCCCCTCCTCTTCTCCTGCTCCCCACCCATTTAGCGGGAAGTGTTCGCAAAATGTTCCTTTAAATTTAAAGCCGTGAATTTTTTCTGCTAAATTTAGCCGGGAATTTTTTCCCCTAAATTTAGCGGGGAAATTTTTCCTCTAAATTTAGCGGGGAAAGTTTTCTGCTTAATTTAGCGGGGAATTTTTTTCTGCTATATTTAGCGGAGATTTTTTCTGCTAAATTTAGCGAGGAAAATTTTCCCGCTAAAATTAGCGGGGAATTTTTTTGGCTAAATTTAGAGGAGAATTGTTTACGCTAAATTTAGATGAAAATTTTTTCCGCTAAATTTAGCGGGGAAGTTTTTCCGCTAAATTTAGCGGGGAATTTCTTCCGCTAAATTTCGTGGGGAAATTTTTCTGCTAAATTTAGCGGGGAATTGTTTGCCGCTGAATTTAGCGGGTAAATTTGTCCTCCACATTTAGCGGGGAAATTTAGCCATGATGCAACGCGCGGTGACATCACGAGTGACATCACTCGATACACTCGTGACGTCACACGTGACTTCACGTGTGACGTCATTATGGGAAACGTCTCATAATGCAACGCGCGGTTACGCCGACGGCGACGCTAAGGCCGCTGAAGCCGGAAACGGACGCCTAAGAGCTGCGCTCTAAAAATATATTGAAACAAGATATGTAGCCTGTTATTGCGACTCTGGCCAGGCCGGTTATGCCGAAAATTGTTAGAATCTAAGTTCCTCGGGAAAAGGCATTTATCTTCATTGTCAGGTTTCACCCAGATTTCTGAAAAAATGACTGTCTGACAAGCTCTCTACTAGTGTGCTATGCATAAGCACAAGCATACGCGCGGACACACACATACAGGTATGCCTCTACGTACGCACCTACCCCGCAAACACACGCACACGTCCGCACTTACCACACACACACAACACGTACGCAAACGCACGCACACGCCCGCGTACTTACGGAAACTCCACACACAGATACGCGTACGCACACATGCACAAACAAACGCACACACGCACGACAGATGCACGCAGACACATGTCCGCACGTACGCAGGCACCAAACAAACGCGCGCACGTACACGTACACGCACACACACGCACACACACACACGCACGCACAAAGTGGCGATCGCACACACAACACGCGCGCTCATTTCAATTTCGGTTATAAGTGCTTATATAAAACATGGGACCAGAGAGTTTTGAGTGGCGTTAACAAGTGTTCATGCCAATCGAGGACTGCCTTCGAGTCCCTGCTGATCGTTTGCATATAATCCTCAGAAGTTTGGATGGAATTTCAATCTTGGAAAATTTGAGGTGAGCCTAAAACTTTTCTGTCCTCCTTGTAGACTAATGGAGTAATAGGTTCATCGTCGTCACAGGTGCAATGCATTATCGTGGCGATGCATCGGTTTATTCCGCTTGACGCTTCTCACTGACCAACCTGAGCCAGAAGGATCGGCGGCGAGAAAAATAGTGCGATATAAAACCGAAGTTTTAACTTATTCGGGTCGCGTGTTTTTTTCAATGGTTTATCTAATCAAGCGTGAATATATTGTCCGGATTAGAAAACGGTGCAAAGTTTTATGATTCCAGGCTGATACAGTAGTGGCCCCTTTCCATCTACTAGCTGCTGCGCCGATTAGGCTAATCTGCCGTGGCTTGGGCACGAGCTTTGAGCATGTATTGGATACGAGGGCTGCCTAGGCGTTCCGCGCCAACTTGCCCTATCTCCCATCAAACTTTGAAAAAAAAAAAAAACAGTTTGCGTCGGCATATGCGGAAACTCGGATCCAATTACACGCTTTGTGCTCAACAAACGGGGACCGTCGATGTTGCTCGATGGAGTTTATAAAGTGGTATATCGATTGAGAGTGGTTTTAAGAGCACATAACTGGTTTATTACCGCGACATTATAAAGCCACGCGAAATAGGAAAGAATAGATCAACTTCCACCTGAGATGGGGCTCAACTTGCGCCCTCCATAGGGGACCGGTGTGCCGTTGAAAAAAAAAAGAAAGAAAAGAGAGACGTTTACAAATATTTGTAATGGGAAACTAGAGCGCGGCTCTTGAGGAGGAGGTGGAGGGGAGGGTTTGCCCCCCCCCCCTCCTCTTCCGTACCCTCCCTTCTCTTCCCCTCCTCCTCCTCCTACCATCCTCCTCTCCTCCTGCCGCTGAATTTGTTCATGTGTGACGTGACACGAAGTCATGACGTCATTTTCCCCGATAAATTTAGCGCGGAAACTGAATTAGTGTTGAGCTCACGTGACGTCGATTTCCCCGTTAAATTTAGTGGGAACATTTTCCGCTAAGTTTAGCGGGAAAATTTATCAACTAAATTTAGCGGGAAAATGTCCCCGCTAACTTTAGCGGGGAAACGTCCCATAATGTAACGCGCGCGGTTACGCCGACGCCGATGGCGACGCCGCTCAAGCCGGAAACGGGCGCCTTAGAGCTGTGCTCTAAACTTTGGGGGTCGCTTAAGCTTCGCCTTTAAGAGTGGAAGGCGGTAGCGTTATCGGGCCCCGTTCCCAAAGCCTTCTCATATAAACACGCGCTCGTTGCCAAGCCGTGCAAGAGTGTGTGCGTGGTTTAGTCGGTAGCGTCGCGTGACGTCACATGTCCTCACGTGTGACGACATGTCACGTGACGCGTGACGTCACACGTTGCTGTGACGTGGTGACCCTATCGACCCGCTAAATGTAGCAGAAAAGTTTCCGCTAAATTTGGTAGAAAAATATTTGCACTAAATTTGGTGGAAATATTTTCCGCTAAACTCGCTGGAAACTTTTTTTGCTAAAGTTAGCGGAAATATTTCCCGCCAAATTTAGCGGGGTCGATAGGGTCATGACGTCACAACCACGTGTGACGTCACACGTGGTTGCGCGCGTTGCATTATGGGATTTGTTTGGTCCCACCAACGCCGACGCCGGATTTTCTGCGACACGAGCTCCTAAACGGCATCGCGTTAAAACTGCGGCTGGTCCCTTGTCCAGCGAGTGACAAGATGCGGAAAACGACCGGATTGAAAACGGCCATCTGCGCAGACGCAATGCGCAAGCGGAATGTTAGGCGCATCGTATCTGCGCATATGAAGTGTTTGATCCAAAATAGCCTTTTCGAGCCATTTCCCTGACCAGTTTGCTAATCAGTGTGTGTATCTGCTCCGGCGGGTAAATAAACGCGCAAAAATTATTGGGTCACGTGACCGGCTACACGGAATTAACAAACTAAAGGTGTCTAGCGTTCCAGGTTAAGAAAGTAAGATTTCCCGCGCAGAAAAAGGGCGATTATTCTCAAACGTAAGTAAAAGTAACTGAATTCGTTTACTTTAGGCACGACGTGTAAAGTTGGTTTTAAGGAAGGTTGTGCTAAGCGGGAATAGACCTATTGCTAAATTACAAGAAACATCGAAAAGCATGCTGGGAACGGAGTTACACGCGCTGCGCGTGCTAGCGTTGGTAGTAGCATTTTCGTAAAGCAAAATTCTAAAAACGTGGCATTTCGCACTTGCGTCCGGCAACGTCTTTTTGTTACGATTTCTTTAAAATCGTTAATACAGGTAAGGCGAGCGAGTACAGCGCGTGTAACTACGTTCCCAGCATGCCTTTCGATGCTTCTTGTAATTGTAACAAACACTGCTTTGCGAGGAAAGTAGAGGCTACGGA
The DNA here is from genome assembly GCA_013358835.2 of Ixodes persulcatus. Taxonomy (NCBI): domain Eukaryota; kingdom Metazoa; phylum Arthropoda; class Arachnida; order Ixodida; family Ixodidae; genus Ixodes; species Ixodes persulcatus. Next base: position 879,173 of record JABSTQ010011368.1, read on the forward strand.
ATTGTCTTCGAGTATGTCCCTCGTAAAGTTGGCGTCACACTGTTAACACATCATACAAAAGACAGTCTGGAAGCATGAGTCACCGAAATATACCTGGTTCGAAGGCCACGTGCCAAGTTTTCTCCCTGAACTCATTGCCATGCGGCATTCGAAGCAGGGATTTCGCGTTGTATAAGCAGTGTAATCCCCACTCAAGGTGCGCTGTAAGATTGTACTGACTCTGCACTAACGTCCTACTTTTCAGAACTGCGTCGCCAAAAAAATGCAAAGCAAAAAAAGAGGTTACCACGACTGGTGAAATAAGCGGAAGCGCTCGGCGCATCGGGCTCGGAAATAAATTCCTTCCAGATTTCGTGGTTTTGAGTGAATCTTGTGCTCGTTACTTGAAAAATGTAATGGATTGCAAGTACAAATTACCGAGCCTCAAATGTAATGGATTACCGTTACAAATTATTTTCGCTGAAAAGTAAAAGATTCCTTACTCGCTACGTTACAAATTACTTTCACGTTACTTTTTCCGTAAACTTACCCAGAAAACAATAGAAAACATTTTGATATTTTTCATAAATGTTCGGCAACACTACTTTTCATTTCTCAAACGCCCGTGTTATGGTAGTCCTTGTAAAAATAAAATATTGTATTTACGACAAAGAGTCTAGGTGCACTCCGTTCACCTGCAAGCTGACAAGGCACCGAAAGCTGCAACCACACACGCCATCCGTCTAGCTTACGGCCTCCGGAAATGATCCCTGGAATTATGCAGACAAAGCTTGCGGTGCGCATGCTTATTAGCAGCGTCTACCTCCGCTACGAGATTCGGAGCTGAAGAAGCGATCTACGAAAGCTCCCTTTTGACTTCGGTGTTTCGTCTTGTATTCACAAGAAAAGCAAAATTTGGTTCTCACCTTACAATGTATAGCCAATGCAGAATGCAGGTGTTCCAGATTACCTTGATAGGTTTCCTTAGATTAGAGTTTGTTGCTCTTGCTGTTGATAATATTTTTGTTTTTTTTTTGTTTTTTTGGCAAGCGAAGTATGCACTGAAACTCTAGGTTTCCGTTCTCCTTAATGCTCTGAATTTTGAACATCTCATTAATAGATGGCCATGGAGACGACGGATACTTCATAATCGAACGCTAAACCAGAAAAAAAGTGGTGGTTACGGGTTATCGATCGTTCATCGGTTCTCACTTTCATAGCAATATTCGTGGAGGCCAGGGGAGGGGAGGGCATAGAAAGCGAGTGAAGCTCTGGCCATCGGTCTCACAGAACAATAGAGGATCACACCACTTTTACGCGTTCTCTCTCTCACTTTCTCTGTCAGCACTCCTTAGATTGCCTAACCCCCCCCCCCCCCCCCCCACACACACACACACACACTTTATATTGATAGTTGACTGTAAAGTGAGGACTCGACTCGACAACCATGCCGAGAAAAGTAAACCAAAAGAAGGATCGTCCATACCCTCGAAGACGATGCTCTTAGCCTCGCGCCGGGTGCTTTTCAGCCGTGCCTCAAGAGCGTGCTAGAACACATTAGGGCACATCAAAGAAAAGAAGAATTCGAACCCCTCGCGCGAGGCTACATCGTCTGTTACGCGAGTTGTGAACCCGCGAATTGAGGGACACGGACCCGCGTTTGATGTCTGTGCAGGTGGCTGGAGACGTCGAAAAAGTTGTAAAGGGTGAAACGGTGTGAAAGACAAAAACAAATAAACACGAAGAGCTTTCTCCTGCCCGGAAGAAGAAGAAAAACACAATGGAAGGCGACGGAGAGCCGACTCGGCGTTGTCTTACTTGATCTTTGTCTTTCGTATATTTGTACATGCCTTGCCCGTTTTTCTAGTGGTTTGTGACCGGTCATACAAAAGATCGTGTTTTCTTTTCGGCTATTCTCCCCTTCCTCATGTTTTCTATTTTGTTGAACTTGCTTTCTTTATGCTGCTGAATGTTGTGCTCGTGTTGCTCCAGTTACTGTAATATGGTCACATACATTTTTTTTAAGTAACGAGTAATTAAAGTAATCCGTTAACAATATTTTCTAACAAAATTACATTACGAATTACTTCCGAAGACAAGTAACGTGGCAATTACAAAATTACTTGAAAAAGTAACAGATGACAAGTAATCCGTTACTTGTAACGGATTACTTTTCAAGTCTGGTAGGATTCCGTGTTTTCGGAGTTTATATCTCGTGAAATTCGGAGGGTGTTTTTAGGAGTTTATTTCTCGTGAAATTTGGAGGGTGTTTTGGCAGTTTATTTTTCGCTGGGGATTCGGGGCTTAGAGGAGTTTATTTTTGTTACACTTCTAAATTTATTTTACTGCGTAAAATTAAAAGAAAAATTGGAAACAAAATAAATAAGGTCCGGGTACTATGACCCGTTGTCCCGAAGGAACCTCGACGTGCTAAAAAGCAACCCCCTTTTTTCCAGTAGTTCTAAATTTCAAAGGAAACAGAAGTGGAATCTCCTCAGGACCACTGACCTTGTGCTCTTATAAAGTTTAGTTGTAAAACTCCGTCTTTTTTTGCTTTTTATTTTGTCGCTGTGACCTCGAAATTCGGAGTTTCCCGGATAAATCCGAATTGATAGAAAATTCACCGGCGAGTGTTTTTTTCTGATTTGTTCGGAATTATCCAAAAAAAACACGGAACTATAAGATACTAACGGGGTGCTGGCGACTCGATGGTCATGCTTTATACTTCTTTAATGAACACTGAAGTAAAGAACAAGTTCTTTTTTAGGGTTTCTTATCTTTTGGTAAATTTTTCCACTAAACTTTTTGGAGCAATATCTACGCCGTTGGACGCAGTTTAGGTGGAGGTCACGGCCCAATCTAGGCCCCGCCCATTACTACTGGACGGACTTGGCTGCTCGGCCGAACATGTTCGGAAGTCCTGTGTCTCCCTTTCACGACATCCGGTGCGTCTAGTATGACGTGTGACACCGCTTGCTAGTCGTACGAGCAGACGAGCAGCAGCCTCCGGCATCATCTGCTATTCCACACCACCGTCTATCGTCGTCTGCAATGCCCGTTAGACGCGGACGCGAAAGCTGAGCGTCGGCGTCCGTTTTCGCCTCCGTCCGTCTGCTCTTCCGCCCCCGTCTGACAACTTCAGCGACGCTCAGAAGACGCGACCATGGAAGCGACGTTCCAGAGTTCTATCATGCACGTGAGCCACGGTCCAATACAACCGTCTGTCAGCGTCTGTCGATGTGCGGTAATAAAGAACCTAAGAATCAAAAAGTCAACAAAATGAACATGGAGTCCTTACATATTTACTGTCCTTGATAAATTTTTTTTTTTTTTTCATATGGCATCTGCGAGCAAGGTGGGTAAGCGTAATAATGCACAATTAAAACGCGACCTAAAAATATTCCCGTCGGTAAGTCAGGTGCACTGCGAAACTTAAGAGCTGCTTGCCTTTCGAAGCGAAATGGCGGGAGCATAGCCAGACTTGATGCGAGACGAACGCCCGATTGCCTGCGGTCAAATGGCTCGAAAATTCTTACCTGTAAGCCTGCAGATCACCGCGGGAACCGGCCGCCGAAATGGAAAAGGTGGAGTGGCAGACAACGGATGAGAAGATGACACTGCGGCTGCTCCCTTTATAACGGGCGGGCTCGATTAATCGTGCACAAGCCTGTGGGTGAATTCAGCGCCCCCTGTGTTGTGTATGATGCCACCAATGCTCCAGTCGTATTTTCGTCTGCTCGATGGTCCTCCAAAAGGCTTCAGTAGTATTGACTCTCTCGCTTGTTGTCGAGAAGCCCAGCGCTGTCGCTAGAGGCGGGACACCTTCGAGTAGTCGGTACGCCTCTTCGGTGGGAGAAGTGGCAGATGGTCGGATTCCGCCACAATGGAGTATGATGCGCTCCGAGGTTTCGCTCTTACCCTCGCATACTCGGCATACAGTCGACTGCACATTCTTGTCGAAGCGAAGGGAGAGCCACATGACTGGCGCCCCGCTGCGGCGAGACACAGAAACACACTTCTCCCGAGCGAACAAGTGTGTTTCGGATCCTCGCCGCTGCAAAAGCTGAGCGCTGACGTCCAGCTTCCCCGAGAAATGGTTCTTTGATGCACTGTGCTGCCAAATCCACGCGCTCCAAATCTGCGATCGGCGGACACTTCATAGCTGCGTCGTCGAACTGCCAGGCTTTGTGAGTACAGAGGAGGCTATGATAAGGTCTATTAACAGGCTAAAAATAGCAGTGCGCGCTCCGACTCCAGCTCGAGCTTTCTGCCTTCGGTGACACTTCGTCGCGCGCGCAGCCGAAGCCCGGTGGAAGGCGTTGATCGCATGCCGGAAGTCGGGTGTTTGAAAGAGACGCTCTCCTGCTCTCTCCTTCTTGGTGACTATTACTTGTTTTCAGCTTAAGTCCAGACGCAGCCGTCGCCACCAGCTAATGGAATCGATTAAGCAGAGTCGAAAGCGCAAGTCACTAGGCCTACCCCGGACATGATTGTTTCAGCGATGATAGAATGCGTATACGGAAACATAAAGAACACTACACACCAACCCAGTGTTTACAGACAAGCCAGTTTCGCTCACCAGGTGTGGGCACTGCGCGCGCGCAGAAACCAAAACTTTGGGAGGAGTGCAGCGGCCGCGCATGCGCAGTGCCGACAGCAGCGCCACCGTAGTGGCATGACGTTAGTGAGTTGAGTTGGTCTATAGTGATGGCGCCTTGGACGCTATTTAATTGGTCCCACAGCTCGTAGCGTCGGCTGCGTTTTGACTTAAGATTAAACAAAGTATAGTGACTATTGTGGTGACGTGTGCGATCATTAGCGTCGCTGTAGTCGGCCTACTACAATTGGACGCGTGTTCAGTGGGGCGTTTTGAGTATGCCGTGACTCGGAAAGTCAGACCGCCACTTTTGATGGCGTTAGTTCAGGGACGCGGTCACTTCAAGCATCCACTGTCGTTTTTCTTTTACACATAGCCGAAATCGTTGCCGGCAATTGAAAACCCTGGTCGTCAGGCCAGAGACAGCAACCATAAGCGGGAATCACCGAAATATCTCGTCGTGCTAATAGCCAACCGTACAAACCAGAGTCCCAGGATCTTGAGAAAAAAGCGCCACCGCTTTCGCTTCTTGCCAGCTGGATACAAACCGATACTAACATATACAGACGATCAAAACCTCGCAAGGCGACTCTCTGATCAGCCTTCTTTAGAGCGCCGCTTTAAAGGGCTCCTGAAAATATTTTTTTTTTTGAGCAGCCCGGTTGGGACACGGGTGTCAAAAATAAACTTTATGCGAAAAATAATTTTTTGATGGCAATATTAACGGCGAGACATTTATTTGAAATTCTGTGCGCAAAGTCCATTACGTCACGGGTCATTCCGGAATGACCATCTCGGTCGTTCGCTCTTTCCACCTCAACGTGAAGACGAAGCCGATCCACCTCTCCTCCACGCGCCCGAAATGCCGAGAGAAAAAACAGGTGGAAAGGAGCTGACTACCGACTAAATCGCGTCTCGCGCCGTAAATATTGCTTTATTTTTTTTTTTTCGCGTAAAATTTATTTGTTGTTATGCGTGTTCCATGCAGACTTAAAAACAAAACAAAAAAACATTTCTCTTTTTTTTTTTTTTAGGAGCCTTTTAAAGGGGCCCTGCAATCATATTTAAGCGTCTGCCTTTTTTGCGGTTTCTACGTCTCTTGGGGTTCGGGAAAGCCAGCGGGCATGGAGAGAGTAACTAAATATCAGTGCGTCATATTTTAACCGGACGACGCGGAAACCTCCTCCGCCTACGAGGGCGACCCACGTTGCCGAAAGCGCGCGAAATGTGACGTCTTTGGTCCTGGGCCTACTACTGGTCAGAGCCGCTAAAAGCTTTTTTTTAGTCGAGATACAAAATATAAGTGTCGCGAACCGTTTCAATTATGGATGAAACTAGTTTTTGTTCAGTATTTTAGAGCAGAAAAGAGACAAATGCAGTTTGTAAAGTACGGAAACAAGAAATAATCCTTCGACGTACCCGCCACCAAGCGGCGGAAAAAACGGCGCATACTAGAAAGGGCTATTGGGATGAGGCCCCGACGAACGGCGAGCGTAGAAAAATCCCGGGTGTACGCGGCGGCGCTGCGATCGTATACCGGCTCGAGCATCCGACCGCTTCCGAGCGTTCCGAAGGCCTTCGGCGTGGGCTTGGTTGGCGATTTGGCCAGCATTTGGCGGTATGGCAGCGCGAAGTGGCTCCCGTTCTGAACTGATCTTTACCCCGTGTTTGCTGTCGTTTGTGGTCAATGAAGTGTTATGCCAAATTAGTCTTTAATCGCGCAGCAAATGCAATGCGAGCCGCCCTGGCCGCCCGCTTCATACAGCCTATCCGAAACATGCTTTAGTGGCGCCCATTCGAGCCGTCGACACGGAGTGCGGCAGCCGTGAACGCTCGATGAGTCCACTACCCTTCCTCTAGTTCACGGTCACTCAAGCCAGGACCTACGACGTCATGAAGGAGGTATTTTTTGCTTGTTTTTGTAATTCTAATTTGCCTATAACTTTTAAAATAAAGCGAAATTTGAGAAAAGAAAAGTTTCATTAAGTTACTACGTTCAGTGCGCTCAGGTTCGGTGCAAATTAAAAACCAGTAAAAAAGTCATTGCAGGGCCCCTTTAAGGGCTGCGATTCTCGAGCGAAATCGTTGCGATTTCCAGTAAACCTGCGATTAAATTCGCAGTCGCACTGGCTTCCACCAAATTGGTATTTTGTCGCAGAGTCGGTGCGATCGCTTTCTCGTCAACCAGCCGTTCATTAGCCAGCTTTCATCCGCGATAGCTGCGTATTCGAAAATAAATGTAGACACCTAAAAGCTTTTGGTTTAATGCTTAATTATTAGAAATTTCTACTTACATATTGTATTCTTAAAACATTTGTGTTTATTAAGAGCATACATAGTGGAACCTGAGACTGAGGTATGCAAGGAAAACTTCGAGGACGAGAAAAGAGGTTTTTGTTGTATATTAGGCAAAGTCCAACCCGTCGCGTCCGTGTCCGCTGCAACTAACCTTGGGTAGAAGAGCCGTCCGCGCCCGTTGTTGGGGCATGTGAAACCAAACGTTGCGATCGCACTCGCTGCGTCGGCTGAAGCACCGATTTTTTTCGCACAGTCGCTGCATGCCAAACCTGGCTTTCGGCGCCCGTTACCGGCTTGAGCGGCGTCGCCGCTGGCGTAACCGCGCGTTGCATTATGGGACGTTTCACATACTGACGTCCAGGTGACGTCACGTGTGACGTCACGCGAGTAATGTCACATGGCGCCTGAATTTATCGGAAAGATTTCCCGCTAAATTTAGCGAAAATAATTCCCTAGCAAATTTATCCAAAAAAATTCCTCGCTAAACTTAGCGGAAAAATTTCCCCGCTAAATTTAGCGGGGAATTTGTAAACTGGAGGGGAGCAGGAGAGGGTGAGCGGACAGTACAGAGGGGGAGGGGACACACCCTCCTTTCCGTACTCTCCCCTCCACCTTCTCAAGAGCTGCGCTCTAATTCGGCCTTACAAAAAACTGTACACGTCTTTTTTTTTTCTTTTTTTTTTTGCTATGACAATTGGCGTTTTATTTTTTTTTTTTTTAATATTAAAAGCTTCGAAAAGGGTGTCCTCAACTAGCCGCGCCAAGATTACCCCGGAGCGGCGTCGTACTCAAAGCGTTCCTGTCGACATAAACGTCCTTACCTCTCCTGTACGAAATCAACTTATCAATCATGCATATTTTGGCACGAGCCGCTAATAATATTAATCCCATTCTTGCGTAGTTTGAGAGAGGTAAATCACTTTTTAAATGCCGCCAGGCACCGACACCCCATGTGGTGACGGCGCCAAGATTTGCACTTGTTCCACCCCGGTGTGTGGATAGAAAAATCCCGCTATACGAGAAACGTCTTTACGAAGCGATGTCACCGGAAATATAAAACAGCTCTAAAAAAAAAAAAATATGGAGATTTTAAAAATAAGCAAGTTCATGGACTAAAATGGCAACCAATTGCTTTTAGGACAACCAGGTCCGCATTCTCGTTTTGCGGAAGACATCACGAGGTACTCAGTACAAATCCCTGGCGAAGACCACAATACCTATTTCTTACCGACCTGGTGTAATTTACCTGTTGTTCGGAGCTTCCTCGTAAATGTTTTGCATGTTTCTTTTCTTCGTTTTTCCGGTTCGATATGGCCGACACGAGCCAATCCGAAAGCACGATTGGCTCTGTGATTCAGGTAAAGCGGGGGCCGTGAAATTCGGTACTCTGGGAGTAAAAACTGGCTCAATATTCGTTTTCACTCCAAGAACTGTAGTAAAAAAAAGATCGTCTCCTCACGGAGCACAACTAATTTCCCCCCTCACGTGGAGATTTAAGGTGTATGTAGGTGCATTTTTAGATTAGATATAGGTTGTTTTACCATGACGTACACGTTTCAGGCGCCGAAAGCATCGCTTTTTCCTCCAACAACCAAATCTTATTTTGTTTGTTTGATCATTCACACTGCTAACCTCTTTCGTATGTCGTAGCAGGAATGGAAAAGACAAAAATACAAATATTTCATGGTGCCCTCATTGACAAAGAACATTGCGAAAATCAGAATTGGTCTCTGCATTAACGACATTGGGTGGTAGGTTATTCCAGTAAATTACTGTTCTTGGAAAGAAGGAATATTTAAATGAATAATTTGTATTATTATATGGTTTGAGTGTCTTCCGATGTACATATCTGGTTACTCTGGGAAAAAAAATGAAATGTATTGATTTTTCTCAATTCCCAGCTGATTGTTACGATTAATAAAAGCAATTTCAGTCGATTTTGTTTTCTTCTTTCCTGTAACGTTTCGAGTCCTGCTCTAGAACACAAGTCTGTGAGCGATACATAGGAAGATTACATATTATAAATAAGACGCACTGCAAGCCTGGGAACTCTTTCTAAATCAGCTATGTTACAAGTCGTCTGCGAGTCCCAGACACTGCTAGCGTAATCTAGAATTGGTTTAAGAAATGTTTTGTGTAACCACAACTTAGTATCTTATGATCCATGTTTAAAATTCCTGCGCAAAAATCCAAGTTTATTTATTGCTTTTGCAACAATTTAGTCAATATGCAAATTACAGTTCAAGTCATACGTTATGGTGACACCGAGGTACTTATAAGAGGCCACTCTTGGTAGATTATGACTGCCGACAGCATAGTTATAGTAAATAGGATCCTTTTTTCGAGTGATGGACATACACACAGTCTTAGTAAGATTAAGTGACATTTGCCGATTTTTGCACCACATGTGAATCTTTCCTAGAGAACAACGTAGGTATTTTACAGTCGGCGGAACTCTTAATTTTATGAAAAAGCATTCGGCCATTTGCAAACAGTCGCCACTTGGTAGGAACTCCAGTCTGAACGTCATTAATGAATATTAAAAACTACAATGGCCCGAGCACTGACCCTTGCGGGACACCTGAGTAGACATGAGCAAAGGAAGTGCGTGCGGTGTTCAACTGCTCATATTGTCGCCGATGAGACAGATAATCCTGAATGCGGTTTGATATTTGATCGTTGTTTAAAGTTGTGCGCAGTTCGTTTAACAACCTTTCGTGGGATACGTGATCGAAAACTTTCGAAAAGTCTAAATAAATTACGTCGATCTCTCCCCGTTTGTTAATAACCGAGGCGAACTCGCGAACAACTTCGACTAGTTGCGTAATTGTAGACACTTTGTTGCAAAATCTATGCTGAATGCTGGTAAAAAATATGGTTAGATTTTCAAGGTATTTCTAGACTTTTAATACGCATACTCAGAAGAGAAACAGGGCGATGATTGGGAATAATTTTAGAGTCACCCGGTTTTGGTACCGGTATCACTTTGGCAACTTTCCACCCCGCAGGGACAGTGGCAGTTCTTACTGAACATCGGAATATGATAAGCAAACATCTAGCACCCCATTCGGCGTATCTGTTCAAAAATCCGTTATGAATACAGTCCGGGCCTTCTGCCTTCTTAACATTGATATTCATAAAGATGTTTAAGATGTCCTCTTCTGATATGACAATATCAGGCAAGGGATTCCTGTTTTGAGTGTATTGGGCCGCCGGATCGAAAACGAGGCCTAGCCCATCATCTACGGCAAAAACAGACGCGAAATAATCATTGGAAGCACCAGCCAACGAACACGGGTCATCACCGCTCTTGACGTCAACAGTAATTTCACTCACAGTAACCTCACTCAAGAACTACTTCGCGCGGCGTGTATATATATGAGCAATGCGTAACACCCCTTTTTCTCTAGAGGTGAAAACCACATAGGCCCCCTAAATAATCTACACTTACAGTATCAACACTCCATTCCCCATTTAATTTCTTGTGGGCGAAGCCCTTTTGGTTCTAGTGCAAAGCGGGCTCTACCGAAAACACAAATAATAATTTTATAAAAATAGCAGCGACCTTTTTTTAAAGTCCTATGATGAATAAAATGCTGTGTTTCAGAAGGAATTATCTTAATTTGTTTAGGAGACTATATACAGTCTTGTATAGTATAGGTCATGTCACGTTGTGTCACTTGACGTCAATTTTCCCGCTAAACTTAGCGGGAAAACTACATTGGTGTACAGTTCACGTGACGTCAGGCTGCCTGACACCAATTTCCCCGCCGAAGTTAGCGGGGAAACTGCATTGGTGTATAGGTCATGTGACGTCAATTGTTTCGCTAAATTCAGCGGGGAACCTGAATTGGTGTCTAAGTTCCGTGACGTCAGATCACGTGACATCATATTTACCGCTAAATTTAGCGGAGAAACGGAATCGCAGTATAGGTCACGTGACGTCAGGCCACGTGACATCAATTTTTCCGCCAAAGTTAGCGGGGAATCTGATTTGGTGTTTAGGTCATGTGACGCCAATCTTTCCGCTAAATTTAGCGGGAAAACTGAATTGGTCTGTAGGACCCGTGACGTCAGGTCACCTGACATCAAATTTCTCGCTACATTTAGCTGGAGAACTGAATTCGTGTATAGGTTGCGTGACACCAATTTCCCCGCTAAATTTAGCGGGACATCAGCGGACTGACGGACGGACGGACGGACGGACGAAATATTGGGATTCCGGGGTAGCGTTAAGAAGCATTTCATGTTATAAAAATGTTACTTCCTGCACGTTTACCGCATCCTAAATAGTAGTCCCTCGATTTCCTCCCGATGATAGCATAGAAGTGTCATGTCGTCGGCCGCCTCATAGCGGCGGCGGTGTATATGGCAGACGCCTGTTTTGACGCAAATCTCTTTCCAGCTCGACAGTTCATGGAAGCTTCCGCGGCCAGGAATGTCGCGACCAAAGAGACATACGCGTTCGCTCGAACCTTTTTTGCCGGGGACTTGTAGCGCCAACCACTGCAGAGGATCGCGACATCCATGTGGCATGGAACTTCGGCTTCTGCGGGGCCATTTGTTGCCACTTTCGGACCGCGCTTTCGCTGCATGGGCGTGACGCGGTCGCTAAACACACCACCAGTCGAAGACGCGCGTTCCCTGCAGACACCGTACCCGAAGTTGTAAGTCCAACAAAAGTTGGTGACATCCCTGGTTGCGAACATTAGTTGAGGCATCCGTCGGCGGCCGGCCCTTTGGGAATCCCGTCGACGTGCATCGGACGGAACGTGGCTGCGGTCACGCATGCGCGCTGACACCGAGAAGCTAAGGGACGCTTCGAAAGGGGCCTCGCTTCATGGTTCGTCGGGGCGGTGTGGGCTCTTTGCCGGCTCGCAGAAACGGGCTTCCTTCGATGGCGGTTCGAGATGAAACGCCTCCTCTTGCATCCCTGCCGACAACAGAGTATACGCTGCGAGGCGCATGCTACAGCCGAACGCGACAGGGAGCCCTTATCGTGTTACTCACAATGGGTGATGACGAAGGACCATATGTTTCCCTCTAATGTGGAGTTCCCTGGGCAGTGGATTTGGAGTGATATAAAAGCTCTCCAAGCCTGCGAATAGTCTCCTCTACATCCAAGCAACGTCATCCCTCTCTGATGGCGCCAGCTAGCCCAAAGGAGAGCGTTCGTCGACGCGTTGACTAGACACGAGGACTAGCTCAACGCTGGCGTGGCCGGCCCTCGTGCTCAATCTCTGACTGCGCTAGATCTCGCCGTGATGACGTCAAAATGCTAGTGCACGAACTTTGATCACTCTAGGTTGTGTTGACCATGCTCGCGCCATTAGTGCGGTATAGATGCGAGCTCGCGCCTGCACACCCAGAAGACACCGAGAACAAGACGCTTTAATTAAAGTCGCTCCAAATCGTCCGAGAGAATTTCCCGTAAGTTGGTGTGCACGAACTCCACTTTATTTCGTTTCGTACTTTTCGCGAATCGCACTGAAAGCTGCTGACGCGAGCATGTGGCTTGCTGGCAGTCCAGCATGAGCAATATAAAATGAAGACAATCCATTATCGAAATTGAAAAAAAATTGAAAAAAAACAATCTTCAATTAAACAATTAAACTTCTATTTCTTACAGAAACAAAATAAAGATGAACGAGGACACAAAAAAAAGCTCAAAAACAAGCACAAGGGACAAAAGCAAATTACCATATTTGAAAAAAGAGCCCAAACATAATCCACCCCGAATCAGTGTAGACGATTGTATAAAAAAAATTTCGGTGTAACCGAGTAACGACTTCAATAATGGAAATATGCGTAGTCAAGCAAGCAGTATTGACGTGAAAGCAAATTTATTAGAATATTCACAAAACTCGGCACACATGCCACAGATCACAGAATTAAATCTTCAGGACATAGTTTGCACATTGTTAATAACAAAGCCGGCAGGATATTACAAAATAAGGCTCAGAGACTTAAATTTCAACAGCTTGAAGCACATCATACTTGCAATTCTAAATGGGATATTTTATACGGGAAAAATACCGGACAAGATGAAAGTTTCGATAGTTATACCAATTCATAAACAGAGGAAAAAAAGATATATCAAATAACAGTTCAATTGCGTTGTTGCCAGTGATCTCCCAGATGATGGAAAAGCTTGTTTTAAAAACCATGACCTCGTTTTGCGACAGGCTCTCATTGATAAACAGCTGTCAATATGGCTTCCGACTGCAGAAAAGTACGCCGCTCTTGCTGGAAGACGTGACGGAATTTATGAATGGGAAACTAGATAACAATCAAATAATACTGGAAATATTCTTAGACCTAACGAAAGCTTTCGATACGATTCATTCCATATTACTTCATAATCTCGAAAATCTGGGATTCAGAGGACCGCAATTTAGATTCTTTAAAAACTACTTTAACAACCGCACTCAAAGAGTCAAAATTGGAAAGAGTGTCAGTGAGGCCGTAGACCTTAACTACGGTGTTCCACAGGGATCGGTATTAGGCACGATGCTCTTGAATATATATGTGAATGACCTCGTTTTGCTGCATTTAAACTCGAACATTTATCATTATGCTGATGATACGGCTCTAACATTGCCAAGCAAAAACTACAATATTGCAGTGTCCTCTCTACAACAGGATATCAATCAAGTTATGACCTGGCTTTAAAGAAATTGTATATTCGTAAATACAAAAAGAAAAACCTAATGTGCTTCAGGGCCCATCAAAAACGTATTAATCTTAGGGATCCGATTTTCTTACATTAAGCAGAATGTAGGAATTGTCACTGCTCGCCATTACCGTACGCTACAGAAACGAAATACCTGGCAATATATATCGACGAATATTTTAATTGGAATATGTGCACATATATCACTTAATGAGTCAATTGAGGGCAATCGCATCATACCTGTATAGGCTGCGAAGTTACGCGGATCCGAATCTGAGGCGGACAGTCTACCAAAGGCTAGGTGAGTCGAAATTGAGATACGGAATAACCAGATGTGCTTCCTGTTCCGATTAAAAAACAAACACACAAACTAAATAATATTATAAAAAGGATGGTAAAAAATATTGTGTATGGAACGCGGCTTGAGCATATTGCATTTGAAGAACAGCTCTCAGACCTGAATTTGTTGCCAATAGTCAATCTTTTGAAGTTTGTTATTCTGACGAAATACTACTTCGCACCAGATTTAAAGCCAGAGGGAACGAGACAAAAGCAACTCAGAAAAACTGAAAAATTTGTTGTTCCTAGGATATACACAAATTTTGGAAAGAGGCTAAGGAAACATTATGTACCACGGCTTTTCAATGAACTACCGGCTAATCTGAAGAACCTCCCGTCGTTTAAAATAGCAAAAAGAAATATTGAAATGGGTTCAATGTACGCGCATATAAATACCAAGTATGTGTTGTTGATTTATTTATGATTTGTCATAACATGAATTCGTAGTGCTTTCATCATGTCCCTTTTTAATTTCGCAATGTTAAAAAAAAAATGTACGTATGGTTCTATTCCGAAATAGTTTGCCGCGTTCGATGTCAAGGACTCTTGATTGTATAATTTCAACGGCGCAGCTGCCCGTTTTGTGTATTTTATTTTACTGTTGTTGTTGTAGTTTCTTTTTTTTTTTTTTGGTCGAGTGTACTCCGGTGTACTGCCCGTACTTACACACTAGCACAAAATTGATTTCCTGAGACGGATGCAAATGTTTGTAAAATGAAGCGAAAATAAACTATTACTATTACTATTTCAAGTTTTTGATCAAGCCCGCTTCCTTATCTAGGGTATCGCTTTAACGATTTAGTTTTCTTCTTCCCCTCAATTGGTTTTTAAGTTTCAAAAATAACATTTGGTGGACTTGCCAACCTATTTTTTTTTTCAATTTCAAATTGGCTTTAAATTGGATGCGCCTTCCCAGGCGGTACCGATAGAGGCATAATATTTTTGATGGATTTATCGTCGTCGACCTAATTTATGCACAACTCACGGTGTTATGCATTTCCTCCCGAAATACTCAACACCACGGCGAAGAAGTGGGGCCGGTGAACCGACGCCTTATCAAGGTGGTGTTTCGATGGCCGATATATATACCCATCTCACCTTACGATGGACCACAACGGCAGCTATAAGAGCCATTGGAGTCAATCTAATGTAAAGTGAGACTCACGTGACCTTCCATGGGGGGAGGGGGGGGGGGGGACATTGAGGCGTGCGATGAGCAGAAATTCGTGACACACTCAAAGGACACTCTAAAAAAAAGTATGTGAGTTGACTTTTACGCAGCATATGAAGAATATATGGAACTTTCTATCGCGGCGAACGATAGAAAGTTCCAGGCAAATGACAAACCTCTCTATATATTATTAGACCTGTTAAGATGGAAGCTAGGGCAGGTTGGTGGGAGGATAGTGACCATGGCGTGTTGAACAGCGAAACGTACTGGAATCTTGAAAAATACAAGCTTGGCATCTCCGCGGTGGCGGCGTGGACGAAAACAATGATGTGAGGGGGAGGAAGAAATCTTTATATTCCAAAGCTCAAGTCCGAGCCTTCTTAATATTCCGCACTGGAGGCAGAATTGTCCTCTATAACTTGGGTTAGGGTTGTTCGTTGCGGAGGGTCTAGGTTCTCCCGCATATGAAGAAGTAGGAGAGGCCAGAGCTCGTTTTGTAGGTCAGGAGGAGGAACGGCCTAGTTTATCGAGGAGTAGGGGAAGTGGGCAAAAAAGTTCAAAGGAGGGGGTGAGGGGGGGGGGGGGGGCGGGGGAGCTTGTGGCTCTTGGGCAAAGCCAGTAGGTGTGCTCGTTCGATGGGTATCCAGCGCATACCTCACACGACGGCTGTCGCAGCTCAACACCGAAGAGCAACTGAGAGTTCCCGTGTCCAAACTCTGCCCTCGTTTGCGGAACTCGAGCTATAAAACGCTCACTTTAGTGATTAGGGACTTTTATCAAACCGTTACTGTGTTCCGCTACCGCACTTCCGGAGCCTTTCAAAGCATGCTTTGAAGCGCGCGCTCCCCGCGGAACACGGTAACGGTTTGCTAAAAGTCCCCTAGCAGAACCCAGGCATCCTGGGTTCAATCCCCACCCCTGCCCGTTTCGATCTGGATGAGCGTTGTACCGGCGTGCGGTCGTGTGTCACTACTGCGTGGTGCACGTAAAGGGACAATGAAGACGATTTTATTTAATTTTTTTAAATGGTGTTTTTATGCTTCTTGGGAACATAGCATGCTGCCCAATTTTTTGTAGACATTTGTGACGCGTATTTTTGTGCCTACGAAAGAAGTAAAGAAACCGAAACTGAACAATCTCCATTCTCGTTTCTGGGCCTCCGAAAACGGAGGTGACGTAGGGAGTGACGTCAAGTGTGAATAGTCGGTATCGGTAGTATTTAGGAGATCGAGACTCTGGTTACCGCGATGGGTTATAGCAGCGCGGTTTTCGCGGTCGTTTCGCCGAATCTGTAAACATGGACGCCAATGCCGCTCTCGCGAGCGAGTTCGAGCTTCCGTTCAGTGACCGAACACCAACGGAACGGGAGTACGTGTGTGGCGGCCACTGCCACCCCCCCAAGGGAGACCGCCCAGCCGGCAACGAGCGGCCCGCATGTCGAAGGAAGGACGTGGGGGAGCGGTCCGACCGTTCCGGGATCCGGTTCCTCCGCGGACGTCCTCTTTTCGTCGTCGAAGAACACGAACAGCAACCCACACGTGAAAACTAGCGTCGCCCGAACGAATACTACTTGTCTTCAGTCGACCGTTAGAACAGCCATCTAGAGCTACCATTTTGCAGAATCCTTCGAGTACCGTGTTCTTTTTTATTTTATTTTGTTTGCCCGTAGTTGCTCGTTGCCCATTTCGCGTCCAGCGTAGCAAAGAAAAAAAACACAATTAGGCTGCTTTATTCACGGTTTAGTAATCATTTCCGGTTCGATTTATACTTTTTATGGTTATTCAAGCGGAAATTAGAACATTATTCCTAAAAATCGCGAACCAAAACGTGACCGAGGGCACGTTTCTCGTTTCTACCAATCGCTGACGAGTCTTTTGTGACGTCGCGCTTCTTGGCCCCGCATCGGTCACGTGAGCTCCGCTTCTCCTGGCTTCTCCCGCAACTCTCGGGGCGTCGCCCCAGTCGATCCCGGTACGATTATTACCGCGACTGTTTAATTGATTTGCGCGGCACACAAGCGCCGGTTTCGGCTGAAATTTGGGCAACGTGGCCTGAGACGGGCCTGGAACCCAGTTCAATCGCCAAAAAGATGTCCGAAATCGCCTTCATTGTCCCTTTAAAGACCCCAGGCTAGCGGTTGTACTGCACTGACTAAATTGCTCATCTATAACTGGGAGACTCGTCGCCCGTTGAGGCAGACCAAGTTCTAGGCTGTAGAAACATACACACACCTTTTTTTTTTTTTAAAGTCCCCTAGTAAATTGATGCTGGCATGAGCTTTTCCTTTTTTTCATTATACGATTGTTTCTAGCAAAGCTGTTTCACTCTGACAACCTAAATTTCGGCGTCAATTTTTTTTCTTTTTCTGTATAGTTCATGCACTGAAATCGAAAAGCTCGTACGAGAAACCGGCAGGGTCACAACGCGATATTTTTTTTTTTTTTTTTTTTTTTTATATATATGTTAACGGATCGGGGGGTAGCAGAGTTTGGGAAACATCGGTGTAGTGGATTAGTCAGGGCGGCTCATGGCATCCATCGCGATTCGTCGTAAGCTGAAACGGAGTTTAGAGAAGCGATCGTGATGAGGGCAGGCATGGCCCAACGATAAGCGTCAAGCATCGCCCTCGATGCGTTTTTTACGAGCCGGTCGGAGAAAGCGCAGGCCCGTCGAGGTGACAGGTCCGAGGGCCGCTTTGGAAGAACTCGGCCGCGGTCTACACTTCGTCGTTTGCGCTTCTTATTTATTGATTTCGATCCCCCCCGGCGGATTCTAGTAGGAACGACCGGCGCCTTCGCCCATGGACCGCCGACAAACGCCGTTAGAAGATCGTGCCGATGCTTTTATGTTGGTCGTCGATTATGACGGCCATATAAAGTCGGGGTTAGCTCGAAAATCTAAACAGAATCCACGCTCCATTTTACTTTTTTTTTTTTTATTCGTGAAACAGTTTTGGTGTCTGTATAGACGCCGCAGCTTTTCGCTATACGTTTTCTTTTTTTTTTTTGTTTCGTGTCGCCATTTTTGGTGGTAATATTAGTTTTTTTTTATACAGTTCAAAAATGAAGTGGTCTACACAATAATATCGTTTAAAAGCTTTCTAATTATTTTCTTTCAAATCATTATATAACGAAAATTATTACCCATAATGCACTTTTATTGGGGTATGCATGGTTTCTTTTCTTGATTATAAATTGTATTAATGCTCGTATAATTACTTGTATTTCTGTATATATTTCTTGTATATTTCTGTGTGTATGTCTCTGCCCAAGTCTGTGTATAATCCTACGATATCTTTGTGTTTATATTTACGTGCATTTGTATATATGTATGTTTTTTTACTTTCCTTTAATCATACCCTCCGGCAACTGCAAGCAAAAGCAAATTGTTGTGTGTATGTTTATACAGCCGGACGTTAGTCTGCCTCAGTGGGCGTCTGGTGTCTCAGCTGTAGATGAGCAATTTAGCCAGGGCGGTACAACCACTAATCTGGGTTTTTTAAACTTGCACCACGCAGTAGTGATACACGACCGCACGCCGGTACGATGCTCATCCAGATCGAAACGGGCAGGGGTGGGGATTGAACCCAGGATCCCTGGGTTCTGCAGCGCGAGCTTTCGCCCCACGTGCTCCGAGCTGGTGTGCGCTAGCCCAATCGGCCACCGATTTTTTTTTCTTGCTTTATTACCGGAATATGTACATTCACAGTACAAGATACCACAAGATTCCAAATGCCACGCTTATCGACTGACGTATAAAGGCCCGTTCACACTCCCGCGACCGAGCAAGACCGAGAGAGACCAGACCGGCCCCCAAGCCCCCAGCGACCCCCCAGGACCAGCTCCGCTGCAGCGCATCCGGTCCCAAGAAGCCGCAAAAGGCCACAAAAACCGCCCCCGCCCCCCCCCCCCCCGGCCCCACCCGGTCGCAAGAGTGTGAACGGCGCTTAAAGACCGACCTACGGAACCATTTTCCGCAAGGTAGGAAAATGCTCCTCGGGCCCTTCTCTTCTCACCCTCTTCCAAAAGTCACGTGATGGCAGGGGTTTCTTTCCTGTCGGCTTTTCCTGTAGGGATAATCCTCAAAAAGCGCAAAATGAGCGGCTAGCTGCGAGCGCGACAACGACCTTCAGACTTCCAGGTGTCTTCCCCTCGTTGACGCGGGCACGCTCAATCCGCGAAACTGAGGAAGTCAGCGCGACCGAACGCTTTTTTCCATGAGCTGCAGGCCCGAGGCCGCTCGGTCGGTGGAGCCTTCGGTCGCGCTGACTTTCTCAGTTTCGCAGATTGAGCAAGCCCGCGTCAACGAGGGGAAGACACCTGGAACTCTCAAGGTCGGGGTCGCGCTCGAAGCTAGCCGCTCATTTTTCGCTTTTTGAGGATTATCCCTACAGGAAAAGCCGACACGAAAGAAGCCCCTGCTATCACGTGACTTTTGGGAGAGGGTGAGAAGAGGACGGGCGCGAGGGGCATTTTCCGACCTTGCGGAAAATGGTTCCGTAGGTCGGTCTTTAAAGGCCCGTTCACACTCTTGCGACCTCTTAAAACTGGGTTCCTTAAAACCTCTTACAATGGATGGATGGATGGATGGATGAATACGGCTGAGCCCTTTGGATCCGGCGGTAGCTTACGCCACCTAGCCATTTTGTCTTACCCTTTAAGCTTAGAATATTTAAATGTGAAAACTATATTCACTCCTTACTGAAGAGAAAGTGAGGCTATAAAACCGCCTTGCCATCAGTTAATAAGAGAATGCATAGTTTTCTCTCGCTTTCTGCCACCATACTTAATCTTTGCTTGGTAATCTCAACTGTCTTGAAATCCACTTTTAACACAGCAAGAGGACGCACTGGCGCCATCTATTGGGTAGCAGTGTAAACTTGGCGGCCCGGCATATTTTCTATTTTTCTCGCGCATTATCCTTTCTTTCTTGGCTCGAAAAACTTTTGTCAACGTTATAAACGAGCCTTTCTTATAAGTATTACGCACATTTGACCTCGGAAATCCCGCGAAACCTTCGCTCTTGCGAAATGCAGTTCCAGGGACACCGCATAGATGGCGCCAGAATGTCAGTGTGTTCCCTCGTCCTAAGAATTTTTAAGAAGTTTTAACAGATCTCGTCTCTCTCGGTCGTACTCGGTTGCAAGAGTGTGAAAATGGTTTCAAGCGAGTCACATCGTCGAGTACCGATACAAAATCAGGAACGCAAGGTTGAGCCTTCCACACTTCCAAAACATATTTCATAGATTCCCCCAACTGCAAGATATCTTCAATTAATAACATGCTATGCCGTTCTAACGAGTTTTAAGTTTGTAATTGCAAATTGGAACGTTATATTAGCTTGGTGTCGCGAGTAAAACATTACGGTTTAACTATCCGTTCGATCTATTAGTCTTGCCTTTCAAACAATGAATGATATATAATTAGGTGATGCAGACCTCGCGGGATACGATCAGTAAAGTCTATGATGAGACGGTCACCAAGTAACGTCGATCCATCAAACAACGCGCCCCGCTAATAAATTTTCCGTAATTAGGTCCATAGGCAAGGACATGGACGCGAGGACGGGACTAGCGCTGTGTGTCTATGTCCTTCGCGCTGACGTCCATGCCGCCTATGTGCTTGTCTTGTTGCAGTGCGAATAAGCCCCTTAACTCGGCCATCACTTCCTTATATTACATCCTAAGGGCAACAACACAATGAAAACAAACACACACTAGAGACGCTATCTCGCTGATATCGGCATGGCTGATAGCGCATGACACAACATCTTCCCTTTTCACAATTTTTTTTTTTCTCACGAAGTTTGTTTGCATATAAACACTATCAGTTATTAAATCCGAGACTTTTCGGAGTTCTAATCACACGGCCGAAACGAGATTGCCGCTGCTGGCGAGGTGGTGTCGTGGTAGTGGGAATAGATTCCGATGCTCTGGACTCAAGACGGACGTAGCCCCCTGCCCTCCTTGGTCTCCTAATGTAGCTGACAGGAGGCTCTTTGCTTGAGCAACAAGAGGGGAAGCGCCGGTAGCCAGCTGGTCGGAGTTCTTCTGCTCCGCTGGTGAATCCAGGACCGCGACCAGCTGCCGTCTGTTTCTGCGCATAAGGCTGTGGTTCTTCTCAACCTAGTAGGATCTGGGAGTTTAGGACGCCTGGACTATCGTTGCTTTGGCCCTCGTTTCCGGACGCCAAACCCGTTGACCGGCAGAGAGGCTAGGAAGAAACCGTGCTGTATGACGTTCATCAAGTTGAGCTTTTTGTTTTCTCTGATTTCTTTTGTCACGCTGTCTCCAGTCTGCGTGGTCCACGGTCTGGGGCTCAAGCAGACTTGGGAGACAAGGAAATCTACCGCGTAGATGTCGCCTCATCAGCAACTGGGCGGGACTATATCCGAAAGGACCCGCCGTGTTTGAAAAGTTCACTAAAGCGAGATAAGGGTCGTTAGTCTTCTTTAGGAAGGTCTTGAGTCCCCTTACCGTAAGCTCAGCTTGACCGTTTGAGTGTGGGTAGCGGGGACTGCTTGTTACGTGTTGAAATCCATAGGCTCTTCAGAATGCCTGGAACGCCAACGAGCACTACTGGGGCCCGTCTTCAGACCGGACGATCGCTGGTATTTTGTGCCTTGCGAAGAAGCTTTTCAGGTGCTCGATGAGTTTTGCTGATATCTGGGCGTGACCTAGCAGAGCCAACTTTGGGTATCTGGAATAATAGCAAGTACTACTTGCTAATACTACTTGGTGTAACCAGCAAGTATTGAGAGCCTTTAAGTTCGAACAAGACCGTACCCACTTCCAGCAACGGGTCCTTGGGCGTGTCCGTCTGAAGCATGGGCTCGCTGAATTGCACTCTCGCTTCCGCGCACTTTGAGCAGTTTGCGATGACTTCAGCTAATTTGGCGATAATGCCTGGCCACCAGATAGAGTCACGAGCAATGGAACGGCAACTGACGATTCTCTGATGTCCTTCACGGACGCGCGATAGCATTTGATGGTCTGCGGAACGTGACCTCAGATGTATGGAGAACGGATATTTCGAAACATTTGTGGGGTGAAGGATGGCAATTTCAAGGAAAAGTATAACAAACTATACTCACTGAAATACATAGTTAAATCAAACTAAAGTGGACATAATAAAACGCACACATGGTGATAATATAAAACAATGTCAGCGAAGTAAGGAATATTAAATGAATTGTAAAAACAATTACACTATAGGCACCGGGTGGCACTGCGCTCACGCGCACCTTGTGTACTGATCAGAATTACGTGCTTCAGACTAAAAATTACCGAGAATAAAAAAGTCACTGTGACTAGTTATTTCAGAAAGCAATTCACAGGCTTTCTTGATCATTTCATTTATGCCAAGTGCCTACATATTAAGATGCAGCCGCCTGCGTTCACGGCAAAGCATATCTAGGATGTCCACCGCTTGAACTTCAATATCGCGGTGAACATTCAAAGGCACTAGACCGAGCAGTCGCTCATTGGAAGTGGACACTCTCAGGTATGTTATCAACCGTCGTAGTGAAGAGAACGAGCGCTCAGCTTCCGCCGTTGTTACGCGCAGAGTCGCTAGGATCCTGAGACGATAGACGTTTGGGAATAGAGCCTCCGGACAGAGGGTAACCGCCTGTAGCGCAGATGTGACGGGTGTTTGATGTTTCTCCCTCTTTCATTGGACGCCTAAAATTTCCATATTTTTGGCGAAGTTTCCCTCACTTCGTGAAATTTCCCTCCATCGAGACGCCCGTCTCAATGGTCGCTCACGGATGCGATGAAGTCTGTCTTGCTTTCTGCTTTGCATGTCGAGGTGGCATCCGCTGCAAGTCGTTATTAGCTTTTCGTTGCACGGAACATGAGAAACTCCGAAGAGCCTTCATATTCTCACTACGCATAGGCGCAAGGGTATTCAAGCTCGTTTCCACGTTCGGCGAGTATACGTTTGCGTATTTGTGTGGGATGTAATTTCTCCGAGTGACGGAACGACAAGTTCGGACTGACGACTTCTCATCGCCCCGAGGATATGCCGCTGCTGCCTTTGTACCACACTGCAAGATAAAGCGGCCTAGCAAAAATAAGAGAATCTTTCCTTCGGCATCATGTTCTGTAGCAAGAATTTGTTAAACCTTTAATAGATAAATAGACTTTGGTTTTGTGATTGTTCAGCATTACCCTCGCCCTATATATAGGCCCTTAGTGTTTGTGCGAGGACGGTTGCACTAATATTTTAACGTCAAGATTTTTTTTTTTTGCTGCTTCATTTTTTTTGTGACAGTAAGACTGCCGGTTACAGCCAGGCGGCACCAGTAGAGTAAGAGCCCAAGGTTCGCCAAGTTACCGTAGCCTCGGTGTAACTTGGCAAAGGGTGAACGATAAGCCCCCTATTGCGTGCCGACGGCTTCGATATCCGCTACGTATGCGAGTGCAAGGCACACATATGGCATCATGACGCAGCGAAAAGCCTGATACTTCTTCGCGGTAAAAGCGCGCTCCGGTGGTACGTAGTCGCGTTCCCATTGGCCCGCCAGGCCGCGGCTTCCGCCGTACTTGCATGTTTTGCGATCACGGCTTCCTGGCCTAACCAGTATTCCTTGCTTCAGACACTAGGCTATAGCGGCGCCATCAGAGTAATAGCTCACGTTTGAACAATGCAGCTGCCACTCCCGGGCATACCCAATGTTTCTTGCATGAGTCGCTAGATAGCACCAAACCAAACAGCATTGCAAGTTGCCTATAGACCACTGTCCGAAATCCTAGCCCCCAGTGATAAAAATTTGAAGTAATAATCTCAAGCGCAGGCTCTTGTGAAGAGAGGGGCTGCGTATAAAAGAAGGTTTTTGCTCTTTACAGCACTCTTGGCATTGGTTTCGTTCTTGGAGCTTCGTGACTATGCCTTTCCGACGTTCTTGCACTACGATATGTGCGAAGGTTTCTAAAAAAAAGGATTCTTGCAAAAAGTGCAGCCCCTGCCCCCTTTATCGTGTCATTGCGTCAGCATAAACAAACATGGCGGCGCCCGTGGAACAGAGCAGACACTGGTCTTATTCATGTATTTTGTCTGGCCTTCACGCGCTGGTAATGCAGTGCTGCCTCAAAAAAAAAAAAAAAAAAAAAAGAAACAGGGGGGGAGGGGGGAGTTGTGTGTTGCGAGGAAGCTTTTAAAGTTGGTGGGCCGCAACTACGACCACAGTAAAACAGTGAGCTACCACGCCCGTATTCCTGTAGATCAAGCCTGCTCCGTTTCCAAAAATGGCAATGCAGCTTTGCCCGTTTTATTTTAACGCCTTGCTAATTTTTGCGTGAGCGTTCGTACCACCGAGCTTACCCTGCTTCGTCAATGGGGGGGGGGGGGGGGACTTTATGCCATTGCCCCCCCCCCCCCCCCCCCCGAAATAAAGATCCTGGCTACGCCACTGAATTCCAGGGTCGTGTATCAGGAGAGTTTGGCCATTCATTGGTTTGAATAGGCGAACATCTCGTGGCCAACCACGCCGCGAAATAGCCCTAGCGGGGGTCCTGAACTCTACAAATTCGACTCGACTAATTTAAGCCGTTTTAGCGTCGCTAGAGTAAAAAGGTGTAACTCCTGATGACTGAAAACTTGGCGCGTGTGAGCTTTTCGTCAAGTCCATATTCAACAGTAGAATAAACGAACGCGCCTTTCGAACCACAGCAAACTGCGTAGTTACGACCATTGCTAATGTAATGTAATGTAATGGAATGGAATGGAATGGAATGGAATGCAATGGCTTTATTCGGCTCTGGAGAACCGCGGCACCGCGGAATGGCAACAGCCTGTACCATAGAGGCTCGCGGTGCCGCGTCTAATGAACATGGTAATGCGATGACTATACACATGCAAGATGACGACGAGATGGCTTGTTGCTGTCGCAGAGGATATCAGTCCGATTTGAAGATGTCCACATTTCGTTGAGGCGGGTCAGCAGCGGGCCAAGGGGATCTGCAGCCTGCCGTTCGATCGGTGCACGGTTGCACAAAGGAGCCCCAGGAGCATGCTGGTGCTGTCGCTCACTGGGGTCGAAGCGTCAGGCTCCAAGGGGGTAGCCCAGTCAAAGCAGAAAGCTGCCGCCTCCGAGGTACCGAGGCCCGGGGCACCGTCGATGCCCGGTGTGGCATCCTCTCAACGTCGTCGTCGTCGTCGTCGTGCTGCTGCGAGATTGAACGCTTCTATTTCACGCTTTAATTATCGTTTCCGATATTGCGACGTCAAGGTCTGCTGATTGGTCGACGCTGTGTCGCACTTTTAGTTTACACTCTAACCGCTGGGAAAGTATTCGGCGCAGGCGGCGGCCTTTGCTTGCCCCATTTGCGAAACTCTCCCAATAACGTTCTGAGTAATTCTATTAAAAAGATGAGAGGGTTACATGTTTTTTTCTTTTGGAAAGCTATCTTTAACAACCAACCAAATCAACGGGGTTTGTTCATTTAAATGCTTTAACTTGAAAAGTAACGAGATTTAAATCGTTGCTAGCCAGGCTACCATAGCCAGGTGCAGTAATCCGTTGCTTACGAAACTGAGGAACGAGTTATCCATGTACTCTTCGACAGAGTGAAGAGTATCGGCATTTCGTAACTTCCTTTTTTACGTTTATATATTAAAAACAAAAACTGAAGGCCTTTTGAATAGGTTGCTGCAGGTGAGGGGTACAAAACAGCAGTAATATAGTTATAAGGAATACATAGAATAACACATTTCAAGCACTACTTCACATTCAAATAAACAAGCGCGATAAAAAAGCACAAAAACAACATTTTGTAACATTTCAACTACAGTGCTGCAGATTGCAATCATTTGTAACATTGTAGTTACAAATGACTATTGTAATCATAAAAAACCATCAGTTCGGTAATCGCAATGTATTATAGTCTCAATCACAAAGGGCTTTTACAAAACTAAACCGAACACCTGAAACCAAATGGCATTTGAAGTGTGTGATCGTCCACAGTTTTATTAAAAGCACCGACAATATACAAATAAAAAGCATATTACGAAAAGGGCTTACTTGTGGTGATAAAAATCGATGAAAGACTACCAACCTTTGTTACAAAATATTACACTAATCCTGATCAAATTTGGTATACCTTTGCATCGCAAAGTTCTGAGCATCTGACAGGCTACCGCGAGTTCTTTGGTGTGAGCATGAACGAATATTTTGACATAGGCTTGTTCTGTTCTCTCTGATAGAGTTTTACTATCGCAACAATCAAGCTGTGGTAGGGTCTTCCGCGAAAAATATTATAATCTCCAAAAAGGTTTCACCGATTTGACACTGGGTTGCTTTCCGTCAGATAGATTATAATTTTTAGAAGCATTGCAATAAAAAGGTCTAAATATAATGTTTTGAAAATCTCGTGAAAAAATATAGGAACGGGTACAACGATCGTACAAGAACAGGTAAGATGTTATGAGAACATACACACTGGTTATACTATTTTATAAGCCCTGGTGTGCTTATTGCACAAACAATATAACATTTTTTGTTTTCAGTAGGGTTGGAACTGGCTAAAGTCAATGGATCCTGGGAAAGTACCGCGCTTGCCTTCCCTGCCGGCTAGCCGGACCCAAAGAGATACTCATACAGATGACCAAAACATCGCAAGGCGATTGGCGGATAGGACTCCGTTGCCATGGCAGTCGCCATTTCGGTCCATTCAAATCTTCGAAGCTTCGAGGGGGTCTTCTAAACCAATCGCACGAAGATCGCAATGAAGCTTCGTCTTCCTGAAAGCGTTCCTCGACAACATAAGCATCTTTTGCACTGTGGATTCAAAGAAACTTATCAGCCATGCTTATCTCCACCGATCTCTTAATGATATTGTTCATCTCGCGTACTTCAAGAAAGGGAAATTCTTTTTCAGGGCAGCCAAACACCGACGCCGCAAAAGGTGGCGGTTGAGAAGATATGTGCTTGTATCGCCGGGGTGTGGATACCAGAATCTCGGTGTGCGAGAAATGTCGTCATAAAGTACACTCTAAAGAAAAGCCCGTGCGTCTACTTTCCCGCGCAATACTCGGAGAGCCAATTACCGCAACTTACGGAGGCAGCTCAGCGAATGACGATGCCGAAATATACGTTTAGACCAAAAAACGCAGTCTGAGTTGTGACATTAAGCAATGCAAAACGTCACTACAGTGCCTTAAAGGGGGTAGTGTAGTTACCGCGCAGCCTCCACCATGCATCGGGAACGGCCGCTCCTTGGAAGACGGTGTAGGTGGCGCTTCGATCCGCAGCTCCGTTAGGGTGCCTCAATCGGCCGGCAGATAGAGGCACCCTAACACGCTTCGTAACTAATATAAATACCTCAAAAACAATTATTTGTTTCCATTGAACTTCCAACGACATGATTTGTGTTTGAAGGTGAATAAAAATCTGAAACTAGCAGACGACAGTGTAGTCGACAGCTGCGAATCGGTCGGAGCTGGCCGGAGCCAAGCTGACCAAGCGGCCAAGCCGGAGCCATAGCCGGAACGACGGTTTTGCAAGCGCCAGCGCTACCCGCGGCCGTCTTCCAACGCTGTGCCGCTTCTCCGGTTTCGTTCGTTACACTACCCCCTTTAAGCCACTGTAACGTCACGCTCGCATTGCTTAATGTCAAAACTCGGACTGCGTTTTTTGGCTAAACATATGTTTCGGCATCGTCATTCGCTGAGCTGCCTCCGTAAGTTGCGGTGACTGGCTCTCCGAGTGTTACGCGGGAAAGTAGACGCACGGGCTTTTTTTTAGAGTGTAACCTGTTACCGGGAATTTGGATCGACTCACAAAGAATGGAGAGGTGAAGGAGAAGCTGCTCATTCTTTGAACCAAAATGGAGACCGCACGGGCTGCTTGGCACTACTTTCCTAGAATTCAGTGGCTTTAGCAAAAGCAAACTGTAGATATTAATTAAAAAAAAAAACTGGCTATAGGTGGCGTAAGTCTCCGCCCCATTAAAAACGCTTCAGCTTTATGCATCTAGGTTCATTAGACCCGGACTCACCACAGGTGTGAAGGAAGTCGGATTTATCTCGTAAAGCATCGAGGGTCTGCCGAGGTGCGATGAAGGCACACACCACCTAGGCAATAAGGACGTAGAGCTGGCTTTTCTACCTTGCCTACTCTCTCTCGTTTTCACCCCAAGAACCGCAATAAAAAAATAAAAGTCCGGTTTCACGCGGAGCATTACAAATGTCCCCCTATATGTAGAGAAATTATATATAACTAGGTGCATTTTAGCTTAGATCTTTGTTATCTTAACGAGGCGTACGCGTTTCAAACACCAAAACCATCGAAGAAAGGGTAAAAGCACAGGCGAGCTGGTGAAGAACTTCCATCGTAAACCGGAGACGCGGTAAAATAAAAAAAACGGACAAAACAACAACAACCATCGCTTCTTCCTCTGACAACCAAATCTTGTAAGAACTACTTTGCGCGGCGTACGAAGAATGCGCGAAGAAGAAATCCGCCTGGTGCTCCCCCAGGAAGATTTTTTTTAGTCGCGCACCAGTCACCTAGTTGTGTTTGGAGATTTGTGTTTGTCCTCTTCCCCCCTTAATTGTTCCCATTCTCCATGTATTAATAAAAAAAATATTAATAATAATTTTATTTTCATTTCCTATTACAGGTACTAATAGGGCCGAGAACAAAAGCCGCGATAGACGGCTTGACGAGCTCTCGCCCCAGTGACATTCTGCAGCAGTTATAAGGAAAAAAAAATGTTTTTAGTCATACCGCGAGCATACCCAACCGAGATCATTCTGTTAATTTTCAGTTGAAGATAAATACACCAGGTCTAAATTTATAAATAGCAAGCCGCAAAGAGTAACGCCTCAGGACTCCGAAAATGTGTTTGGTTTTTGCAGCTCGAGAAACCTCCCGAACACTACTGCGGCCCTCATGCCCCCGGTGTCTCGGGTAGGCTTCCGTTACGTGACGTAGCAAAACAACGGTACGGCCTTTCTTTCTGGGAAGTGTTGGGAAGGCCACCTCTCCCCTCGATAAGCAAAAGCCCTCCAACTTGGAAGGAGACAGGCGTCCCCCGGGGGCCTGGTTCCCTCTCCCTCGCTGGCCAGCTTGCGTGGGCGGGGCCTGGAGGCAAGGAGGAGAAGGCCACTTTCAAACCGGCACCGGCGAAACACCCGGCGACCACGGCAATCTCCCCGCTCGTACTGAAATATACTCTTCCAGCGAGTGTCCTTCAACTCGTAGCTTTCTGCGAAGGTGCGAGAACGGACGCTTCTCGTGTGACAAGTGAGTCGGGTGAGCGACACGTGACATACACCTCGTTTGGAGCAGTGATCGGTCATCGCCGGGTGACGCGTGACACCGAGGAAACGGGTGGTACGCTCGTGCCAAGTGAAGTTACCACTTCCTCGCGTTATGGAGTTTCCGGCGCTTGTGTGGGTCGTTGCTGCAGAGTGATCGGTCATTGTCGGGTGACTGGGACATTGGGAGAACGGGTGGCACTCGTGCGAAGACTGTAGTGACGACAGCCTGGTTCACCAATGGGACGTTCCGAAGCTTCCGGTGGTTGTGTTGAACGGCGATAAAGAGTGATCTGGCATCACCGAGTGACTGGAACGCCATACTCAAGTGAACCAACCTCCGTCGAAAGTGGTACCGTCAGAACCTATCTGGTGCTACTGCCGACAGGCGGTGAGGCTTGATCACTCGTCTGCGAGTGCCAGGGACGCCGTGAAACCGGGCCGCGGCCAGAGAGGCGACCAGTGGCATTTCGTGCCGTCGGACGAGGCGGTGCGAGACGATGTCCGACTCCGGGTCTCGCGGAGACGAGAGTGACAGTTCGAGCACCGGGCCGGACGCGTCTCCGTCCAACATCACGGACGCGGTCAGCAGGGTGCTCAAGGTGAGACGATACTTTCATTCGCCATCGAGGATGAGGAGGTTGTTCGCGGGCCTTCTTCATTATAGGGGGGGGGGGGGGGGGGGGGGGTTGTCTTGCTTCGACGGACGCCGGGACATATGGCTCGCACGTGACGTAATCATACCGTGAAGGTGGGCATTCCTACCTGTTCTTGTCGAGACAAACAAAATTAAGTGGTGTCAAATGTATTCCGAAGAAGGTACGCGTTCGGCGGAAAGGCCACCACAATGGCGGCTGATTTGACGTCGGTGCAAGCCGCGGGATAACTGTTTTGCGTGGTACGGATGACGGAAACCGGTTTGCTGGGTTGCAGTGTGATCGACGTCCTTCGGATGATAATGCCGGGGGATACCCGTAAAATATCGTCTGCTGCTGCGGGTTGAATGGGCGCCAGGATCGTAACGCTTTTGGAAGGAACGCGTTAGAAGTAACGCCGTTACTGGTAACGCGTTAGATTTCTATATGACTAACTAGGAAATAATTTTGTTACTATTGTAGGGTATCGTCGATCAAAGTACCTTGCTCGTTACTCTTTGCCTTTGAATACTATACAGTGATTGAGCTAGCTCGAAAATAAATTATTTCGAACTTTTTAAAATGCGCAGAAAAAAAAAAAAAATATATATATATATATATATATATATCTGTGTGTGTGTGTGTGTGTGTGTGTGTGTGTGTGTGTGTGTGTGTGTGTGTGTGTGTGCGTGGTGCGTGCGTGCGTGCGTGCGTGCGTGCGTGCGTGCGTGCGTGCGTGTGCGTGTGCGTGCGTGTGTGTGTGCGCTTCCTTTCACCTTCGTGATATGAAATGGGCTCCAAGACTCCAATATTTCTCATATAAAGAAAAAGAATTACGTGAAAAACACCGAAACCTTAACTGTTGTTTTACATATACCGTCCAGATAACTGCTATTTTAATAAACGCACTTCACACCCTATAGGTCGCGGAAGTTGCGCATACACCATTTCATAAAAAAAAAGGATTTTGACAACTGCCGTTCTAAAGTCACTCGCGGCTAAAGAAGCGCGAGGTTTATGTTTCACGCTTATGTTCACGCTTATTGCATCACGCTCATTACTTCAACCTTATTACTCGCACATATTTATCCCGCTTATTGCTTCACGCTTATTACTTCACCCTTATGGCTCACACTTATTTATCACGCTTATTGCTTCACATGTATTGCTCGTGCTTATTGCTACGTGATTCGTTCTTTGACTTTCTTATCGGCTCAACAACCTGATTGGCTGCGCAGCCTTAATGAGATGCACAGAATCCAGTATTGCAGGCGTCACCGAAAAATGGTAACGAAATTCGTTACTTAGAAAATAAAGAAACGCGGTACAATTACCGATTATTGTCAATTATAAATTGACAATAACAGTGGTTGTTTTTTTGCGTGTGTGAGTGTTTTTTTTTTTTGTTTTGTTTTTTTGCGACAGCGTTTTTTGACATCTAAACAAAAATCGAGGGTGTTTTTTTTTATAAAGTGTGATTTTGTGCGTGGGGAAAAAAAGGAAAAATGTTGAAGGCAAGTAAATGAGTGCGATAATTAATGACCTGGCATCTATACATCGTTTCAGCTTAAGTCCGGACGCAGTCGACGCTACGAGCTAACGGGGAAAATCGAGCAGCGTCAAAAGTGCAAGTCACTGGGCCTTTTATTTTGTTTATGATTGGTTCAGCGATGATGGAACACGTCCACAAACGTGACGAATACAATGATAGTGCCCTTTTGACTCTCATCTCATTGGTATACGACCGGCTCGAAGCGTCAGCTTGTCAGGACTTGAAGTTGAACTATAAAAACAAAACAAAAAAAATGTGAGCGTACTTTTTTTTCTTCAGCTTCTGGGAAGGTGAAGGGTAACGGTTTCGGGTAACGGTTAACTACGTTACCCGTTACCCGAAATAAGTAGTAACGTAAGTAGGTTACCCGTTCTGTTTTGAAAATGTAACGAGTACGCTACTGCGTTACCGAAAGAAGTAGCGCGGTACCGGTAATGCCGTTACTTGTAAACCGCCAACACTGATAAACATCCAGCACTGCGCCCTTGCGATCTCGGATGGGCTGGCAAAACCTACCAGAGATAATCGAGTAGCGCTAACCTCCTCAACCAGTGGTCAGAGGAAGCGATCGGGTGTTTTTCGCCGGCTTACATTGCCAATGCAGTCACTAGCCTTTGTGGGCAACACTCGCCAGGGTAAAAAAAAGATATAATAATGATGTTCGTTTCTTTATTCAATCAAATTGTGTTATTTAAAGAAAATGTATTGGATTTAAGTCACATTGATTCGATTTAAATCACAGTAGCTAGAAAATGGGGATTCCTTACCGGCAAAAGTAGTTTCAACGTGTCAGATTGATTGATTCATCTGTTCGATCGCT
Source organism: Ixodes persulcatus (assembly GCA_013358835.2). Classification (NCBI taxonomy): domain Eukaryota; kingdom Metazoa; phylum Arthropoda; class Arachnida; order Ixodida; family Ixodidae; genus Ixodes; species Ixodes persulcatus. Next base: position 911,498 of record JABSTQ010011368.1, read on the forward strand.
AGAGACAACGGGGAAGAATGAGTGTAGATCAAATAGTGGAAGTAACAACTTCTTGGTAATGCGAACCCTGCCATACTAAAACAAAAATGGCTACATTTTTTTTTTGTGAATGACAAAAGTTGTATTTGATTTTCGCATTTTTCTTGCCAAATAACATTACTTGCTTTTACTTCTTTTTTTCTATTTCGCATTTTAATTTGCTTGTTTTAGGGCATTACATAACTGACAAACAAAGTAGATGGCAGAAGGAAGCTTGAACAATCTAAATTTGCTCAGAAGAGCGATGCTTTTCGCTTTTGTTCAGTTCGACATCAACTTTTCTTGCTTGATGTTTTTTTTTTTTTTGAATAAAAACAAATTTATATAGAAAGCATATTATACACCAGATATCTCAAACGCATTCGAGTGTCTGGGCCAGATACCGCACCCTTGAAAGCACGAGGCCAAAAGGGAGGGGGGGGGGGGGGGGAGGGGGCAATAATTGCTATTTTAAAACAAACAATATAAAACCAGTGGTGTTTCACGTTGCAACGCAGCCGTGCGTCCCGGCGACGAACCAGAGATTTTCTGGACGAGGAACCTTGTGCGTTTTGATTTTTTAAGCTCACCGTTTTGCCATCTTTAGCTTTCATTCGCATATTCGACAGGTTTGGGCCCACACTATTATAAGAAGGATTTAAACACTACCACACCACAGTACTGACTGTTTTCAATAGAACGAGAGCAGGCACACAGTCCTTGCTCTGTCGTACAATTCACTAAGTCAATAGGCATTATAAAAAAACTACCTTCATACAGCAATAATACAGCAATAATACAGCAATAATACAGCAATAATCTTCATACAGGAATAATACAGATTTTGCTCTCCTGACATTTTTCTAAACAGCGTTATAAGAAAATACTATAATATTAAAGGTATTGTCTGAAAGCTAGGAGTCCGAGCTCTCATATCTATATCTTTGTCAGTTTTTCCTGCTGAGCAAGAGTTCGAGCAGCCGAGGTGTCTCCTTGGGAAAAGAGCTCGCGCTTGTAGCTTAGTAGGGGTATTGCCATTCCGGTTAATTTATATGTGAAAAAAATGAGAAGCCAACATTTATACGAAGCTATTGGGGAGGAGATCGAACAGTCACGCCTCTAGCGGTGCGCTTCAGCTGTGGGGACAACAAACCGTATTTTCTTGTTTGTTTTTGATCCGAGAAATCGAAGATGACGATTCGAAGGCCACTCCTCGTGCGACCAAAGCACTGGTCAGAGCGAAGCGCTCGTGCCCAGACCGTGCTCGGCCAGGTTCAATTTCTTTGTTATGCTGTGTTGGTAAACACCGGGCTGTGGGGACAACAAGCTCGATAAAGCGCCCCCTATAGTTCAATCTCCTGCCCAATACTGCGTCCAAAAGATAAGCAGAATAGTAAAAAAAAAAAAAAAAAATCGTAAACACGTTATATGAGCACAGTTTCTTTTTGAGCGGAAATACATTGACGGTATAAAACTATTCTTTATGGCGGATGCGGCGCTCGAGGCATGCAAATCGGGGCTCGTAACCGCTGAATGCTTGCGGGCCGCATGCGGCCCGCGAGCCGCGTGTTCAAGACCCCTGTTATACGCGAGCCGTAAATATAAATACTTGTTTTTATTGTTGTTAGCGGGAAATGCTTGATCTAATTTATCGTAGCAAAACCGGTGTGATTTTTATCGCGAGTTTAAAATGATGCCTTTGATCCCGATTTATATCATTTTGAAACTCAGTGGCGCCATCAATTGGTGGCCCCGGCCTACTTCCGGTCACGTATATTTCCTATTTTTTTACTCATTATTCTTTTATCGTGGAAGTGAATTACGTCTGACAGAGCTAGAAGTGGCCATTTCTAAAACATAGCGTGTAGATTGTATTTCGGAAGTATTGCAAAACCCGTCGTCTAGTTCACAACCGGAAGTGGCGGGGAACCGTTTGCACACTGGCGCCACCAGGTTTCAACTTACGCGAGAACGAGTGAATACTAGTAACAGCGGCGCCATATTCCTGTAGTTTCGGCTAAAACGGTCGCGGCGATCTTTCTGGTGCGCTTGCGCCGCCTGGCCCAGAAAGAAAGTTGACAATGAACGCTCGCAGTCGCTTTCGCAAGAAAGTTTCTTCATAGCATCGAGGAAGCCGCCTGTCCAAGCTGTGCGACATTGTTAAACTCCGGAAACCATCGAACACCTCCTCATTGTGTGTACCCTTCACGCCTTCGCGAGACAGGTATTTGATATGGCACTTTTAGACATGAATGAAAGGCCTCGAGAAAGTCTTGGCAGCTGGGACTTGATTCAATTCTCCGTAAAAGCGAAATATGCACGGTTTACCTTTCCTTCTTTTTATTTTTTGCGAGACACAGAACTGGCACTGACTCTCTAAGGTTCGAGATGACGCCACTCTGATCCCCTCACCGTCGTCCCTATACCCTTCCTCGCCTGACTTCATTGTCACAATTTGTTTCCTCCGTGTCCTTTTTCCCCACGTGTAGAGTAGTCAGATAGAACGAAGCTCTCGGGCTAACCTCTTTGCATTCCAATTATCCTCTTAAAGACTGACCGACCAGTTCCCTCTTTTCACTTTTCTCCCAGCTTCCTCCCCTCCCCCTTCAACCCTTTCCACCGTTGCCTGTTTCCTCCTCCCTATGGTGAGGAGGATTTTCTGCCTTGCAGAACCTCGTGTCTGGTCGTCGGCCTTTAAGCCGCATTCACACTGGTCCTACATCAAGCAAAAGCCAAGGTGTTGGGCGCAGTCATGACGACAGAAGTGCCTCCGGACACGTTCGAAGACATGTATACTTGCAGCATGTTTGGGTTTACGCTTCGAACATAGCTGCAGACAGTGTCTGTACACTGACCTTTGCCTGATGTACTCGCAGTGCGATTGCGTCTTAACTGTCCGCACTCGCTTTTCCAGGGCTACGACTGGACTCTGGTGCCGAGCCCGGCGAAGCAGCCGGCGCCGGACAAGAGCAAGCGGCAGCACGTCAAGAGACCGATGAACGCCTTCATGGTCTGGGCCCAGGCGGCGCGCAAAAAGCTGGCCGACCAGCACCCGCACCTGCACAACGCCGAGCTGAGCAAGACACTCGGCAAGCTGTGGAAGTGAGTGTCCGCCGTGCACGATGTTACACCTAGTTATAGTAGAACCGAGAAACGCCCTTACTCCGTTTCACTCAAAGCCCGCGAGCGCATGCAGTCGACGGTGTTTAGACCTTCGCAAAAATCGCCTTCTGCGCACTGCCATGCATCTTTGACTGCTGGACTGTGAAACGCCTGCTGAGCGTGCGCTGTTGCTCTGCTGCGTAGTATAGTAGACGCTGCGCATGCGTTCACAGCTCAGTGACTCAGCATTTTTGCCCGGGTGATATAAGCGATGCAAATGTCTATTCGATTCATTGGAGCTATATCAAGCAGTGCTAAAAGTGCACTGTCACGGCAGTCGTCCACTCCTACGTAAAGGAGCGGACGGGTGCCGTGACGATGCCATTTTGACGCTGCCTGATTGACATTATGCGGTCGTAGCGTCGGCTGCGCTAGAAGACAGAACCAGGTGAAGAAGACGTCGTGGGGCGCTCGCACCGTAAAAAAACAAACAAACAATATATATATTTATATATTAATATGTTCCTGAGACATAACCAGATCTAATATGATAGCTTAAAAACGTATACACCTGCGTTTTTTACAATATGCATATATTTTGGTATGTCTATTGCTTAAATCAATAAAAAAAAAAGTCATATTTTTACTACGGCTGCGCACTGTGGGGCATTCTGGTTTCTTCACTAGTGTATGTCGTCTTGGCGCTGTCAGTTCCCCGGCAATCTATGCCAACTATGCGCACGTTTTTCCTGCATTGTTGATTGGCTTTTAAATCAAAATTTCATTTTTGGTCACATTAGACCTTATTTATTTATTTTTAGTTGGTTTAAACCTGTTGTACCGTTTGGTGGTGCAAGGAGAGAGGCAAAATTTATTTTTATTCATTTTAGTTCTCACTTAGAAAATGAAAATGAAATGCATTCTTAGCCGTATACAGTCTTCATTTCCTTCTGAAGGGTTGAGTCACCCTAACTAAACCAGTGCCACAGGTGTCGAAGCTCAGCTCTGGGCGAAAAGATGTCGATGATTCGGTAGTCTGCAGTTGTCTAAGGCGATACTGCTGGAGCAAACACTTATAAACACGACCTTAGAGCGAAATTATTTTTTTTTTTTTTTTTAGCACACGCATTTTTGTGGGTTCTAAAGTACTGAGAGCAGAAAAATATAAACGCAGGACGAGAAAACAAATTACGAATATATTTTCAAAGCTTGTATCTTCGGGTGACCGGGAGTCGATTATTATCATAACACCGAGGCTCTCGGATGATATGAAGACATGTGTTCTGAATTGACTCTTGCCAAACTTCCCTCTGAGAAGAGAGATAGAGGAAGTGAGCTTTTGCAAAACTCGATAATTGCCCATGCTCCGTGTCCACACTCTTGCCTTTTCTCTGCGTACAGTGCACACCCACACACGTGTCTAAAAGAAGTGAAGTATTCGCCCCTTATTATTAAAAAAATAATAATAAAACGTCCAGAATATTGTTTTTAAAAACTACCTAGTGGTACAGGTGGCGCAATTAGCCGCCCAAATGACCTTTTTTCGAATAACGAACGACGTCTGACGGATTGTATGCGAACTACAAATGAAGGGCAGCAGACCATGCCATCCTCCCGCCAAAACATCTTGGCTTCATGCCTGTGCATCGATTCCTATTACGCTTTATGCTGATTGGTTGTGCGTTGTACTGTGCGGGACGGTGCCATCCGCAAATGGCGACAGTCAAAAGCAGGACCAAAGGAAAGAACGTACGCATGGGCAGAGACTTACAGGAAAAAAAGACCGATTGGAATGATTCGGCTGCGTTCATCCATTAACCGATCCATCCAACGGCCGTACTCGAATTCGCGCGTCAACCTCACCATCCCACGTCTCTTTCTTGAGAACACGGCGAGTGATCTCCAGAGGCTTTTTGTTTTTAATGACGCCACTCGAAAGGATCGCGTTACGCTTCTGGCCAGAAGACTTGCGACGAGAAAACGCAGGCCGCTGGCGAGGTCTGCATGCACGCGCGTGCGACGCGAAGCTCTGACGACGTCGCGACGTCGAGGAGAGGGACTTGGAGGAGCGCTGCGAGGTCGCATGCCGACGGGCGTCCCAAAGCCGGAGCCAGCAGAGAGGCTCTGGAAAGCCTCGAAGGGTTCGCCCGCATTAGCTTGCAGTCGGGGGTCACGACGCCCGACTGGGAGGCGTTGGCGTGCCGGCCGCCGTGGGGAGTTGGTCGGCTGTTGCTCTCTCGTCGATGTTGCTGTTATAGTCAGCGTGTAGTCAGTCAGTGACCACTCAAGACGCTTTTTACAAGACCCCCCCCCAATCTAAATGTTGTTTCCGTCCTTCCGTCCGTGCATTTCCCGGTAAAAAAAATAGCGGGAAAAGTGACGTCACGTGATCGGACTTCAGGAGAACTACGGACGAATTCAGTTCCCCGCTTAATTTGACGTGAAAATTGATGTCAAGTGACCTGTCGCTTCCTGACCTATTGCACCGATTTAGTTTCCCGCTCAATGGAGCGAGAAAATTGACGTAACTTCAGCCCTGTTAATCTTAATCTTAAATTTAACGCAAAAAAAAGGTCGGTCTTCACTTTTTAAAACGTTTTTTTAATGTGTTTTTAAGAAATTTAAACGATCACTCCTCAAATACCGCACTTCACGCATCATGGGACTTCGGGGGTTAAGGTCGCCGTTGATTTTTACGTTCGCACTTGTTCCTTCGTGATCTGGTTCTTTGGCGATCTTATGGGCTAATGCCTCACCCTCATCGACCATGGAGCCATAAGAACATACTCGGGGGGGGGGCTAACCCGGCCCGCGTCTCTCAAGCGACTGGTCAGTGATTCTATAGAACTCGGGACACGCAAGGTGTGGCGAGTGCGCGGAGCGTGCATCCAACGAAATTTAGATATTAGCCGATGAGAAGACCAGAGAACGCATTAGGAATTACCAAAAACAGAAAAGCTCTAACATGGTGTAGGTCGATCACGCGGTGTGTTTCCCGAGCAGTTTTTATCGAGTCGTTTTCAGATTCGGTCCGGCCACAGCTAAACGCTATCGGTCTGATGAAGTCGATCAAGCAGGGACAGGAGTGTATCGTCGTGGCACTCGTTTTGTTCGCGCGTTTTATACCATCGGGTAATTTAACCACGCGCATCAAATGCAACGTGATTCTGCTCTTCTTTTTTCTGCAATACAACGTACAACGACGAAAAGGACCATGATGATACACACTTTTGGCGCCTCTTATTCGGCTCCAAAATTGAATCGTAGAGTTGGCTGCAGGTAGGACGAAATGGGTAACGGGGCCATAGTTACCATGGTGCTAAAGGATGCGTTGGTGTATATAGTTCGACTCATGGGTCGGCGCCGCATAACTTCTCGGCGACACGGGCAGCATTAAGCACTTAACAAACCTTTTTTTTTTTTCGGTTTAGCAAACCGTTGGTGTGTTCTGCGTACCGCACTACCGGAGTCTTTGACGACATGATTTTAAGCGCGCGCGCCCGGGTGATACTGAGACCATGGACCTCAGATCCTGAAATGGGCGCGCGCGAAGGCTTCTTGATCTCGGAGGCCATGCATCATGACCGGAGGAGCGCGTGCTTAAAATGATGCTTCAAAGGCGGTAACGGTTCGCTGAAAGTCCCCAATGTCAGCTTAAAGAGTACAGGGTGTATCGGGGGGCGCGAGCATCTTACGTATGCTCCGCATAAAATGCGATCGCGGTGTTTTCCAATAAGAATGCTACAGGGCACATCGAGAAACAAGAAGCGTCAGGATAATACGTCACGCACTGCATTTCTTAAGTTACCAGTGTCTCTGGATTAAGAAAGGTTTTGGCTAACGTAATCTATTTAACGGTTATGTAGGCGGTGCTCGTTGAATGGGGATCTGTCCATAAGGATCAAGCCTCATGCAAGATTTCGCCGTACAGGTATGTTTGATCGCAGTCACGAACACGCAAGCTCGCAAGCGGTCCCGTATTTAGGCCCACTGTATTTCTTTTTTTTACAAATTATTTTACTTCGGACGAATTACGGTGTGGTCAGGTTTGCTTCAAACTATGGGCGGCATCAATCTGGCCACTGGAGATGAGCAGTGACCGGGCCTGAGGGGGAACCACTACAAATGCTCTGTGATGGCGCTCGAAAAAAGCACTGTCAAGAGAAGAAAACACGAAAACACACACACAAACACTCACACAAACACACAATCAATCAAACATTATTTTATAGGACGTGACACTTGGAACAAACGTTCGCCCCCTTTATATTGCTGCCTAAATGTGAAAGAGCGAAACTTCTTTTCTCTTTTGCTTTTAAGCGGTGAATTAGGTACCTTACGAGGGCAAAGACAGAGGGGCAAAGACGTCAAGACATGCGTTCGTGATTTTTAGTTCCTGTTCATTTACTTCCGCTCTTTCAATCCTTCGTGATCTAACTCTCACCAACGCTTACAACAACAACTTTGATTGCTTGCCATACCAGACGTGACGTCATCGCACCGTGTCGGTGGTCATTCCTACTTAATCATGCCGAAAAAAAAAAAGAAAAAAAAAAAGTCGGTAGTGCGAAATGTGGGCTGATTAATGTACGCGTTCAGCGGCAAGGCCGCCACTATGCACGCTGACGTGACGTCAGTGCCAGCCATGCATACTTTCTTTCGTAAATGGGTCTGTGGTATGCGAGACCATGAATCAGGACCAGTGGGGACAAACAAAAACTCGGTCATTTCGTAATCCAAGAGCTCCCTCTCCTTGTACAGCCTCCGAGCCGACAGCACGAAGCCACAGATAAATCAAAAACAAAAATACCGGGGGAAGAAAAAAAGGGGGGGGGGGTAAGCCTGTCGCGCCCAGTGTGCAATTAGTTGACAGGCGGCCGTCGATTTTCCGCCTGCCCCCACGTGACCCTGGCGAAGAGCAGCGCCATCTTTGAGGAGTCGCGCGCGATGGTCCATGCATGGCGGACGAGGATCGGGTTTCAAAAAGAGCCGCCGCTGCCGTCTCTAGCCGTGGTCTAGCTTGAGCGACAGGCGGACCCCAGTGGCGCGTGGAGGAACTAGCCGAGTGAGGGGGGGGGGAGGGAGAATCTGTCAACCGTTCAGACGCCCAGCTGGTGTCACGTGGGGTTCCAGAGAGCGGGCGGCACGGGAAGGGACGTTGCTCACATGATCTGGGAGATTTTATTTTTTCCCTCTGCAGCGTTGCGGGAACAGGGCGAAGAAGGGCCTAGAGCCCAACGTTGGCGGGGTTTCGAAATTCTCCGTCGCTTGTCGACAAGGATCGCGAAGGCGAAGCCCGAAATACAGCTGTTACAAAAAATAAAAAAAAGGGAGACGTTAGGGCAAGCGCGGAGTGCTAAATTTGCCGGTACTTATTTACAAGAAAGGCATACGAAGTTATTTCCAGCGTTGATTAATTTTGTGAACATCAGCTGTTTTAGAGGGAGAGCTACTATGAACTCTTCCCGCCACTGGAAATGACGTCTGTTGTTGTTGTGGTTCCTGTTGACGTTGCAGTTGGCGTAATAGTGCGATTTCCGTCGCAATATTGGCAGGAGAGATCGCCTTCCGCTCTCGCGAATCGAACCTCGGCCCGCCGCTTTTGAAGCGGACGCGTTACCGTAGAGCGAAGCCACTGGTAAACCGCTTTATTACACGGTTTTTGTGTAACAAAAGTGTGTATGAGCCTCGAGTATAGGGGTGTCCGAACAGGACACTACAAAACGCACGACTCCGACAAATCGGGAAAATTGAAGCGGACGCCTCACGCTTCAATTTTCACGATTTGTCGGAGTCGTGCGTTTTGTTGTGTCCTGTTTGGACACCGCTTATTGCGGCTGCTGGATGGCCGCAGTTGCAGCGATGTCGCGACAGAAAATTCTACGCCATTCCTAATTTATTTCAAACTCAAATAGGAATTAATTTTTGAAACTAAAGGCTTCGGCTAGGTGACGCCAGCTGCCGCCCGATTAAAAAAGGTTCAGCCGTATCCATCCATCCAAAACCACCTAGAAGAAGGACCCGCGCATTAGGTTATTTTCAGTGGATCCCCGAGTAGCCCCGAGCGGCATGCGCGCTGAAACTCGACGGGAGTGTACGGAGCAAAGCGGCATACGATGGTGTCTTCGCGTCGCCACGTGCAAACGTCCCGCTTGTTGTGAGACGGTGAAAGACCCTCTGGCTGAGGGCGACGCTGAAACGTCTCACTCTTCATCGCAGGGACTGCTTTTTCTTCCTTTCTTTATGTGATAATGATAAATTTTAAATTATAGTCCTGTCACTCTCGTCATGCGCTGGTACAGCTTCCAATAATATGGGAGACACGTGACTGTGCGTGAGTCGCTTTAGCAGCTAGGGCCCATATTGTTTGGGCTAATAAAAAAAAAACTTTGTTTTATTTTCTTTTTAGATTTAAAGTTCCTTTGAACAACGTGTGCTTAGCACCAAATGGGTCTTTCACGTTGTAGGAAACTGTACATTGAAATGTCTGTGTCACAGGCGTGGGAGGTATTTTCTGACACTATTTTTCTATGTCGAGATTTTCCGGTTTAACATAATTGAATGAGAGTGCATGTACCCGTTCATATAAAATTATGTGCCACAGGGTCATAATTGTGTACAAAGCCCAGCGATATTAAAGACGCAGTTCAAAAGGAAGTTTTTGGGCGGCTGTGCTGGAGTCGTTTTGGCCACGCCGACATCACTTGGGTGAGATAATAAATTAAGTTTTGTCCTATTCTTTCTCTGAAAGTAAAGTTCTAGCCAAAGTCCGTGTGGCACGGCCATATAAACTGCCTCGGCGAATGTGGTCGACTACTTCTTGGCGGCTGAACAAGTGAGACACCATGGTGGACACTCGTTGTGAATCCCAAATTTCAGGTACGGTATATCTTGCGGAATGCTTCCTTAAATTAAGTATATCTGTTGGACTTGCCAGATACTCAGCGAGTCTATTATTCTGCCGGCTTTTCTCGGGGTCTTTGTCTCGCCCACACGCCAGTTTACACAGCGAACCATAGAACAGGCGTAGTGCCGGTCATTGCGATCTGGGAAAGCAGGTTAAGGTACACCCGAGCCAGAATAAAATTCCGAGGCATCGTTTTCAGAGCGCAACCGCATGTAACGAAAAATCAAATTCTGTACACCGTAACTGCCTCACTGATTCGAGTTTCTCCCTATAGAGGGTATTCACAGGACGCCATATTGTTTTACGTTGTACACAGCGCATGCACAGAAATAGCTCCCATTCATTGTCTTCTAAGAACAAAGATTCTCATTGTGTGGAATGGATGTTGAACGTGCATTCTTGAGCACTCCTCGCAGGCAGTGCAGCCAAGGCTGTGGATACCCATGCGCTCGAGGACCTCGAGAACCGATCAAAGCTGTGCACGCGCGGTGTTCGCTTCTTCTGAAATGCCAGAAACAGATGTCCTCAAGCATCGTTCGGAGCATGCGCTGCGAACAACATTTAACAAAATGGCGTCCCGTGAATACCCCTTATACCCAAGAAAGGCAGCGACTCATACTATCAAGCGCGTTTGCAATTTTACGATGGAAATATCCTGCGCAGATCAGTTGCTACTGCTGATGCGTCTGTCAGTGAGCGGCGACGAGGATGGAAGGCGGAAAGGATGTGCAAAGACGGCCGAAGCCTCGGAAACACTCTCAAATCTGGGCACACTATTGCTGATGGGAACGGGCTTCGCCATCTAGGGCAGACGGCGGTTAACGGTCTGGTTTTCATTGGCCCCTCGATGAGACAAGATGGTGCCCTGAGGAAGAAGAAGCCAGGGGTGTTCTGTTTTTTGTCTGTTTCGCCTTTGTCTTTGCCCGCTGGATAGAGTTGGGCGAGCTGCTAGAAGCGGCCGGTCGGTCTTTATGGAGGCCTTCGTGATGTACGACCGGGATTTGGGTACGGCGGTCTCATTAGCGGACCGTATGCGTCGGCCAGGACGGGCTACCCTGGCATCCGGTTCGGATTGCGATGCCTCCTGCTGTTTCTGCGCTTATAAACTCGGGAGCGGGTGTCCGGCCTTTTTTTTTTTCAATTTGGGTTGGCAACAATTGCTTTCGGTCTTACCACGCGCACTCCGGGAAAAGGTCCGTCAGGCAACACTGAGAGCCATCCACTGAAGCTTTGCGTTTCATGTTCGAATACTAGTCAACCCCGTGGGGATTTCGGACACTAACAACTTCGGCGACGATGCGGCGTGCGGGGAGCGAGCGCTGGACCAAAGTATGGGACGCGCGAGAAACGAGCCCCGAGAGCACATGCCTCGCGAAGGAGGACATGACTTGGAGCATAGCCTCCTCTATACTCACAAGGCCTGGCAGTTTGACGACGGAGCCATGGAGTGCCTGCACGCAGATTTGGAGCGCGAGGATCTGGTAGCACAGAACATCAAAGAGCCATTTCTGGGGGACCTGGACGTCAGCGCACAGCTTTGGCAGCGGCGAGGACCCGAAACACACTTCTTCGCTCGGGAGAAGTGTGTTTCGGCGTCTCGCCTCAGCGGGGCGCCAGTCACGTGGCTCTCCCTTTATCCGTTGTCTGCCGCTGCACCTTTTCCATTTGGGCGGCCGCTTCCCGTGGCGATCTGCCAGGCTTCACCAGTATATAAGAGGCTATGCTAGGAGCTTTTGTTTCGCACAAGCGGTGAGCGAGAACACTACAGACCTCACAGGGGCTGTCACAGGTATGGGGCGCTCACTTGAAATATCCAAGATCAAATAAAATGTACAATTCATCATCATCATCATCATCATAATTTATTAAACCTTGAAGGCCCTTATGGGCATTACACAAGGTGGGGGTACCTGCTGAAGAAACATTATATAAAGGAACAAACAGTGGGTTACATGCTGGAGAACATTGTTATATAAAGCAGCAAAAACAGGAAAAAAAATAAACACTCAAAACATTTTTAGGAAAAAACAGCTGATTAAACAGAAAAATGCGCAAACAAAACATTTCTATAAACACGAATTGACTTTGCTATTAGTGCAAATGCAGATGGATGGTCAGTTGGGATATGAATGTGTTATAATCTGTCTGGGTCACGATACTGTTGGGCAGGCTATTCCAGTCCGTTATTGTTAATGGCAAGGTGGAGTTAAGAAACGAAACTGACGAGGCGAAAATTGGACTAACTTTACAGACGTTATCAATGCGAGGAAATATGCGAGTGGCAGGGGATAATAGTGAAGTTCTGATGTCATGGTTATGATAGTAAATCTTGTGAAAAAGAGACAGGCGTGATAATTTTCTTCTGGATGAGAGCAGATCAAGATTAGCTCTCATTCGTAAAGAAGTGATGCTGGTGTCTCGTGAGTAATCTGAAAAAATGAATCTTATTGCGCGATTTTGAAGTGTCTCTATGTTTGTTATCAATTAATGTTGCCAAGGGGACCAGATGGATGACGCGTATTCAAGTTGCGATCTTACGAGTGTAGTGTAGGCTAGTTGTTTCACTGATGATGGTGCTAGTTTTAGATTCCGTCGAAGATAGCCAAGAGAGCGGTTAGCATTAGACAGGACGTGTGTTATACGCGTGTTCCATGAGAGATCGTCAGATAAGTGAACGCCCAGATATTTGTAAGATGGACACTTGGTAATTACCTGTCTGCACATGGTGTAAGTGAAAGAGAGAGGACTATGAGCACGCGTAAAGGAAACGAGATTTTGTTTTAGAAAAGTTAATTGTCATTTTCCACTGTTTACACCAGTCGGCTATTAGGTTAAGGTCAACTTGTAGGGTTATGTTATCGTTCAGGTTAGATACAGATCGGTAAATTACGCAGTCATCAGCAAAAAGTCGAATACAGGATGTTTTGTGATCAGGTAGGTCATTTACAAATGTTAAAAAAAGCAGAGGTCCGAGAACACTGCCCTGGGGGACTCCGGATGATAGAGGAGAATAAGCTGACGACTGGTTGGTAATCACAGTATGCTGAGTGCGATTGGTTAAAAATTGTCCTATCCATGATGTTACGAGTGGATGCATGTGAAGTTGATTTAGCTTGAGCATGAGTAAACTATGGGATACCTTATCGAATGCTTTAGAAAAATCAATGAACATGGCGTCTGTCTTTATGTTATTATCGATGTTACTGTGTATTTCATGAAGAAGTTGTACTAGTTGTGTTTCGCAAGGATATGATTGTCTGAACCCGTGCTGGTTTGAAAAGAGGATGAGGTTATTTTCGAAATGCTTCGTGACATTTGAATATATTATGTGCTCAAGTAGCTTGCACGGGACACTGGTTAGAGATATAGGACGATAATTTGATGGTAAAGCTTGATCCCCCGATTTGTGTATGGGGACCACTCTGCCAATTTTCCAATCTGTAGGTAGCTCGCCAGAAGACAAAGATTGTTGGAAGATAATTAACAGAAAACGAGCTGAGCGTAATTTAGTGTTTTTCAGTAATTTGGAGTTACTTTTATCGTTCCCATAACTTGACGACAACTGTAACCTTTCTAGAGAGCTTATGATGCCTGCATACGTTATTTCAATGGCAGCCATGGGAGTGTGGTATGCGTTGTTAAGATGAGGCATGCTACTGTGGTCATCTGTGGTAAAGACTGAGGTAAAATAGTGGTTAAGACTGTTGGCGCTTTCTTCATCCGATAATGGCAACCGATCATCACTGATTAGTTGTACAGGTTAAGACGTTTTTGGATTAATTACCTCCCAGAACGTTTTACGCTTATTGCGAAGAATGTTTACTAAGTCACTGTTAAAGAAGTTTGCCTTCGCCTCTGTAATAGATTTCTTATAAATTTTAGCAATATCATTGTACTGTTTCCAAACGAGATCGGTAGTCAGTTGTTTGGCACGGCTAAATAGTCTTTTCTTTTCTCTGTTAAGTTGGTTAAGCGTTTTTGTGAACCGGGAATTCGATTTGTCGCAAGTTATGTTTATCGATGGGATGTAAGTGTCGGCAAGGTGTGAGAGTTTATTTCTGAAGAGAATCCATTTTTCATCGATTGTCCTGCTCATATAGCCACACTGAAAACTATCGAAAAATATTTCAAGCTCATTGTTAATTGCGGAGTAATTAGCTTTATTATAGTCTTTAATGGTTTTAAAATATGGTGATTTCCACTGAGTTTCAAATTCAATGTTGAAATGAATTACGTCATGATCACTAATGGGTGGGTGGTATGCTATATTTTAACAAGTGTAGTGTCAGTAGTGGGACCAGAGAAAAAACAAAAAAAAACAATGACACCCATTAGGCCGACAATAAGTATATAAATAAACAAATTCGAAACACACCCTAATAGCACTAAAAACAAACCAGTTCGAACAGTTAACGCTTGTTACAAATTCCTGTTATTAGAACAAGCAAGACAACATAATCAACAGACTATATACTACATAAATTCTAAATAACATATGCGAACTCCTCTGGACAGTTGGCCGAAGCAATATTCTGGAGAAGTCTATCTCAAGCACGGGAATGTTCTACAAAAAAGAAAGACGAAGATATGTATGCATCGATATTATGTTTTGGAATATAAATTAGTGCTTGTAATTACGTCTTAGTTGTTGTTCTCTTTCTTGTGTCACGAGGATTAAGTTTAGACATGTATAAAATAAAGGCTGCTCTAGGAGCCCTCTTTCTAGGACTAGCCTACTTTCAAAACGCTCTGCCGTTTGAGTCAGGGGGATTGGATGCCGTTTTAAGGGACCGTATATCAATTTCTTAACGTATCGTACACCTACCACGATGTGCGGGTGAAGCATCAGACGTAAAAGTCATGATCGCACCAGCTGACTTCTGTCCAGTCACACTTGAATCAGGGGATAAGGAAACTGGTAAAGCTGCAGCAAAATGATTGAGAAAAAAACAAAAACAAAAAAAACAAGATAGAAGAAGCGGAACCAGATTTTAGGTCCTACCTGGGAAACAAACCGGATAAAGCCAACCACAAATAGAAACCCCGTACTCCCAAGAAAAAGAAAAAAAGGTATATATATATATATAGAAAGAAAAATGTGTACACCCCCAAAAGTACGACAAACCAGAGCGAGAGCCGAAAGTGGTCGTTACAAAAGTCAAGTGTTAAAAAACGTTTTTTTTGTCGCTGGACCCTGTAATCTTAGACTTAGGTGCGCACGACGTCCCGCTTTTTCGCGCCGGGAGGCGTGGCCGAGCAGCTAAGCCTAATGAGCACGTGCAAGAGGGGAAAGGAAATCGACAAAAAAAAAAAAAACAGCATTTCGAGTCCGAGTCCGACGCCGACGCGGAGATTTCTCCCGGTTCCGTTCCCCGTTCGCGCCCTCCGATAAGCGACGTCCACTCAGCACCGTAATCAGCGTCTCTTCTCTGCAGCCCGCTGGCGGCATATCGCACCTGACATCGAGTTGCGGCGGGTCCGGAATGTGCCGCAAAGTAGGCGGAAACGCCTCCTGAGAGATCACGCCAAGCGGAGTTGCCGATTACCCTCGTCGCCCACAATGCACGACGCGATGGTCGGATCGTCAACGACGCGGCCTCTCGCGTGTACAACTCGCCGAATGATGCGATGGCCGTCTTCCGGCGAGGAAAGAGTCGGCGGCGTGCCGACTTTCAATAACGCCGCTAGGGGGCAGTACGCTCCGAGGGTGCTAGATGTACGGCCTCCGCGGGCGATAGAGGGGACGGTCTGTGGCGTGCCCGCAAGGCGGCCGCCATCTTGCTTCGTGATCGTGAGGCTTCGCTAGAGGGTGCCGATTTAGGATCGTGACCGGTGTGGGTGTACCTGGAGCCACTTCATAAGCTACGATTCGGAGTAGGGTGCCCGGAACGCGTGCTTCTGCAACCGGTGTGTTTAGCGTCTCATTCCTCCCATGCATCGAAAGGAGTCCCGAAGGGGCAACAAATGACCTGACAGAAGCAGGAGTGTTGTGCGCTCGAATGTCGCGACCCTGGCGGTTGGGAGTGGAAGTTAGGGCAAAAAAACGCACGGGAGAACCTGAGTGTCACTGTCGCCGCCATGTCCCAACTCCCGTCTGCTTTTTGTAAACCGTCAAGCTGGAGAGGGACCTGCAGCGGAACAGGTGTCTTCCGCGTCCACCACCGATATCTATTATAAGGGGCTGGATATAGCGTATATATAGCCGCTCTCCGAGCAGGGCGTAAGTGAAGCCACAGGAGTTTGACGCTTGTCCCGGAAGTCGGGCGTCTGCTGGGCTTCCTAGTGTATTCCGTCAATGTTCTGGCCCGTACTTTTCGTTGTCTTTGAGTGGATTTTAATAATCATTCTCCGAATTAAATCCCAAAATTAGGCATTTGAACTTGAGACATATGCACACTTGAGCAAGTAGAATCTCAAAATGTTTACCTTGAATGGCTTCCCATGATACTCCTCGGGTCTGCATGCGCTCTTACTGCGCAACAAATAGGCTCTCTTGAGGTGACAAGCGAAAATCCAGTGCCCTCGACGCTTTTCGCACCAACACTCGGAAGGGTTACAAAGCCTGCCAAGCGCTTACTTCCGGGACAAGCCGCTTACTTCCGGTGGCTTCATACCTGTTTGCTGCATGCGCCATCCAGCCCCCTATAATAGTATTCAGTGACATCCACCCTAACACTGCACCGAACAAACGTCAGGATCGTGGATGGAGAAATGACAATTACGACCTATCAGGCAGAGTTAAGGTTGCTGACAATGATAACAGGTGCGGGGGGGGGGGGGGGGGGGGGGGGGGACAACACAAAGCTTCCAAAAAACCTGTTTTTTTTTTCTAGGACGCAGTAAATACATCAGTCAAATTCCGAAATTCCGGTCACCTTGATGCATAAAATCGTGGTTGTCAGCATCCGAAGATTTATTTGAAATCGCACGAAACGCTTACCTTAACTTTCTCACACTTCATCTAAAGGTCAGAAAGTCGAATTGCCCTATCGTAACGATTGCGAATGGCACCCGCTGTGCATTAAGTACCAAAATGGCGGCGCCTAAAAGGTAATCGGGGAGCGGAGTGTCGATACTCTAAAGGCGCGGTCACACTCCCCAGTCGCTACCGGCGAGTCGCTCTATTCTGGGAAGCTCCCGGGAGCCATCCTCGATTCCGTCCTTCCCTTTTACAGCTAGTGTTCACGTACGTTTCGCTACTTTCTCGTTTTCGCCAGAAGAGAAATGCTTGTAGAATTTGCCTGGGTCCCTTGAAACCGTACATTGAAAGCACGATCTCTATACATGGAGTTCACTCACCGGAGCCTCCGCGGACCTGTCAAGCCAAGCAAGAGCCAGGAACTGGCTTGCCAGGGCGAGTTATTTTTCGAATGCTCGTTAAAATCGGGTTGCTGTTTGGTGTGCTCTTTAATAGTGCCGACCACAGCCGTCGCAGACACCTCCGTGGCTCTGTATTCATGACCGCTACCACGAACCGAGGCCACCGCGAGGCGTTGGAGGGACGTGTTCGTTGCTTCTACCTAACTTCTATCATATATAGAAATAAATTCTGAGGAAGCAACTTGGACATTAAACACTTGCACACAGACAGGACAGGACATACACCGAGCTGACTATCAACTATTTAATACTTCTTCTTCCTCCACCTCATTTTCTTCTAGAAGTTCGGCGTGCCGGATGTAAACAAACGCGAGGCGCGCCACACGTCACTTCCGAGGAGCCGCTGATTGGTTCAGTCGCCGGACGACTAGGCGTCTTGTCGCAAAAAACGCTCCGCATGCGACTGTTCCAGACCGGTCGCTTTTGCGAATTGCGACTGTCGCTTTTGCGACAAAATTTCTCGCGCGACAGCTGCGACTTGTAAATGTGAACGCGCTTTAAGCATGGCTTATCAAAATAGCAGTCTAGCGAATCATCGGCACGTTCTTTCGGTTTTCTCGGCAGTAGGAATCGATCGAGGAAAGACATTAGACCTCTTCATCGTTGGTTTAATTCCATTGTCACGGACACCTCGCAAGTCTTTGCCAAGGAAGGCTCCTGTACCGGAAACGCAAAAACTCCAGCCTAAAAAAAAAAAAAAAATAATAATAATAATCAAAAAGGACAACGAAGAAAGGGAACCACTACTGAAATGTGCCGGAGGTGCCTTGTATTGCTTGCCCCCGCGGACACACGACATATTTTCTGGGATTGTCCTAGCAGTCAGCAAGACCAAACCTTAGCTCTGTGCTCGTTGCCGCACCAAGAAAAAAAAAAAAAAAAGTTTTGCTCGTTGTTCGAGCGCTGCGTGAAGTAGCTTCTTAGAATATTTGGTTGTCGAAGAACGAAACGATATTTTTGGCGTTCGAAAAGGTGTACGTCTTGATAAAGGAACAAAGCTAATCTAAGATGCACCTACATGATATATTGATTCATCTCATGAAGGGTAAAATTCGAAAATCGTTTCTCGAGGAGCCGGACTCTTTTTACTACCGTTCTTGGGGTCAATACGACCAGTATAGGTAGAAAGTTGTCATGCAGAATTTTTTTACGACATCTACAGAGGGCCAACTCGAGGCGCGCGTTAGACGATAGCACTACTTCGGCGTTCTTTAGGAACCCGCGTCCAGTAAGTCAGATCAAGAGTCCCAGCCGAAGGACGACACAACAATCGTATCCAGTACGTAACCCGAGCAGGCGCTGAGTAGGTGACCCAAAATATTCAGCACTCTGGCTTTTTATCTAGGTAGATTTGTCTGGACTCGCTCTCGCCGCATCTAAAACCGAGCTGCATCAAAAACTAAATCTTCTCGAAGGCACCACCCCCTCCCCCACCCCTGATACACCGGAAGGCAGTCTAAGGTTCTCTGTTCGGCTATATAAAGTCGACAGGGCTCGTACAGCCCTCAGCATAGTGAAAGGCCCATTCCACGTGGCAGTTTCAGGCGACTGTGCTGAATACGGTGTGGCCAGTCCCACGCTGATTGGAGTGAGAACAGAAATGAATGTTTCTTTTATTAATTTCCTTCCTAAAAATAAAGTGCCTCTGGCCAAGGTTGACTTACCGTAAAAGCCCGAGAGATGCCCCACCCCCGAAAAGTAACCCACCCGTATTTTTGGCTTGATTTGCTATTTTCTTGTAAACACCGAAAGATAGCCAACTCCTTGTGAACCTAGTGTTCGGATTAACGATGAGCTCGGCATAAATGCGTCTACTTGGCTAAGGCGGGATTAAGCGTACATTGCTGACTAAGAAGTACAGTACTCTTTGCTTTATTGCCCCTCGCCATGGTAACATGTTTGGCAGATACATATAATCTAAAAATATTTTTTTTTCAAATTTTCTCGATTGCACATTGAGAGTTAGCCCGCTCTTCATTTTCACAATATTTTTCTCAATTTTAGGCGGACTATCTCTCGGGATATTCCGGTAGTACGAACGCACCAAGTTCCTACACAAATGGGTCTTTTATATTGTGGTAGAATGCACATTGTATCGGTTTCCCTTTCCGTATTTACCCTTTCTACCGTAACCAATGACTATACATCGTTTTCCCATAAGTCTGAGCGCGATCAAATGCCAGGACACATAAAGAAACGAACGCTCACACTAAACGCGCAAAGTCAGAGCGCATTGACTGAACTTGTCTGGCTTAGCTGATAACAGCACGAGTAATATCGTTGTGCTATATACTGTAGGCAATGTAGTTACGAACGCCTTGAATTTGGCGCTCCCCCATTGGTCATTTAAGCCGGGGTCACACTGCGTATACATCGTATATAAAAGACAGCCTGCATAAAGATTCGAAAGCGAGTCACCGCGATATTAGTGCTTCCAATGCCGCGTGGCAACGAGTTCAAGGGGGAAACTTGGCACGCGGCATTCAAACTACGAATATGGCGGTGACTCATCTTTGCAGACTGTCTGTTTGTAGGATGTACAAGCAGTGCGACCCCGGCTTTAAGGTGAACTGAAAAAAATCTTCCAGTGCTACGGGAACTGGTCCCTTCGATAAAGGAAGCGTTCTCTAAACTGAACACTTTTGGCATCCCTTTTCAAGGCGAGGCGAACGCGTGAAACGTCACTACCGCCTAGAAGACAAGGGCTGCCCATTTGCCCCTTAAAACGTCACCACCCGTAGATCCACGCAGCGCCACCTATACCCGTTTTCACCTCAAGGAAAGGGCAAGTTTTGCGCATTGTTCATACGCGGCGCGAAGTAGTTCTTACGAGATTTGGTTGTCGGAGGAAAAACCGACGCTTTTGGCGTTTGGAACGTGTACGTCCTGATAGGACAACATATCTCTAATCTACAATTCACCCACATATATCTTAATTCTTTACATAAAAGGGGAAATCAGTAATTCTCCGCGAAAAGCCTGACTTTTTTTTTTTTTTTTTACTACGGCTCTTGAGGGGAAAACAGGTAGTTTGCTTCAGCGCCAGCGCGTCTTGCATCGTCTTACTACGAGGGCGACGCTGTAGCACATGGCGACGCCAAGACGGGCGCGTCTGCCACTTTGCAGCCACTCTCCTCCAACTTCAGCACGTTCTCCGCTTGGGGCGCGTCGGGGATCCACCTACGATAACGTCACGCGTAGGCCTTTTTCTTTGAGGTGGTATTGAGCAGCTCCCCTTAAAGGGGCGATGCAACAATTTTTCTACTTTGCGCAAATACCGCTTAGAACGGATCCCTGACGTTAATGACCTATGAAACACGCGTTCGTTTTTCACCCCACGCAATAGAAGTCCCAGTAAAAAATTAAAGAAAAACGAGCAGCGTTCACCCCCTAAACTCGAAGCCAGAACAAGCGGTCACGTGATCTGGAGCCGATTATATACCGCCAATGTTGATCATAGCCACGCGCTGGGGTTGGCAAGGCAGAGGACACGCGCTGAGTTCCAGACATTGTTATGGCTCGGCTATTGTCGTCGTTGCAGCGATTGGACACCGGCCACTACCCGAATGCTTCTCAAGCTATCAATTATCACGAGCCCAAATCGAGTGCTCACGCAATGCTCGGGTCCAATCTATGAACCGCATTCAAATATCGTCCCTGGAGGATGCTGCTACCACCAGGGTACGTCATCAAAATTTGCGAAGGAGAGATTGAAAGAAAACGCTCGCTTTTCTCTTTGAAATTACACCGCAACAAAGAGGTTTCTTGGTCAGTGGCGTTGCGTGCGAGTGTACTTGGGTCCCACTAGTGCCAGTAAGCTCATACAAAGTGAAAAACGCTCAAAACGAATATCGTTGCACCGCCCCTTTAAGGCCCGTTCACACTATTGTAACCGAGTACGACCGAGAGAGACCAGACCGGTTTTTAAGCCTCTTGCGATCTCTTAAGACCAGCTCCGCTGCAGCGCATCCGGTCCTAAGAAGTCGCAAAAGGCTTAAAAACCGGTCTGGTCTCTCTCGGTCTTACTGGGTCGCTAGAGTGTGAACGGCGCTTTAGGCGCATGCAGCTGCTCGGCCGCCCCGCGGCGTCCACCACGACGGCGTTCCGACAAAACTTCGCAGACTGCACGCCGAAGCTCCCTGCTTCAAACACCATACTATGTAAACATCCGTCCGTTCGCGACCCCGTGTGACCTAACGTCATCGATTTTTCTCCCCGCCTTCAGAAAGCGTGCGCACCAATCATCGCAACGTCATCATCTTCGAACGCCATACTCCGTTTCGCCGCAACTCGACAAACGGTGAAGGCAGCGGGTCCGAGTGGGCCAATCGGCGAGTCGGAGAGTCACGTGACAACGTATTGTTGAAAGCGCACTCCTCCTGAGGAGAGCTGTCACGTGCTTCTTTCCGTTGCTCCGATTGGCTGGAAAATGCCGTAGTGCTCGCTCTTTTGCCAAGTTATGATGAGAAGAGATGCAGTGGATGTCCGTCTTCGACTCCGGGGCAGAACGGCTGCTCTGGCGGGATTTATCGCCGAAAACGCCGCGCGCGAGCGCCGTCTTCAGACGCCGAGAAAAACAAACTCTCCCGTTTTCTTTGTGAGTTCGCGTCTGCGCTTTACATTGGCTCGAGACGTCGTTGGTTCTGTCGAGAGTGAACGCTTGGACGGGCGTGTCCGGAGAAGTGACGATGGATGTTTCACACCCGGCGACCTGAGGGTGTCTGTGCGAAGATTTCACCGAAACAGTTTAGGGCCTGTTGGGAAGAGCGGCCGTTGATATTAGGGTGTTTTTCGTAGGTCGTTCGCAAAGAGCTTCGCGTTGCTAGCCGATGGTTGTGCCGTCACTTTGAGCATAAATTGATTACCCGACCGCGGGGCGCCCAATCCGCAACGTACAATCGACTGACAAAAAAATAAAAAAAAAAAACACGGAGCACAGAACGGGTCACTCACGCAACGTATACAGAGATGAGCAGAGGGAGAGGAGTAGGGGACTTCAGAGCGTCAAGCTCTGATTGAAAGGATTGGGTATAGATGCAAAGGGTAGCTACCTTTGTCCCTAGCCATTCTTTCGAAACTCGCTCTAACGTAAAACACTGGCGTCTGACGTTCGAAAGGGAGTCACTGTGCGAGGAGCAGACGACGCTCTTGTTTGCTCTGGTCAGAGGGAGGTAGTGCGAAGAGATAAAGGCTGCTAGCCTTTGCCTTTACTCACTAATCTATCGAATAAAAGCTGGACACTCTAACGTCTCACCTCCAGTGGCTCCAATCTGGACACTAGACAAAAAAAGTCGACGAGGAATTTGACAGCCGTGATTGGCCGGCGCTTACGTCAGGCGTGGAGCCCACCAATCACGGCCGTCAAATTCCTGGTCAGTTTTTTTTTTTTTTTTTTTTTGCCAAGTGTCTTTATTAGGGTATTTGCTCTGCCTAATGGTGAATTCCGCTGGTAAATACCGAGCGATTTCCAAAATCAGCGAAAGAGGCAAAAATCCGCTCCGAAAGACCCCGTCCAAATCGACGAGCGGAAGACGGACTCGCATTTTTGGAGCGACCCGCCCGAGACGGTCTGCCGTTCAAAACCGCCGCTACTCGAACTTGACAAGCCAACCGACGCCTCAGCCGACTCTGTAAACGATCCGCAAAAAATTTCTAGCCAGTCATTTATACTTAAAGAGCTTGGCCCCCGTGAGGCGAATGTTTGTCTCGCCCACGTCCTATATACTGTAATTCTGACCTGCCCACAGAATTGCTCCCTATGGAAGACGCTGTCGCCAATGAAGTGCCTCGCTTTGCCATTAGGGGCGCTTGGTAAAGCCTTTTCTTAAAGCCTCTCGATAAAGGCCTATTTTACAAGTGCCGCCAACCATTGTTGAGGAAATGCGGAAGACACCCGAGAGGAGCGGCGCTCCGCCGCCATTCGCTTTTAAGGGCCGCTCATTTCAGTGCTGCGTCGCCATTTGCTTCCAAAGGTGGCTGGAGATACGGGCCTCGTGCACTGGCGCATTTAACGCTACTTGAAAGACAAACGCAAACACATCGAGGGTCTTCAGCTTTTCTGCCACCCAAACGCGGTTCACAGCCTGTCTATACGCACGGTCCGCACGGCGCGCGGCTGGTGATATTTGTTTCTCGGGAACACCGTAGCATGGCGCCAGCAGGCTACACTGTAGCAATTAGCCCCGTGCGCGACCGAAAGCGTCGCTGTGGTCGGCCTTCCACGATTGGCCGAACGCTGACTATGACGTCGGAAAGGGGATTTATCATCGACGGAAATAAGAGGAATGAAAGAACTTTAATTTTGACGGTGTTGGCAGTGTTCCTTTGAGAGCGCAATGATTTCAAGCTTCCACCATGCTAATAACAAACACCATCGAACTTGTTGTTTGCAAGGTAATGAAGTCACAAGGGGGAACCACAGGAGGGCGCCACCAAAACATCTCGCCGCTAATAGCACGTAGCAGGGTGCATCGCTCTCACGTTTGTTTGGATCGAAAGAGCGCTTGTCCCAGGCAACGAAAGCGCAAGGGCGTTTTTTTTTTTCTTTTAGCGTCACCTGCTCTTGTGTCAAAGTCGAAATAAGGCGCGTTTTCGGATGACCCATGAATAGTCACTGTGCTGGCTGTCGGCGCCTCTACTGACGAATCTGTCACGCGACCACCGACTGACGACTCGATCCCGCGAGGACCACGAGGAGAGCAGGTCAGGACCAGATAAGGCTACCGTGCCTTGCGCACCTTCGATTGATATGTGGATGCCCTAGGAAATAAGAAAAAGCCTTCATGAAGCGCTGCGAAGTTATAGCGTGACGAAACGCTGCGGCCACGGCCATGTTCCACAAGGTGCGCGCTGACACACTCTTCTGTGGGCAGGTCAGGATTACACAGAAGGTCGTGGCCTCGCCATTGGGGAAGAGATGTAACCGTCGCGCCACTAGTGGACAAGTTGAAAACTAATGCTATAGGGACAAGAACAACATAAATTATTCTTGTGCTCCTGTCGACGCGGCTGACGTAGCCGTGCTTTGCGTCAACGTTCGGCTGGCCCCTATTCAAGCAGTGAAGCTTTGACCGAGCACGAGTCTGAGCCGAACACTGACGCAGCCCCCTTATCAAATCTGTGCTTCCATCAAGGATGATGCTGTAAAGAATCCAGTCCACGGGTGTTGGGTAAACACCGAGTTCGTGTGAAACAAGCGGAACATAGCACCCCCTATATTTTTACTTCCTTGTTAGTCATAAAGTTAAAACAAAACGGCATGACAGCTTCGTCTAGTGTGGATACGCAAAACATGGCAAAGCTTGTTTTTTTTTTTTTAATGAAAAATACCATCGTAGTTTTTTGCGGTTTCTTTCTGGGAAGCGTCACAACTTTCTTTAAATTCCATGGCAAAAAAAAGGACCTCGTAATGTTTTCGTATGAAACCGAGCTGCGAGAACGCATTGTCTCGTTTGATTAACAGAACCGGGCGGACAGGCAGCGGGCTGCTAGTTCCCAGGCTACCTACGATAGTTCCTGGATTTTGTCAGCTTTACAAACGTTATCACTGGACTCTTCCAAAATAAACACGTTTGTTTCGATAACGGCTCTTACCGCTCATTCACACTGGAAGCGGATCCGCGTTCGCAAAGCGGTTGCGAACGCGGTTGTATA
The DNA here is from genome assembly GCA_013358835.2 of Ixodes persulcatus. Lineage (NCBI taxonomy): Eukaryota > Metazoa > Arthropoda > Arachnida > Ixodida > Ixodidae > Ixodes > Ixodes persulcatus. The sequence goes on from JABSTQ010011368.1 coordinate 936,558, forward strand.
AAGATCCAGTACAATTGCACGCGCACTCGATGACATCAAGTGCGCGTGCAATTGTACTGGATCTTTATACAACCGCGTTCGCAACCGCTTTGCGAACGCGGATCCGCTTCCAGTGTGAATGAGCGGTTACTTCGGATAAATCATTCGTTCTCATATCGTTTCGTCGCTCGGCCGCATTTCGGGGTTATATTTTTTTTTTTTTCTGTTATCACAGTCCCTCGAAGGGAAAGGAAAACTCCCATTTCTCGAAAGCACGCTATGGTACTTTCTTCCTTTCGCCCTCCCAGAGGAGGAGAGTTAATTTTACTTTAGTTTCGCACTGGTCGCAATGCTCATGAAACGTCTGTTCACTTTTCAACCAGTCATTTCAAGCAGTTTTCAACCGACAGTTATAGTAAATACCGCCTCGAAGTGTTTGTTGACGTTCATATACGAAACACGCACCGGTTTTTTTCTCCGGGCAATAATAGTCCCAGGATAAAAAACAAAAACAAAAACGTATTGTGGCATTTACTCTCTCAACAAGCAAGAAAGTACAAGTTGCCACATGATCTGGTGAGGGTTGTGCCGACAATGTTCATCATAGCTACGTGCTGGGGTTGGCAAGGCACAAGGCACGTGCTGAGCTCCAGACATCGTCTGGGTTGGGCTATTAGCCCCGTGCGCGACCGAAAGCGTCGCTGTGGTCGGCCTTCCACGATTGGCCGAACGCTGACTATGACGTCGGAAAGGGGATTTTCATCGACGGAAATAAGAGGAATGAAAGAACTTTAATTTTGACGGTGTTGGCAGTGTTCCTTTAAGAGCGCAATGATTTCAAGCTTCCACCATGCTAATAACAAACACCATCTAACTTGTTGTTTGCAAGGTAATGACGTCACAAAGGGGAACCACAGGAGGGCGCCACCAAAACTTCTCGCCGCTAATTCCCGTCCTTGCAGGCATTGGCCACGAGCCACCACCGAAATGCTCGTCGATGTATCTATACCTGTTTTCACCTCAAGAACCGAAGTAAAACAAGTCCGGCTCCTCGCGGAACATTACTAATTTCCCCCTTTACGTGGATAATGAAGACATATGTAGGTGAATTTTAGATTAGATATATGTTATCTTATCAAGACTTACACGCTCGAAACGCCAAAAGCATCGCTTTTTCTTCCGACAACCGAATCTCGTAAGAACTATTTCGCGCCGCGCAGGAATAATGCGCAAAACATACTTTTTTCTTGAGGTGAAAACAGGTATAGAGCCACTAAATGAGCTGCGCTTAGAGTATCGGCACTCGGTTCCCGACATTGTTGTGGGCGACGCCATTAGGGTGCTTGTGTAGAGTAGACGCAACTGCCGATCGCCATGATTCAAAGTGCGACTTCCTCAGCATTAGACTCGGTGCTAGGAAGCTCATGTAATATTGCTTTGCTCTGTCGCGGACTGTTTAAACATTTGTGGAGGGCGGAAAAGCGTTTCCTGTGGTTTCAGATAAAGCTTCAGATAACTGGCAACCATGATTTTAAGCCACAATACGGGCAAATGTCGTTACTCCGAAGCGTAGCTTATTTAGTGGCGCTAGGTGCATCGATTGTCACGATATCGCCTCGAGTGCACATGCACTAGTCGTGTTGAATTTTTGAAGCCTCATTTTAAAGAGATTGTCCGGTAAAATTTTGTCTTTCAGAAAACAAACACTATATGAAAATTATCCCGTCGTGCATGAGCGGATAAAAACCATCAAAACGTAGAGAATAAAGTCCGTGGGCTATGAAAGGTGTCTCTTTGTATTGTTTTCTCTGCCGGGCAGCTTTTATCGCGCACTTGTTCTCAAGGATATCGAGCGCGCGAGTGATATTTTGAACGTAGAACAAGCAGCTTCGCTCAGGACAGAAAGAATAAAGCGGCACTTACTTATTTAAAATCGGAATAGATTACGTGGTCTTCAATTTATTTTAATCGTACATGCAGTGCGAGTTACTGATCCAGTGTTACTGCGTAGCTCTTGCCGCCACTCTTGATTTTCCAGATGTCCTTCGTTCGTTTGGCATGTATATCCCCCATGCTGGAAATCGCCGACGCAGCGTTCGCGCTAACAGTGTCCGACAGTACACATAAATACACGTACGAAGCCGTTTTAGCACCGTTTTTAATGCGACGAATTCGAAAGAAAAACGTCGTAACTGACCAATTCTTTCATCGGCCTGACTGAGAAATGTTCCAAGCTACCTAGTACGTACGAATTATTTGGGATATTTACTCTTATGATCGAGAGCAGGGAAAAAATGCACTCACTTTGTCCCATAGAAATGCCTTACCGGAAGTCAATTTTTGCCTGGTTGCTGTCTGCTTCAATTTGCGTCAGCACACTAGCGCCACTTGAACCTCTAGCGTACATTATAATAACTCTAGGGTGAGATCCCGACACGACCAGCCGTGCATACTTGCGAAATTTGGCGTGAAGTTTGGTATTGATGTTTATAATTGACATCTGCCTATATTTAGGCCCTCTCTGCGTGACCGGCGCAAAATACTTAGTAACTTCCGGATATCACCGCACAATCCCTTTTAATATAGTTATACTATGTGACAACGTTCACAACGCGATCCCCGTGACTACGTAATCAATATTTGCGAAGGAGAGACACGAAGAAAAAGTCCGCCTTTACTGTTGGGATTGTACCGTAACAAAGAAGTTTCTTGTTCAATGGTCTTGCGTGCGACTATACTTGGAACACACTATAGTCGGGGACAGGTTATGAGTGAAGTGGACGCTCCTCCCACCACTTTTCACTTTAGCAGAGCGAACGCTGGGGTCGAGGTCACCTCCTTTTCAGCGTTCGCTCTGCTAAAGTAGAAGATGGTTGGGAGGAGCTTCCACTTTCACTTAACCTGTCCCCGACTATTGTGCCAGTGACCTTGTGCAAATTGAGAAACATTACAACGGAATATTGTCGCACGGTTGAGAAATTCGTACGTCAAACAGGATATACAGTGCTAAAAAAAAACTTAAAAAAACAAAATTCGCTCACAATTCCTAAGAAAACAAAAACCGCGAAGTTTCGGGCTGGGGGCTATGCGGAGCACAAGTTCGTCCGCTTCTTGCACAGGGGTCGCGAGGATGTCAGAACGCAGATCCCTTATTGGCTGATTGAAAAAAAAAAAAAATAGTGGGCAAACTTTAAGGTATCTAGCAGTGAGGTCTGTCCATTATCCTTTCAATCGAAGCCAATCAGACCACGGCATCAGTCTGAACTCCTATGCAGGAAGTAGAAGACTTGCTCTTCGTATACACTTGGAAAGACAAAGAAGAAATAAGTGAGCCTGATCAACGTCGAAAGGCCTGGTCTCTTTATTGCAGATTTATTACTAATGCACGAAACGAGCACAACTTCCAACTGGCCTTTTTCGTACAGACCAACGCGCGGTTTACGAACAATCCCGTCTTTGCCCATACCCAGTGTGGGCATTGCGCGTGCGCAGAAACCAAATTCGCGTGATGCGTTTGCGCATGCGCCTGTCCGACAGCAGCGCCACCGCAGCCGCGTGACGTCAGAGACGCGTGCGTTGCCACGACGCACCGCGCGTCACGTTTGACCGAAAGGGGGCACCAGACACACGAAATGTCGACGTTTGTTGATCACGCGCGCACAAAGTCGGCCGGACTCACGAAGAGATGGAATGTACGCGCGTTGCGTATAATGATGCTGCAACTTGTCATTTGTCACTATCATTGGTAACAATAAAACAAGATGGATCCTTTTCTTTTTTTTGCGAGCAAAAGGTAAGCTATTCTTTGTTGGCTTCGGAGAGCGAAACGAGTAACTGAATTTATTTATTCCTACTAACGTGTGCAACATGGCTTTTTTTGTTGGCACTAGCGCTGGGGTTGAATGTTACGATCAACGTTACTAGAACCACTCAGTTGGGAAACTGCCATAGAAACTGCTCTAAAAAAGTGGCACCGATCCGTACTCGAGAACCGAACTAATGACGATTACAACGCCACCATTTCTCCCACAGCGGCTACTCGAGGAACTGCACGTGACTTCTATATTGACTTTATTTGGGCATTTTGGCGCCGAAACAGATACGGTGGAAGGGGTTTCAGGGGTGCCACCCCCGTCTCCCAAGCGGACGCGCCGCGAATTACTACCGAAGCTAAAATGCACCTAGGTCGGGACGCGCTACCTGAAATCACCGCTGCGGAAGGGTTGTATGAAAACAATATTAATAGTGCCGCAAAACCTTGCAAACTAAACATTTTAGAAAGCATCACGCACACCTCATTTTGTTCTAAACTCTAATAAAGGTTACTGCAAAAATAGTTTTTTTCCTTTGGTTTTTACGCAAAAACATGCTTTCTAAAAGTTCGAGGTGACCACAGCAAAGACACATGATAAAGAGTCGCGCTTTTGTCGTTTTTAGCTCAGTTTCGGTGGACGCCAGCGGCTCAGGTTTCAGCGGTGAGTTTCCCAACTGAGGGTTTTAGTAACGTTGGTTACGATAGATCGACCAACATTGGCGGTCGCCATTGCTTGGTGTTTTTAGACTTAGGCTAGGTGGCTCAAGCTACTGCCCGTTACAAAGGGTATAGCCATTAGAATCCATCCATCCATCCATTGGACACGAAGCGCGTGATTGGATCCGAGTCGTCGCCGAACGCCGATGCAGCGTTCGTGTCCAATACGCGCTCAGAGAATGTGAGCAAACGATGGCAGACAAGCGTTAGAACGGATTAAAAAAAAAAATAGTATATATATATATATATATATATATATATATATATATATATATATATGGGTGATTTCATCTCAACTCAGGCACGGATTTAGGGTGGAATTTTTACTTTTGGCGAAAAAAATATATGTTTTGGGGAATTCCTATGATAAAAGAAGACGCAAACGACAATGTCGTCGGAGTTTTTGTTCTCAAGTTATGGACCGTTGAAGCGGTCAAGGTGGAAAGTTTTTCCAGCTTATCGGAGGTGGCATATTTCACTCCATTCCTTTTCCATACTTTTTACGCTACATCAATATAACTTTTTGGGAACACTCTAGACATAGGCTTTTTCATGTAAATTAAGCGTCTAGGTCATAACATTTTTAATGATTTTTTTTTGTTTGTCAAACCGCCTCTCTGCGACGATATTTGACGAAGTTCAGCAAGCTGTGCTGTGTGACTTAATTAACATATTTTTATGATCTTTATATCACCGTAAAGCTCCAATTAAGTTCTTTCTTTTGAGTATACTTTCAATATTTTGTGATAGGTATATAATGCGCTACATGTACGTGAAAAACGAAAATTTCGAAAAACTAGCAAGTTTGGAGTCGATTTTCTAAAAAAGCTCATTTTCTATTTATTTTATTTTTTATTCACAGTTAACTGATATAGTAGTCTATCAGAAACTACCAACAGAAATTGTAATATATTGTTTGTATGGCCGCTATTAAGACTCGAATCTCGTGCTATGAGCGTTTTGAACGGGACTTCGAACAGGCGCTCTGCTGAGCAGAAATTTGGCCTATGTATGGTTTTCTATTTATCGTTAGCAGTTACCTCAATATCCAACCATACACATTAATAAAATTTGGAGTAGTGTACTTAAAAAAAAAATGTACTTCAAAGTCCGTATCCACAAGCGCGGGCACAGCGTTCCCAATACGGGGGAATGCAGATCGTTAGAGAATTCCTCTGGGGCCTTTTGCTTTCGGCTTTGAGTTTGAAATAGCGAACTTGACATGTAATTGTCATATTTTCTTATGTCAAACAGATATGCAGTGCATATACATATGTACGATTTAGTAACTGACGCTTAGGAAGTACGGTTTATTTTGTGCGCGCACGGACTCTTTTGTAAAATAACAAGCATTTCGTAGCGTGTAAGGCTTCAAACGTGTTAGTCATGTGTTTAGGTTTCATTTCTATTTTCACTGATTCATGCCGGGTTACTTAGACTTTTTCTTCTTGACGTAAGTTTGTCCGGGAGTCTAGATGTTACGTATCTTCTCCGTCAATACATAGGGCGAAGCTCACACACCTTGCAAATCACGCCAGTGCCAAGTAAATAAATATTGTTAGGATGAATATCGTTGCTTCACTGGCTTTTACGCTCAGATATTGAGGTAAGTACTAACATTAAATAAAAAACCTTACATAGGTCAAAATTCTCCTCAGCTGAGCGTCTATGCGAAGTCCCGTTCTAAACTCTCACAGCACAAGATTCGAGTCCTAATAGCGGCCATACAAACAATATATTACAATTTCTGTTGGTAGGTCCTGACAGATTACTATATTACCTAACTGTAAATTAAAAAAGAAAGAAATAAAATGTGTTTTTTTTTTTTAGAAAATCGGCTTCAAACTTGCAAGTCGTTCTTTAGAAAAACTTGCAAGTTTGAAGTCGATTTTCTAAAAAACCCGACCTTTTATTTCTTTTATTTTTTATTTACATTTAGGTAATATAGTAGTCTGCCAGGACCTACCCACAGAAATTTTAATATACTGTTTGTATGGCCGCTACTAGGACTCGAATCTCGTTCTGCGAGAGTTTTGAACGGGACTTCGCATAGACGCTCAGCTGAACAGAATTTTGACCTATGTAAGGTTTTCTATTTAATGTTAGTACTTACCTCAATATCTCAGCGTAAAAGCCAGTAAAGCAACAATATTTATCCTAACAATATTTATTTACTTGGCACTGCCGTGATTTGCACGGTGTGTGAGCTTCGCCCTATGTATTGACGGAGAAGATACGTAACATCTAGACTCCCGGACAAACTTCAGTCAAGAGGAAAAAGTCTAAGTAACCCGGCGTGAATCACTGAAAATAAAAATGAAACCTAAACACATGACTAACACGTTTGAAGCAGCCTTACATGCTACGAAATGCTTGTTATTTTGAGAAAGAGTCCTTACGCGCACAAAATAAACCGTACTTCCTAAGCGTGAGTTACTAAATCGTACATATGTATATGCACTGAATATCTGTTTGACATTAGAAAATATGACAATTACATGTCAAGTTCGCTATTTCAAACTCAAAGCCGAAAGCAAAAGGCCCCAGATTAATTCTCTAACGATCTGCATTCCCCCGTATTGGGAGGAAGTAAGCGCTGTGCCCACACTCGTGGATACGGACTTCGAAGTAAATCTCTTTAAGTACACTACTCCAAATTTTATTAATGTTTACGGTTGGATATTGAGGTAACTACTAACGATAAATATAAAACCTTACATATGCCAAAATGCTGCTCAGCAGAGCGCCTGTGCGAAGTCCCGTTCAAAACGCTCATAGCACGAGATTCAAGTCTTAATAGCGGCTATAAAAACAATATATTACAATTTCTGTTGGTAGTTTCTGATAGACTACTATATTAACTAACTGTGAATAAAAAACGAAAGAAATAAAAAGTGGGTATTTTTAGAAAATCGACTCCAAACTTGCTAGTTTTTCGAAATTTTCGTTTTTAAGGCACATGTCGCGCATTATATTCCTATTGCAAACTCTTGAAAGTATACTGAAAAGAAAGAGCTTAATTGTAGCTTTACGGTGATATAAAGATCATAATCATATGTTAATTAGGTCACACAGCACAGCTTGTTGAACTTCGTCAAATATCGTCGCAGAGAGGCGGTTTGACAAATAAACAAAAAAACATTAAAAATGTTATGACCTAGACGCTTAATTATCATAAAAAAAGCCTATGTCTAGAGTGTTCCCAAAAAGTTATATTGATGTAGCGTAAAAGGTATGGAAAAGGGATGGAGTGAAATATGCCACCTCCGATAAGCTGGAAAAACGTAAGTTTCCACCTTGACCGCTTCAACGGTCCATAACTTGAGAACAAAAAATCCGACGACATTGCCGTTTTCGTTTTCTTTTATTATAGGAACTGTCCCAAAACATTTTTTTTTTGTCAAAATTAAAAATTCGGCCCTAAATCTGTGCCTGAGTTGAGATGAAATCACCCATATATATACTGTAAACGACTTAATTTTTGCGGGCTCAAATTTTCGCGAATCGGGCCAAAGCTGAAAATTTTAAATTATTCGCGGGTTCTAATTTTCGCGAATCGAGTGCAGCTTCCGTAGCGTTCACATATTGCCCGAATTGTTCGCGGGACGTATTTTTCGCGTTTGTAGGTGAATCGCGAAATTCGCAAAAATTAGGTCCTCGCGAAAATTTAGTTGTTTATAGTATTGTATATACTATATATATACTGTAAACGACTTAATTTTCGCGGGCTCAAATTTTCGCGAATCGGGCCAATACTAAAAAGTCAAAATTATTCGCGGGATCTAATTTTCGCGAATCGAGTGTAGCTTCCGTAGCGTTCACATATTGCCCGAATTGTTCGCGGGACCTATTTTTCGCGAATTGCAGGCGATTCGCGAAATTCGCGAAAATTAGGTCCCCGCGAAAATTTTGTCGTTTACAGTATGCGAGAGCGGTGAGTGAATATATCAGGACCATCCGAATTGGAATGCTCTCTCTGTTCTCAATGAGAAGATCAGCATTCGGGTTGCGAACCTTTAATTAAAAAAAAAAAAATTACGAGAGAAACAAACACGTCCTTTTTTTGAGACTCGCCAATGAATATTTGGTAGGTCCACCTCACGGTGAAAGAAGAGGGACGTGTCTGAGCAATGCAGCCAAAGCGGCAAAAGCTTGCTCGGGCTTCGATCGCGTATCTCCCGGTAGAGGCGCCCTCGGTTAAGAGGCCCTCGCGCATTTTCGGCTTTGAAAATGCTTGCTTGAATAAGAGCGGCTTCTTGAGTGGCACTCGTAGGTACCTTACTGCCCTACATGTGCTGCGCCGTGTCACGGCGTTTGTCAGAATTGCGAGCAAACCTTCGACGCACTTATTCTATGGCAAATTTTCGCCGTGAAAACACATCTGTTTTCGTCCCCCCCCCCCCCCCCCTCCTAGAGTCCCTTGACACTTTCTAATACAAGTAACGGCAACCAAAACCCATTACGAAGCTCGCTCCACTGGAACAAAATGGAGTCTTTCAGTTCATTCTACTGCTGCGCGCCGCCCTTCGCTCTACACCCGCACCATCACTCAGACGCCGCTTCAGACATGGCGATACTTGTAGAGAGCACGAAGTGCATCTTTCATCGAGGAACTTTAGACAAACTGTGTCCTCTATACACGTTTGCAAGCACTGCCTCTAGGCGCCGTCATCTTGATGCTGGTGCGTGGAAATCGACCAGCAGACAAGCTTGGATGGGTGAATCGACGCTAACGGCTGTACCCTTCATATCGGGCGGTAGCTTGCGCCACCTAGCCTAGTTGTACGTCATTCAATTCTCCCTAGCTAATTGCCACCAGTCTTCCAATCTCCTCAGCGTTGCAGACCGGTGGCGCAGCAAAGCGGTTGCCACCCCCGCGGTGAATCTTTCGAATTGTGGCGCCTTGCAAATGTGCTTTGTGATTCCTTCTTTGGCGTTTGTATCTGCTAATGCGGCAACTTGATTGACTATAGGAGCGATCAGATGATCGACACACACCTCGCCCTTCGCTTCTTAAGCCTTCAGTGACCATAGAAAAGCACAGTCCTTTCTCAAAGTGTCAACAGGCTTACAAAAACGGCCCCGTCTGCTTTTGCTGCGCGTCCGCGCAAACAACCACGAAAAGGTCCGCTGCCGTGGCTGCCCCTTTAAACAGGGAGCTCTCGCAGACCGATCGCCACCGGCGGCATTCCAGACATATACGTTTACGTCTGTTTGAGTGCACGTATAGCCCAGCGCTCGGGTTTTACGCAGCACAGTTCAGCAAGGTCTTTCGTGTTTGCAGACGGCAGAGTGGAAAAAAAAAATGCTGCGCGTCTTCTGCCTTCACAAACTGTAGCGGACGACAACTTATATAACCGCGCTGCGCTAGCGCCCGCAACGCCAAACTCGCACGCAAGTCGGAGGATAAAACTGCGTTACTCCGTCATTTGTTTTGAGAATATCGTGTTGCTGGCATCTCAGGCGACGCTGGTTTTCGTAATGCCCGTATTTACGAGAGGACGAAGAGAGGGAGGGGGAGCCAAGCCGCGGACGACAGCTCTTCCCCGAACCGCCCGCGTCGCTGAGGCGCCGGAGTTGCTGCGGCCGGCGCTTCGGCGCCATCTTGGCTTTCCTGTTAGCACTAAATTTCTGCCCCCTTAATCTCTTCGTAGTACCGAGAGATGACGTTGGCATCGCGATATGCCCTTTAGATAGCGCCTCTCTCGCTCGGCTCTTTCGTGTTGTCGTTTTTGTTCGCGAACGATGTTTGTCGTGGTTTGGACGGCCGAGACGGGCCGCGTTATATGAAACGGTATCTTCTTCCTTTCGGCCATATTAGGACGTAATTTATGAATCATAAATTCCGGCGTTACATCCATAGGTCTCTGAGGCAGCCGAGTCTCGAGCGAGGCAGAAGAAAACGAAGAAAAAAGAAAAGAAAGAAAGAAAGAAGTGACGAAATAAACGAGAAGAGCGCAAAACAGGCAAGCATCAAGAATGGCCAGAAAGAATTCGGCGGCATGCTGCGGAACCAGTTTGGGTTTCTCTTCTTCGTCTCTGGCGTTCGAAAGAGAAAAAGAAAAAAAAAAGAGAACAAAAAGGAAAAGAAAACAGAAATAGTTCCGGAGTCGTGAAATGTCGAAGGAGGACTCCTCGGTCGGCGCGCCGAGCGTCCTCCAGACGATATATTCGTCGTATCTTGGCGTACCGCGATCTAATACACACGTCCCCGAAAAGGGTTAAAAAAATTGTGTTTCAAAGACTCACACCCACGAGTACACCGTTTTAGCGTGTGCCGCCTTATCTCGAGTAATACACCAGTTTGAATCGATGACGTACAGTGTACCGTCGCGTGGAACACCCTATTATCGGGTAGGTGTCAAAAAGGGTTTTTCCAGAGACTTACGCCTAATTAATTGTTAGGTGTCAGTCTTGACCCAAAACAGACGCATGATTTGGGGATCGCTGCATGCAGAGTGTGGACTACTCGGAAAGCGGGGCGTCCGACTGCCTTCTTTTACAAAAATCGATTACGAAAATGACATCTGGCCGGCTTGAGAGAATCCTGATCATGTCGTTTAACACCTAGGACATGTGCTGCAGAAAAGTTGCTATTTTTCTGCGCCACAGTCACAGGCGTTAAGCGACATGATTACCTACCACCAGCACGACTGCGCGTTTACAGTATTTTCGTTGATAAAATCAGCGTCTTAGCTTATACTACTCAAGTTACTTTCCCTGCAAAATATCTTGAGTAGAGTACAAATACTTCGTAGTGTACTTTCATTACTTTGGTAGATATTTCTGCATAGACCGATCTCACCAAGTGTCCGGCGCATGCTTGAAGCCGCCATAACTTTAGTTCACAGTAGGAGGGCGGCAGTGCCCGAGATGGCTCGTGCCGTCTCGTGCTCTGAACGCGCAGAGCTCCAGCGTGATTGTCGCACGTGTAAAAAGCTCCCTCGATGCATTGCGGCAGCGGTGGCGTAGCCAAAGTGGCTGGTCGGTCTATCGCATAATTTGCATGGACTTCAGTGTCATTAGAATATTATATTTGCAAGCAACAGAAGCAAATAAAACAAAATCGCTGTGCTCTTCTAGGCAGTCAAAGTACAAGGAGTAGTATCACACTGGTGAACGTTACAAAAAAATGTAAAAATATGTGACATTGCAGAAAATCACCAATTGCGGTGGTTATATCATGCACCTTTGGCGCATCGTTTTACTAATCGCCGAAGTCACAATATCAGGAGTTCACGTTAAACTAAAGCGCAAGTAGGTTACCCAAATGCTGCATTCGGAGATGACTGAACTTTCAAATTGAAGGCACAAGAGAACACGAAGGAGCCCTTCTGTTTTTCTCGTGGTTCACCATCGATGTATTTTTCTCTATACATAAGAAGCGTGTTTAGAAAGGCCTTCAACTTTGGGAAAACTCTTTGTTACCATTTTGAGAGCTCATCCTTCAACTAGCTTGTTCCCTGTCTTGCTGTTACAATACCAGTTCTTATAAAAGGGTGGGGCTATCACCCCCCCCCCGGGAGACAGTGCTCCCGGGAGTGCCAGAATGGCGAAAGAAGCTGACACTCTTGCGGTAGCGGGTTAAAACATGGAAAGCAAAAAAAAAAAAGAAAGAAACACTTATATATATTGATGTCTTCTCCTCAGCTCCTTCTATTCGTTCTTTTGTTGGCGTTATGAGCCTGCATCTTTGGTCCTGGCTTGTTTTCTCTCTGATGTACGGTCGTTTCCGCTTCAAGATTACAATAGCTCAACATTACTCTGGAGTGTGCTGATTCCTATTCCCGTAAAACTTTTCGGCGACACTTTTTTTTTTTTTTTTCAAATAGTGAAAAACGTATTTGAGACGATGAGTGCAAGATACTAAGAAATGTAAATTAGATAGAGTACCAAATACTTTTGATCAAATGTATTTGCAGGATGCCAAGTTACTAACAAAAGTATTTGAAATACAGTATCTTGAGTGATGTATTTGAGATAAGCACAAGTCTGGCTTATTCCCCCAATCACACGGCAGCGTAAATTTACCTTTAGGTAAGGTCCCTTTAGCGAAAGGGGCTGTAGATTGTTATCCCATGGCGTATAAAGGTCCCTCTAACTAAGCGACGGACTAAAAGGACAATGAAGACAATTTTAAACTTTTTTTTAGAAAAGGGTGTTTTCTAGCTCCCTATGGATCAGGCAATATGTTCGAGCATTTTATACAATTCTTTGAAGCTTATTATTTCGTGTAAATAAATCAAGAAAACCGAAACTGACGTTGGGCCTTCCCGCCATACAACCTCTCCTAAAACGGAGTTGACGTCAACAATGAACCGTCGCGGTTTCGATAGAATGTAGTGTTCATGAGCGCAACTGGCGCGGGAGCGTTTAGCGGCGCTTTCTGGTTTCAAAGAGTTGTACCGCGTTGCGATTGCGAGTATAACCGGGACATTGGTGCTTCGCATGTCGCTTGCCAAGCTCACTTCTCGAATGGGTTGCCACGCTTCGCACAGAGCACGAATGACCCGTTGACTCACGGTTGTTTGTCGACGCGACGCTGTCAAACGCGTTCAAACGCAACTGTGTGTACGGACCTAGCCTCTATATATACTGACAAAGCCTGGCAGATCGCAACGAGAAGCGGTCGCCGAAACAGAAAAGGTGGAGCGGCAGACGACGGGTGAGAGGAGAGACACGTGACAGGCGCCCCGCTGCGGCGAGACGCCGAAACACACTTCTCCCGAGCGAACAAGTGTGTGCCGGGTTCTCGCCGCTGCAAAAGCTGTGCGCTTACGTCCAGGTTCGCCGAGAAATGGCTCTTTGGTGCTCTGTGGTACCAGATCCTCGCGCTCCAAATCTGCGACCGGGCAGTTTATGGCTCCGTCGTCAAACTGCCAGGCTTTGTGAGTATAGAGGATGCTATGGTACTGAATATGAGCCTTATTTTTTGTCGACATCAGTCCAATCGCCTTGCGAGCGGCGCTTTTGCGTTACGAAGAACAATCACTGTTGCGTGTTGCTGTTATGAACCAAGTGAGAAAAAAGTGAGATCGCGGCAGGCTTCAGGCGGGCGCCGTCAGCTTTACTATACCCGGCATGACACGACACAAGTATGGTCCTGCTCGAGGAGGCTCGGCGTAAAAGCGACGGAGTCTTGGGTTCGCACAAGTGGCTCTTACCGACCTCCTCGTTCCCGCTTGTTCGCGCACATCACTTCAGTACACCACAGGCGCAGAAACGTCTCGTTGGATGAAAGACGGAATGGATGTGTGGGAAAGGTCGCGGCGTGCTTGACGAGGTCTGAAAAAGACATTCCGACATGGACCAGGAGGAGTACCGGAAACTGCAGCGCGTTATCCTATTAGCCCCGTGCGCGACCGAAAGCGTCGCTGTGGTCGGCCTTCCACGATTGGCCGAACGATGACGTCGGAAAGGGGATTTCTCATCGACGGAAATAAGAGGAATGAAAGAACTTTAATTTTGACGGTGTTGGCAGTGTTCCTTTGAGAGCACAATGATGTCAAGCTTCCACCATGCTAATAAAAAACACCATCAAACTTGTTGTTTGCAAGGTAATGACGTCACAAGGGGGAACCACAGGAGGGCGCCACCAAAACATCTCGCCGCTAATAGAATATTTCCTGTAGTTAACCTTGACGCGTGGAACCAAGAATCGAGCAACAAAACGGGCTAAACACAATGCACCATTTTTGCTTGCTCTCATAAAGAAAAGAATCGAATGTTCTTGCCACATTAACCGCTTTTCAGGTCAGTGCCCGTCCAATATTCGCGAGTGAAAGGCGGTCGGCTATTTCAGTGCACGCGGCGGAGGACTGCAATAGTATTTTGTTGGTATTGCAGTAATCCTTTCCGACAGAAAAATGAGGTTTTCGTTGTTATTGAATAAAAATAAACTCAGTTTTATTCATCACTAGCAATCAAAAACGAAGACAAGCAGACTCGTTCACTTCGACCAATCGCCTGACGAGCCTCAAATGACGTCATGCACTATACGTCACTCTTGGGACTCTCGGGTATCGCTGTCACGGTCACGCAAGCGCGACTTCAAGGAAACATTTTGTCAACATTACCTGGAAAACGCGAGACATCTATTACTTCGTTGACTGGCATATTCTCTTCATGATCTCTTTAACCACGCGGAAGCAATCCGTTCCACGCGACCTGCGACTCGTCCCGAGAAAAATATTGAGGACATCATCGTAGACTGCCCTGCTAAATACCTTTGAGTGGCGAGAACGCTTATCTGTTAGAGTAAGCATACTCGAATCACTAATTGTCTTTGATTAAAATTATAGATCGTTAAAATTATAGATCGTTATAGACGCTTTGCAGCATGCGTGCATGGGCGCCGCCATAATCGAGCTTAAGGTAGTGTTTCCTCTTATTTTGATCACTTCGCTCCATCGTTACCACACTGGGAGAGGTTGTTGCTATTTCAGATTTCACTGCGTCCTTCTGTCCAGCATCGACCTTTGTGGAGGCTCGCCAACGCCCACTTCAGTGGCTCGGTATCTTGATAGGACAAGAGAAGGTCAGCGATGTCGGCTGTAATCTGACGGGTGTGCATGGCATCTATAGTAGGACGTAAAATTATAGAAACAAATAGCATCCGCACTTTTAATATTGTAACGCCTGGAGTGAATACGCGGCATCGATGCTCCAAAGTAATTTTATTTTTTATTCGTATTTTAATTTTATGTTACTGTAACTTACTATATATCAGCTGCCTTTTTCTTTTTTTACGACTCCTAACGTGTTCATATGTTATAAGCACCAAGACCCAGAGTTTGAATCCCGGTGCGCCGAGGGGTTGGTCTTTCGGCCGGCTGCGTAACATTTATTCCGATCAATCAATACGGCTCATTCATCCACATATTTTGACAACTTGGCTATTATATACAGTGAAAAGAAAGAAATGACACTGCTCGGTTATGTTGGCAAAAAACCTGGGAGCACATACGAGGTTGCGAATGAGCTGGGCCCACGGTGTCGTGGTGTCGCGTGCCGTGAGACTGTCATATAACGTGACGTGACGTCGTGACGCCATATTACACTCTGACGTCACGTGACATCGTGTGACTGCGACGTCATAGAGCTACACGATGTCACGCGACACTCCGACGTCGGGTGACATCATGACGTCACATATACTCTTATAGAGTCTAATACGATCGCCATGACTCCAGCTACGCAAACTATGCGGAGCTCAAGTTTGTCTGCTTCTTTTGCACGTGTTGTGATGACGTCAGAACGCCGAGCTCTGATTGGCTCTGATTGAAGGATAGGGGGTAGACCTCAAAGCAAGCTGCCTTGAGGTTTACCCACTATCTTTCAATCAGAGCCAATTACAGCTCGGCGTCTTTCTGACGTCACTACAACCCCTGCAAAAGAAGCAGACAAACTTGAGCTCCTGCCGCGTTTCCTGCCGTTCGATTTCGCGACGCGCCGCGTCCGCTGCAGTAGCGGTGGCGGCGGCGACGACAAAGCGCATTGCCGACCCGAATCTACGTGACGGTCCGCCTCTGGCCAGGTCCGTCTCGCGTCCGGGTCCGCGTCGGAGGTCGTGCGGGGTCTCCCCTGCCTGCCCTCCCGACGTGCTTTGTGCGGCGGCCTTTTCGGCGGTCGACCCTCGAAGTCCTCTTTCTCTCTCTGCGGCGTGGCGGGGCCCGCGGTCGCCCTCAAAGGAGGCGATTTACGCCCGTCTAGCTCGGTCCGAGACGCGTCGCGTACGTCGCGCGACAAGGAAGACCGCCCAAGAGTCCCATGGGGGAGGGAGGGAGGGGGCCGCAGCTTTGGTGCCGCCGACGCCGCCTGCGACGTCCGGAAAGTATATACTCCGTTTACAACCCTTATGCCGCGAGTGCGCTTGAATGTATACGCTGTCGCCTCACCAGGGGCGATCGGTGGCCTAGCGTATTAAGCCTGGGTGACACTGCTAACACGTCGTGCAAAAGGCGGACACTGTCCGAGGGCCTTCCTCGTGTGACGGTCCCGTTGGTCATACAAAAACTGTCTGCAGACGAGCATACGTATATGTATGAAGTAAAGGTGCTTTGAACATCCTAAGTCTTTTGTGTGATACGTGGCCAAGCACCACGGAATTTGGCCAAGCATTGGCCAATGGCTGACGATGGTCTTTTGGCCAATGGCCAAAGAGGGCCATTCATCGGCGGATGCTTGACCGATGGCTAATGGCCAGTGGCCATTGGCCAATGGCCAGAGAAAGGCTAGTCATCGGCCAATGGCTGGCCACTGGCTGGTCACTGGCCATAGGACCATTTAATATTTATTTGTTACATTTAACCTCAGGGCCTTCGGCATTGAAGAAGGGAGTGGCCATTGGCCAATGATGACCAAATCTGTGCTGCTTAGGTGGGCAGTTCTACCGTGTCTTGAGCTGAGAGTGCACTGGAAGAGTGCTCGTCAGACAGATCAAACGCTCCCCTCTCGTCACCTGACCGCGCTCTCTGAGCGTGGGAACGGACGGGAGCGTGCTCCGAGTAGTGTTGTATGAATGGGCGAAGGAGTACGAAGCTGCCTACCGCAGGGTCAGCTGAGGAATGAATGAATTGTGTAACTCCGTTCTATTCTAAGCCGACAGTGCGGCAGGAGCTATGCGATCCCCGGACCTAAAACAATCCATGGCATTGCAAAAAAAAAAAACAAAAAAAAAAAGCGAATTGGTGCTTGAGCTTGCTAAAGGAGCTGTGCTTAGCCTAAATATTTTGGGAGTTGGTGTTTCGACCTTTCTGAAGTAACGAACAAAAAACCGCTTTCGCCTGCATGTCCTAGTTTTTACTTAAAAAATTGACAAAGATGGAGGTTTTCGGCAGACTTGTACACGTTACTGAAAAATAGTAAGAAATTACATTTACAATTACTCAATGCTAAATTGTAATTTATCACAATTACAATTATCCTTCCATAAAAGTAAGTGACCGTTACCCAAAAAAGTAATCCGTTACTTTCGTGGCGTTACTTTCAACAATATTGTATTCAATTAAGAAACAAAGGGAAGAGGGTTATTCAAGTTCTTATTGTGGCAACCTGTTCCATTTAATGACCTTGAGTATTTTGAGCAACAGCTGACTCTGGAAAGTCTCGTCAGACATTTTGTGTTATTTTTTACTGAAGATGTCGGCTGCTACGCTGAACTCCCTTTTAACCGAGGCACTGGTTGGGAGTGGCATATTGTACCTCGCGAATGCTTTATGCTCTGCATTGAGCTTCTTCAGCGAAGCAATGGAAGCACTAGTTACCTCGAAGATAGAGCAAAGCTTCGTCCTTGCAGCCGTTGCCTGATATTCGAGAGTTTTAGTAGATCGTTCAGATACCTCCGATACCACCGATAACGACGCCATGCATGCGCAAAAGCGGCGGCGGAGCATCGGGTATCGTTATCGGAGTCATCGGAACGATCTACTAAAACTCTCCATTGTCGAAATCGCGAAGCATTAGAAGTCATCATGCATCTAGCCAAAACTAGAATAAGAATTGATTTATGTCCATCTTACTAAACCGGAATATATTTCCAGGCAATAGCAAAACATAGTTGTAACAGTAAGGTGATAATTAAATAATAAACAAGGTTTGGCTCGATATTCTTCTTCCTTTGCTTCTGAACAAGCCGAGCCTCGGTTGAGGCGTTGGTGAATAAAAAAAAGTTTCCAGTATATAAATACAAGTCATAAAAAAAAACAGGACACTCATAACAACAATTAATTAGAACATCGGTTAAAACAAGGAAACGTAAACGCACGTTTGCCGTGTGTACCTTTCTTGGTGCCGTTCAAATTCGCACGGAGCACGAACCGACTGCAGTTTACTCCGGTGTTCTCCAGATGGACGTCCGGTGATGCCACGGGCAGCGAACGGCAGAGAGCTAAGCCGCGCCATGGCCACACTCACGAGTTTCACTCTCTCCTCAAGCCCAGAATATCAAGTCTACATCAGCCACCATTATTTTTTATTTGTAAAACTATCTGCTTGAGAGCGTCCTGCTGGGGTGAAAACAGCAAGAACAAGAGAGGAAGACTATTACGATTTTTCAATTTTCGAAGTGCTCGCAAAACGCTGACTCACAAAAAGGGTGACTGAGATGCAGATAGCCTGGCTGAAATTCATAAATAAAGTGGGCCACCCCTAGAAGTTGGACTACAAAAAAGTAAGTAGGCTTTTAAAACAGGGTCAAATAAGGTGAAAGAAACAGAAAAAAAAGATATCCTGTTTTCTAAGAGAAGATGATAAGTGTGCAACAACGAACGAGGATGCTTGTGGCAATAACACCTTCACATATTATCACATCTCTTTTAGCGGATTTTAGGGTAGACGGAGCGTTGTCTGGTGTTGTGACATTATGAAAATGGTCGTAGTCACTATAACCAAGAAGGACACTGTTAATTCTTGACTGTGCACTTACTACCCGCCTCGAGCTTCTCGAAGAGGCACACAATCACTTGGTTTCCTCCTCTCCCCGTCTTCGATTGCAAAGAAAAACAAACAAACTAAAAAAAGCGGATATAACTTGCCCCCCCCCCCCTTTTTTTTTTCGCTTATGGCCTGAATGTTCAACGAGACTGAATGTCCAACGAGCCTGAATGTCCAATCGGTCACGTGAAAGGTGAGCCTGAATGTCCATCGAGACGAAAGATCCAACCGAGACGGAATGTCCATCGAGCCTGAATGTCCAACGATACGAAAGGTCCAATCGAGACAGAATGTCCAACGTGCCTGAATGTCCAACGAGACGAAAGGTCCAGCGAGCCTGAATGTCCACGAGTCTGAATATCCAACGGATATGGAAAAGTTGGATTACTGAAAGCGACGGCGGTGAAAAACGCGTTCGATGAAATTGGGAACCGGACGTTTCGTTGCGGAGATGTCGGTACGTGGTCGTTTCGGTACCGGGCTTTTCAGTACCGGGCTTTTCGATGCACGGCTATTTTGGTGTGCCGCTGAGCTTGCCCCTTTGACGTTGCCTCTGTGAAGTCCCCCGAATAAAATGAAAATTATGCTCGTGTATTTCATAGACTTCATAACACAAAAAAAAAAAACATTTTGTTGTTCGTTTTATATATGTAAATGTAAAGATAATTTTTATAATTAAAAAAGGACGTGGAAAAGGTCACACGTGCTACAAGATCAAAGACCGAACTCGTTGACCATTGAAAATCGGTCACGCGTTTGCTTTCAGAACGTCGTAACTCTGGCACGGAAACAAATGTGGGGTGCACGCAGTGTTGTAGGCGTTACCGAAAAAAATAACAAAATACGTCACTCGTTACTTGCAAATAAAAGGAACGCGTTACCGTCCTACGTTACTTCCAAATAGAAGAAACGCCTTACCGTTTTCGTTACCGATAAAAAGTAACGCACGTAACTTTTGCGTTACTTTCTTAATTATGAATTAACACGTTTTACTGTTTTG
Organism: Ixodes persulcatus; assembly: GCA_013358835.2. NCBI lineage: Eukaryota > Metazoa > Arthropoda > Arachnida > Ixodida > Ixodidae > Ixodes > Ixodes persulcatus. The sequence continues at coordinate 956,501 of JABSTQ010011368.1, forward strand.
ACGGTACAGGCATGCATAAGAGCCGTATTTCGAGAAACATTACGTTCATGAAGAAACTGAACGTAATTACTTCATATTTTTTACGGTTTCACCGAGTAGTCACGAGAAAGAACGCAAAGAAAACACAAAACTTAAAAATTTACATGGCTTGGCACCCCAAAACACGAAAAATATTGAATTGTAATTTTTGTTAAGTATTTGGAAGAAGAAGTAACGAGTAACGTAACTACGTTACACGTGGCTTGAAATAAGTAACGTAAATACGTTACTCTTTACTGTTTTCAAAACAAAAAGTGAAAGCCGTTTACAACTCCCTATAACGCCGAATTGGAGCGCAGCTCTTGAGGAGGAGGAGGGAAGGATACTGAGGGGAGGGTATGCTCCTCCTCCTCCTCCTCCCCTCATTCTTCAATCTACTCCGGGGGGGGGGGGGGGTTACGTGACCTCGGGGGGGGGGGGTCACGTGACCCCCCCCCCCCCCCCGAGGTCACGTGACCCCGGGGGGGGAGGGGGGGCTCGCGCGGTGCATTATGGGACATTTCCCATAATGCACCGCGCAGTTACGCCGACGCCGACGGCGACGGCGACGCCGCTCAAGCCGGAAACGGGCACCTAAGAGCTGCGCTCTAAACGTAACGAGTACGTTACTACGTTGCCGAAAAAGGTAACGCGTTACCGGTAACGCCATTATTTGCAACGCGTTACTGCCACAACTGGGCCCACGAGAGTTCTTAGAGTCGTCAATCGTGCTTCTCCCAAGCCACAGTCTTTTTTCCGTATTCTACGGGTTAATGTATTTTCCACATTGACCCTGGTCGCGCAAAGATGAAGTACCCCGCATGGGAGAGAAACGCCTGGTCAAATTGTTAGTATTATTGTTAGGCCAAGTCGGTGTAGCTTTGTGTAATTACACTAAATTGTAGCTTTTTTTTTTTTAAACGAGGGTGAAAGTTCCAGCCATTTTTTACTTGACTTCTCGGTCCCCAGAAACAAAAATTCGATTCTCATACCAACAAAATTGATAATATACAATGTTCCTTCCATTGAGCCTTTGTGCAGGTGAAGTCCTAAAGTGGTGAGCTTCTGTCCGATGATTGTCCCGAGGTGTCGGCACATTCACGCTTATCGCGACGATTAGTTTCGCATGGTTCGGCCACCAAAGCCATTGCTGTCGCATTGAACCATGTGTCAAGCAACAAGTAGGTAATTTTAATAATTTATACAATACTTTTTAGGATTCGCTTCCGTCGTTTCCGCTCTGCCTTTTTCGGTCACGTGGCATGCATTAATCGCACAGATACGCGCCCAGGTAGCATACCAAGGCTGCGATCGGATTTCAACTGGTTGTAACTTTGTCGCCGAGCCGCTGCGACAGTGCGACCGCGATTTATTCAAATGCGCACATTACAAGTGCACATATGACCACAGGATCAGGAGGTTAGCCCCTTGCTCGGTCTTCCCGCATTACATTCTGCTAGTCGCGAGTGAACATATTCACGTAGAACCCGACTTTTATAATTTTGAACGACCCGGGTACGATTCCCTATTGAACGTTTGCAAATTCTGTAAGCTTCATTTGTCGTCATCTCTTCTTTGTAATGAGGGTATCATTGTTGACTCCTACTGTCCCCGGCTATCTAGACACCCTAATCAACTCTTTTCGACAGTTCGACGAATGGGCACTTTCCCCCCATCTCCGTTCTGCGAATTGGCCTAGGACTAGAAACAAGAACGACAAACATGGTAGAGGGCTGGCACAACGGGCTGCACAGTCGTCTTGGCAGCCGCCATCCTGATCTTGCGGAGTAAATTCAGTTTCTCCAAGTATCGCAGCACGCAACGCAAAACCGCTTCCAGGCTTTGTTGTTGGACCCCCTGGCTGGAGACAAACCGACCACCAGCGCCGTTGTCAACAGGAACCATCTGCTGCACGCCGAGATGGATGCGTTCGCGTCCTTTATCAGAAGTCAAGCTCCCACGTACCGAGACATCATCAACTACCTCGACAGGATCGCGAGCTTCGGAGTGCTTCCAGAAGCCGGTTAAATTACATGGGCTTCTGAGAACCACTATGCATGTCCCATGCAAAAAAATTGCGCACTGCGTTATATCAGTATTCTCGCTCTCGTATGTGCCATACGAACCTACTGGCAGGGAACGCGTGCGTGTGTAAACTACTGGCAACTGTAGTGATAAACGAACAAAAATAAACGAACAAGGATAAACGAACAAAAATAAAAATGTATTAAATTCACACAATTGTTCTGCACTTACTCATGGGTTTTCGGGTCCCACCTTCGTGCATTTATAACGCGTTAGATGCAAATTTTATTTAATTTTTTTTTTATTAGTAGGAAATTACGCTTGTGCAACCTGCTGAAACCAGAACACGCAGACACCGCATCCCTATTTTACTATATATTTCAAATTGGCTGATTTATGTCATCGAAACATTTGAAATGTTAATGTCAAAGGAGCGTTTAGTGTCGTAAAATCAACACCTTTAACCGACGGGTACGTAGCTGCGCATCGGCACTCAGCTAACTAACCATCATGCCTTCATATATAGATGAAATTATAATATTTGTGTCTGCCCTGCGTTTCTCTGTCGGCTCGTCAACGTCGGCTTTAGTAGCACGACATTTTAGTATGACGAAAATACAGCAATGCCTGCAGGAACGCGGATTAAATATACACACAAGTCTGTATAATTAACAAGACAAATTATTCTAGCACGTGACAGGCGAGACGGAATGTTCAACGTGCCTGAATGTTTAACGAGACGAAAGATCCAATCGAGACGGAATGTACAACGAGCCTGAATGTCCATCGAGACGAAAGATCCAACCAAGACGGAATGTCCAACGAGCCTGAATGTCCAACGAGACGGAAGGTCCAACCGACTGCAGGGGCAGATTTAGGGGGGGGGGCGGGGGGGGGGCGACCCCCCGCCCCCCCCCCCCCCTGAGCTCCCCAAGGTCAACTTTTTTAAAATAAAATCATTGATATACACCAGCCAGAAGTTTAGTTTTTGGCATCATAGCAAATATTTGGTCAACAAAATAGACCTGGGCAACGTTTGGATCGTGTCATATCTCAGCAGACTCCCGACTCCCCCCCCCCCCCCCCCCCCCCCCGCCGAAGGCCTACCGCCCCCTCCAGGCCTGACCCATAAATCCGTCCCTGCAACCGAGACGGAATGTCCAGCGTGCCTGAATGTCCAACGTGGCTGAATATCCATTATTGGATCTTCCGTCTCGTTGGACATTCAGGCTCGTTGGACATTCCGTCTCGTAATCTTTTTTTTTTATTTTTGTAGAAATGCCCATTTGGATTTTTTGACATTGTTGTTTGTGTCTAAAAAAAAAAAAAACAGATTCAGGGGCTTGGTGTTGCAAAAAAAAAGGCTTTGCGGAAGTGAAGTGTGCCAAGCCTCCGTTTGCGCTGGTCAATTCGCGTGACAGTGTCACTGCGCTCGACTTTACCACAATTAAAACAACCCTTTCTTTAGAAGGGGGCGCGGGGGAAGGGGGGGGGGGGGGTCGTTCCTGAAAAAAATGTAGCGGATTACAAGGAATCCGTTACGTAAAAAATGTAAGGGAATTACTTTAAAATTACTCTAGAAAATATGTAATTATTCCGTTACTAAATTACAGATAAATGTAAGGGATTACAAGTAATTTTGTTACTTGTAACGGATTACGTGCAAGTCTGGTTTTCGGCACCTCTCAACTCCTTCACCGTCATCTGAGTCACGTGCGCTGTGACGTCAATGGGGGAAGCGCCGGGTTCCGGTGAAGCTCTCTCTCTAGAGTCATCGGCAGTGGCATAGGCAAGGGGGGGGGGGGGAGGGTTTGGGGGGTCGAACCACCCCCCCGCGGGCCCGCTTGGTCCCCTGCTCACGCAGTCGGTTTTGCACGGGGCATTGAGCAAAGCGGGAGTGCGGACTATGTCCAACTTATATGCTTTTGGGAAAAGTGTTTGTGGGGTAGAAAATGCTCAAATAAATAAAATAGACAATATTTCTTCATTCATGTTTATTTGATGGGATGCGGAACTTCATCTCAGATATTTAGAGCTAGAAAATGAATATTTCGAAACATTTGGGGGGGGGGGGGGGGATGGAAGGATAGGATGGCAATTTCAAGGCCAAGTGGCAAGTATTACAAACTATCCCCACTAAAATATACAGTTAAATCAAACCAAAGCGAACATAATGAAACGAACACATGGTTATAATATAAAACAATGTCAGTGGTGTGTCAAATGATTTGTAAAAACAACTGCACTGTAAGCAACGGGTGGCGCTGCGCTCACGCACATTTTGAGTACTAATCAGAATTATGTGCTTTCGACTAGAAATTACCACGAATAAAAAAGTAAGTATGAGTTTTTTTTTTCAGAAAGCAATTTACAGGCTCTCTTGATCATCTCATATATGCCAAGCGCCTACAGATTAAGATGCAGCAGCGTGCGTTCACGATAAAGAATATCCAGGACGTCCTCCGCTCGAACTTCAATGTCGCGGTGAACATTAAAAAGCGCTAAACTGAGCAGGCGCTCATTCGAAGTGGACGCTCACAGGTATGTTTTCAACCGCCGTAGTGAAAAGAATAAGCGCTCAGCTCCCGCCGTTGTTACGCGCAAAGTCACCAGGATCTCGAAGAGACAATGGACGTTTGGAAATCGGCGGTGTGCGCGAACTACAGGGGGCGCTTCTCTAGCTATCATAATCATCGTTTGTGACGTCACGGGTAGGACAGACTGGGACAGACCACGTAAATGCTGGATCCTTTGGCTTGTTGGCTCGCTTCATGCGCGGTTTGGGTAACGCGCGGCAAAACCTGTTTCACGCATTTTGTTTATTTGAATAAGTGAAATTTGTAGTAGGACATTTTTCCAAAGCTTGAAACCGCACGTGGCACGCGTAGTCGTGCCAACAAACACTTTTGGAGCTGAGGTGTCGAAGTGGTCGGATGCTGGTGTGCCCTTCTCTATCCCGTACAAAAAGCTGAACGAGGAAAATAGAATATACAGCGCTTTATTGCACTACAGTGTCTACCATGGCGAATAGGGTGTCTTTTTTTATTAGGATTCGGACAAAATAAATCTAAGAAAGAAAGATCTCATCAAATTGAAAAAAGGAACGCGAAATGCGAGAACCTCTCGCGTGTGTAGTGAACACTTCACTGAAAGTAACACCATGTATCCTGTTGGTTTCAAAGTGTTCCGTGAGTTTTGGTTTCTTACTATTTCCGAATTGATTCCTTTCATTTTAATTTGGTAAACCAGTAAACGAACATTTCCTCAAAATTACTGGCAGGAAGAAGTGGAGGCTGGCTTCCGGAGTCGTTTCGACCAAATCCCTGCTTATTCACCCGGCCGACCCGAAACGTGCCACACCCCCTAACGATCGAAGTAATCTAGTAAGTCGGTGACACCTTAGCGTCCTAGAAAATGATGAATATACCTGCTATAAATTTCTACCATTTGTATGCATATAATGCGTGACGCGCTCCTCAGGGAGCGATTTTAAATTTGTAAACAATTCTTGGTAAAAGTAGGATAGAACAAATTAATCAATCGCCCGAATATGCCGGGCCATGGCCGACAATTTAGGAATTTATGAAAATTTATTTTTTTCTTTCGAATAGAAGTCGCGATGTGACAAACTTTGCCGTGTTTTCGGTTCGGGAGGAGCTAAGCGTCAGTTGCTGACGAGCATTTGCTCAGCAGCACTGTGAAGTCACACCTGCATAGAAGCGTCGGTATCGGCAAGCTCAATGCAGCTAAAACAAGTGTGCGGCGCTTTCCAACGCATCTGTGCGCACGTGCACAGGTAAGTCAATTACTCTGGTGAATGCAAAACCTTTTTCTAAAGCGGCCTCCACAAATCCGAAGAAAAAAAAAAAGAGGCAGAGATACTCTCAATAGCCCTGACGCACGCCGCGCAAGCTGTAATGTAATGCTCCAGGCTTGTTTTTAAACATTTTAAAGTTTTTCTAATAAAAAAGCAACTTCGAGGCGCTGTTCTTTATTAGAAAGATCACTGACAAAAACGTTATACGCGTTTCTTTAATAAATAAACCGTTTTAATCTGCATAGTTGCGAACTAACATATAGCTACTCCGTGCTTTGACATAGCGTGTCGTCTGCTCGCATCCTACCAGCTGCGTCACAGGAGGGCGCCCGCGAGGTGGCGGAACCAAAAACATCTCGTCGCCAATATAAGGCCTCCGGACAGAGGGCGACCACCTGTAGCGCGGACGTGACGGGCGTTTCACGTTTCTCCGTCTAGCATTTGGAAGCCCATATGACCAGCTCGCATTGGAGTTCAGGAACTGAAACCAGGCCTGAATAGAGCTCCACAAACCCTTCAGCGCCGGGAGCTGCCCCGCTTTCCAAGATCATTTGCAGGCAGAAGCGACGAAAGTAATCGCAACGTACGCCGGTGCTTTTTAAATCTCCCATCTAACAGTGTGATCAAGTAATCCATGAAAGGAAGGAACAAGGAGCGCTTAAAATGCTCTTCCGTGCTTCTAGCGGGAATATTACAGCGGTGACGTTGCTGACTTGTTACTCGCGGCATCTGAATTTCAAGTTCCGCTGTCTCGGCCATTTTAATGGCGGCTTGGAATATGGCCTAGTGTTTGTGGGTGGACGTTTGCTCTGATTTTTCAGCGTCGTGATTTTTTTTGTGTGTTGCTGTTTAATGTTGTGTGACCGTATAGCTATCCTTTTGTTTTGTTTGGCCGGCACGCGTTGGTAATGCTGTGCTACCTCAAAAAGCGGAGGGAGCTGTGTGCTGTGAGGAAGCTTTTAAAGTTGGTGGGCCGCAACTACGACGACAGTAAAACAGGGAGCCCAAATGAAGCCTCTTACGGTTTAAAAAATAACAATGCAGCTTCACCCATTTTATCTTAACAGCGCCTCCCTAATCTTTGCGTGAGCGTCCGTAGCGCCGAGTTCACCCTGCTTTGCCATTGAAGGGTGGGGGGGGGGGGGGGGGGATAATGCCTTTGAACCCCTCCCGAAATAAAATCCTGACTACGCCACTGGCCATCGGTGAGCAGCGAGAACTCACCCGCTCGCGACCACGTGACCACGGGCTTGCGCAGTGCGATCAACATGGTTAAAGGAGGAAAGTCTCGTCCGGGTCCGGCTATCCGGTCGTCCCCGTCCAGCTCTGCCCCCGTCCCCCTCCGGCTTCTGGCGGCTGTTCGCGGTAGCGGATAGAGCTGACGGTTTTGTGGACCTCGGATCGATGGCGCCACTAAAACTGCGTATAATAAAAGTTTAGTCGATGATACCAGGTTCTTTACGCATTTATATTTATGTTTGAATGACAAGATTTATAGAAAAATGACCTTTTATCGAGCGAGTAGTTGCACAACTTCCTATTTTTTTACAAGTTGACAAATTGACATCACGCCGCGTGGTTCTCATGGTCGCCGCTCGCGACTGCAGGTCGGGAAATATTCTAATTTTTGCCTCGCGATTACGCGGCGGAATCGCAACATTTCGAAGTAAGGAGGTGTGTTTTCTTTCATTTGTGACAAGATAAACAATGTTAAAAGTACAAGATGCAAATTCTTTCAACATTAAACGTTGAAAGAGCGTCAACGTCAGCGTCAACGTTGCTTAGCTCCTTTAACGTACCGCGGCTCGGAGCACGGTGGAGCAAAATCCCTCGCTGCAGACCTCGGGAATCCTGGGTTCGGTACCTTGCCCGTTTTCGACTGGACACAAATTCATAATCTGTTCTTTTTTAGGGGCGAAGCTCCTTAGGATCTAGCCTTGCCCGTCCGTCCGTCTGTCCGTCCGTCCGTCCGTCCGTCCGTCCCATCTGTCTTCTTAAAAAAAAAGAAAAAAATCTTTGCGCAGTCGACAGGATTCGAACCTGTGCGGGGAGACCCCAATGGATTTCTAGTCCGTCGTTTTAACTACTCGGCCACGACTGCGGGACGAGTAGAGGGCTCTGAGATGTGGTAGTAACTCAAGAGCTGGGGATGTCATGGATGAAACGTTGCATGTAGTCGCTCAACGTCTATGCAGGAGAGGGCGCTGCGGTCAAATGGGTATATAATCGCGTTAAACTTTGCATGCATTGGCTCAACGTTTATAGACGAGAGGACGCTGCGGTCAAATGGATGGATCCGCTAGAAGAACCACTGCTCTGCATTTCACCGACCATAAAGCAGTAATAATGAAGTCGAAACGTAACCCGGAACCCAGCACTACCTATGGGCAATAAAACAAAAACCAAAAAATCAGCACCATCAGCACTACCTATGAACAAAATCAGTATCATCAGCACCACCAGAGCTTCGCCCCAATCAACATCATTCGCCACGTGGAGCCGCGTTCATTTTTTCTTTTTTTTTTTTTACCAATGAATTGTTTTGCTTGGGGGAAGAACGTATTAGTTCAGGTCAGACTTGTACCGTACGCATTACAAGTAATCAAATTACTTGTAATCGATTACTTTTTGGAGTAATTTTGGAATCAGTTGATTACTTTTATTAGGCAGTAATCACAAGAGTAATCTGATTACTTTTTGAAGTAATAAAATTACTTGTAACCGTTACTATTTTTTTCACGGGACCCCCCCCCCCCCCCGGCACACGCCTTTTTTTTTTTTCGAACGTGAAAAAGAAAGATTTTTGCGGAGCTGCAGGAAACGAGGTCAATCCCTTTCTATGTACAGTTTCTGTGGAATGTCCGTTTTTTTTGTTTTTTTTTCAAGCTGGGACTGGGAGTGGGAAGCCCCAGGTAAGCCCCAGTGCGTGACAAAGGCCATTCAGGGCGAAGTTTGAGGGAGCAGAATGTAGCTTTGTAAGTCCTTCGTTCAAACTAGCCCCCTCACGCACTCACACACAGAAATAAAAAAATAAAAAAATCCTCCTTAGGGCACCTACTCGCAGCCCGTAGGAAATCAGAAACGAAGAATGCCTAAAGCGGATGCAAAATATAACAAAGCCAGTTGAAATATTTCCCCATTTCCCCTACGTGGTCTTTGTGACAAGCAATAGGGAATTGTAGTAGACCGTTTTTCTCCTCCGCTACGGTATCCCTGAAGAAAACGCCACAGCTGCGCATGCGCGCCGCCAGCCTTATCTGCATAGTTCAAGGTCTTGTGGCGGATTACGGAGCGCTATCCGGGTGCTTAGCGGGTTGCGGAAACGGTCTACTACAATTCCCCACTGTTTCGAGTTGAGAAGTGGTCGGGGCGCTCTTTTTTCCGCTAATGGATACTACACATGATCCGTTTCAAATCTGGAGCTGCTGCTCTTTTGTATAACATGCGAGCTCATCCACATGTGAATAATAAAATGAGCGACGCAAACTTTGAGCGACAACCCTTGCTTAAGCTTAACAAGATCTAGAACCCCCTCCCCTCCCCTCCCCTCCCCTCCCCCCCCCCCCCCCCCACACACACACACACACTGTCGAACGCCCAATCATTAAACTTCTTCAAACGAATTCTATGCTTGTGTCTGCATTGTGAAGGTGCAACGACCACGGAGAGGGAACCAGGTTTTCTTCTTCAATACTTGTGCAAATGTGAAATATAGGTTGGAAGTAGTTCATTGTTATGAGCGCTAAAGATATGTCTTCACACAATAAAGTAATCGGAAAAGTAATGGTTACTTCTTTAAGTAATGTCCAATTACTTTTGCCGTCGAGTAATCAAGTAATCTAATCGAATATTTTTTAGCCAAGAGTAATAGTAATTGTAATCGATTACTTTTTTTTAGTAACGTGTACAAGACTGGTTCAGGTGCAGGGTGAGAGAGAATAAACAATTAACACTGGGACAACACAACCGCGAGAATTGTTCTTTTTTTTTTTTTGTCGTCTCAGCCCGTTTTTTTTTTTTTTTTTTTGCGCCTGGGTAGGGGAAGAAGCATGATCCCGATTCCCGTGGACAAAGAGCCACGTGTGACCAGTCCAACAAGCATCCTATAGCTTCCATCGCACTGTTAACCAAGCTGACAATGCGATGGAAACAATGTGCTCGCTTTACTCTGATCTAAATTCGCTGGTGACGGGTAGCTTTATAGAGACGTTGCTTGAATACCGAGTACGCACACCGACCAAGCTAGCGCACGTCTTCGCACTGCCACAACATGCGGCCACAATGCTCGGCGGCATTGAAACATTTGTTTTTGTCTTTAACCACGCAATAACAACAATGCCCTTGTAAGAGGTCTGGGGATATAACGTAGAGCCCTTCGCGGATTACAGTTTGATCATCCACATCCGATCCGCATCCGATCCGCACCCGATCCGCATCCGCCGACTTCGCATCCACATCCGAACCACATCCGCAAGGTTCGGAACCGCATCCGACCCCCAATCCCCGCATTCATTTTACGTAATAAAATGAAGCATGAATAAAAATTAAAAAAAACATCCGTATGCTCCTTAATAAAGCTGTCTGCTTACATTTGCACAAAGAACTCTTTGTGTCAGAATACGATGAAAGTCATTTTATCGTATCCTGTTTTATCGTATTTATAAAAAAAGCGATCATCCTTCCAGACAAATTTCGCATCGCTGGAAAGATCATCACAGTTATGAGATCGTCATGAGAGTCTGTGACACTGACACTCAGTCCAGAAGATGCGCACAAAAGAAAGGAAATTTTAATATTTCTTTTCTTTTTTTTTCTAAAACTCACTTCGAGCAAACGCATATTTTATAAATATAAAAATTAGCAAAGGACAGACTCATAACATTGTGGCATTTTATTTAGTCCAAACAATCAAAAAGAGGTAGAGGTGAGGCCCTCACTCACCGCAACAAAGTATTCGTGTATATGCGATAAGGCGCAAGTACACCACTGGGAAAATATCACTATATTCAATAATGACAACACCCGGTTTCAGTTTTAAACACTAAACCTCAACTGCAAGCTCGGAACCATACACTTAAAAAAAAAATCACTGCCAACTGTTGAGAAGAAAAAAACGCACACACACGCAACATTTCACTTGTCGAGGGGTCTGTGTAGAAGAAACAGATTATCGTCAACATGGACAGATTCAGAGTAGTTCATCTTTCTTAAAGGGACCATGAAATGACCTTCTTACTTTTGCCAGATAACTTTTACATTAAACCGTCAATGTTCATTGAATGCCGAACAGGCATCCGTTTTCGTCTCGGTTTATTAACTCCTACACAAAAAAATTAATGAAATATCGACTTTTTCTTCCTCTCCAACTGATCGCAAAACAAGCTGCGGCGTAATTTTGACGGTCGTGACGTACCCTGTTTCCGGAACCGGAAGCTCTCTCGGCAGTAGGAGATGGGAGCGTTAGCGGCGGCGAGTTGACGGTGTGCCCAGTGTGCCGGTAGGTTTTACTGCGCTGATGTCACCGACGTATTTTCGGAATCGGCGCCTCTCATCGCCGCGATAGGCATGGACACATCGCAGCTGAGCGAAATTCAATGAGATATGTTGCGCTACAGCGACAGCAAGGGACTAGTCCCATACTCCGGTATGCCTATTGGGAAGTGCGGCGAATCTTCCGGTGAAGACGCCAGCCCAACTGTCATTGTTGGTAAAAGGCGGCCCGTGTTAGTCATTTGCAAAGCGACGTAGATGGAAACAAATTGCCGCGGCGTTTTTCGCGGCCTCGGAGATGCAGGAGCGAGCCGACGTTAAAAAAAAGATACGTTTGAACTACGACAGTCAGCAAGAGCCACGTAAATACCTGTTCACACTCGAAGCGGATGCGCGCGTTTGATGGAAGTGCTGATTCGCGCTGTTGGTAAGCGCTTCGGGACCGATCTTTTACGATTGCAACTCGATACTGACGTGACACTCGGCAAAGGAAGGTTGGACCGGCATTGCACGTAGCTCCCACGAACTGTTATTGCTCGACAGTGACGTGCAGTCGTGTCAGAATAAAAAATGGCATACTAATAACAAAGTTTGCATACCGTGTTACGAAGGTAATCCATACGGCGTTTATTTGAGCTCTGTATCACACAAAACAAGAAGATAGAATCGACGAGAGTCCCTTTTCGACGACAGTGTTCATCAACACTGCCTCGGAAAACAAGGGGAAGAGATTGACCTCACCCCTTAATCTAAAATTGAGGTCAGCGATCAAACTATAATACGGGAAGGGTCCACAAGGGTCGCCCGGGCATATCCCATTCAGCACGCCAGCCGGTCGTGGGTAGACGGTCTTGCCAAGTACCGTTGAAGCAACGCTGTTCCGAGTCGGAGTGCCTGCTACGCCGCTAGGCCTAACCGCCAAGCTCGCTTGGTCAGAGCCGGTGGATTCATCGCCGTTGTAGCTCTTCTCGGGTGTTTGTGGATCCAGCGTTCTTGTTCGTCGTGGTCTGTCTCAAGTACTTTTTTCTTGCTGCTTGAAGTCGAGACGCGCGAGAAGAACACGTAGAAAAAGAAACGTTCTTTGGTCGTCGCGAAGTAGTAACTGAGCGACGCTGTCGGCCCGGTCGGCCCTACTGCGCAGGTGCAGTAGTTGCTTCGTTTACCACACGATAGATGGCGCTTGGCTCTCAGCATTATAAAATTTGGCAATTTTCGTCACATCTTTAATTATGCTACAAAATGTGGATCTGAATATTATTTAACAAAACTTTTAGGAAACACTCGCCGGCTATCTATTGTTTACGATCGCGTTGCTGGTGTGGTAGGCACTTACCCAATAGGCGACGTGGATTCGGCTGACGTGCTGCGTTTCCGCGGATGCATCGCAGTGAAAAGGCAGAGAGCTTTCGAAGGAGAGAAGGCGCAAAAGAGTCCAGTTTTCTTTTAAAAGTTCTATAGCGAAGAATTTTTTTTGGCTCCCTATTTTTGTGTTTTTGTGTTTCTTTTCACACCTTTTACGACGATCGGTGGATGAAATTCGATTTCAGAATCGTTTCATGGTCCCTTTAAAGTAACACCCACTAATGAGAAGAACCTCTCTCTTGGTACATTTAATGCTGGGGTGGCATGCACGAACTGCGCTCCAAGAATAAGGTGCGGAAACTCGTGCTGGCGGAAGTTGCACCACTTCTGAGAATCGAATTCAATCTCATCGATCTACTTCTAGGCGAAGAAGCCACCTGCAGGCGTCTTCTATTTTCTTGGGACTTTACGTTTGGGTTTTCTTTGCCCGAAGAAAGTTTACCGCTCTTTCCCTGCCAAACAAGAACATGCTTTTCCGGGACGACTGATGCTCCCGCATTGTTTACTTTTTCTAGGGACAGCTTTTTTGGCGAGATAGAACATTCTAAAGCGATCTTTGGTAAGAATCAAATCTTTCTTGACGTAAAGAAAAAGTTTCTCCTCGATCGGCACCTTTCCCTTACAAAAAGGATGATTGAGTTTCAATTCACTTTCTATTGTGTTCCTATAGAGTCAACTGAAACTCAATATAAACTCAATGTCTAATGAGTTTGATCATTAGAAACTCAATATCGATTCTATTGACTTTACTCAATAGGAATGCAATTGAGTTTGATCATTAGAAACTCAATATCGATTCTAACGAATTTACTCATTAGGGGTGCAATAGATTTTGATCATAAGAAAGTCAATATCGATTCTATTGAATTTTCTCATAGGAATGCCATTGAGTTTGGTCATCAAGAACTCAATATCGATTCTATTGAATTTATTCATTAGGAAGGCAGTTGAGTTTGGTCATAAGAAACTCAATATCGATCCTATTGAATTTATTCATTAGGAATGCAATTGAGTTTGGTCGTGAGAAACTTAATATCGATCCTTTTGAATTTACTCATTAGGAATGCAATTGAGTTTGGTCCTTTAGAACTCAAGATATATTCTTTTGAATTTTCTCATTAAGAATGAAATTGGGTTTGCTCATTAGAAATGCAATATGTATTCTTTTGAATTTACTCATTAGGAATGCAATTGAGTTTGGTCATTAGAAACTCAATATCGATCCTATTGAATTTACTCATTAAGAATGCAATTGAGTTTGGTCATAAGAAACTTAATATCGATTCTATTGAATTTACTCATTAGGAATGCAATTGAGTTTGGTCATTTGTGGATTACTGCACCGAACGATTATTGCTTGTACCAATGTTTTTCTATGAAGGGATAAAGTCCAATGACGTCGAAACACTGTTGATCATTTATGAGACTTCCAAGGAGGAAATAGCAAACTGGGAACCTTAATAGATGAATAAATGCTGAGGTGGTCACCGGCCAAATGAATGCTTTTCTTATGTAGGGTATATAACGCAATGGGGTAGTCAAGGGGAGTACGATTAGTGGATTGTGAGTGCTTAGTTATGATGCTTGTGTTCGTTTCCTCCATGTGCTTTGTTTCCTTCATGTTGGATGCTTTAAGGAATTATAGGAATAAAAAATCCTCAACCAGTTTCAAATTGTTTTTAAACGCAGTTGCAATGACGTTTATTGAAACACGTTGCAAAAATTTAAGTGAAACTCAATTGCAATATTTTTATTGAAACTCAATTGCAATATTTTTATTGAAACTCAATAGCAAAACTTTTATTGAAACAGTATTGCCAAGATTCAATTGAAATGCAGTTGCTAAAAATTCAATGAAGACTCGGTGGCCAATATCCTGGTACGGTTCAAAAGGAACTGATTAGAAAAAGTCTATTGAGTGTCAATTGAGACTGAATGCGGTGTATTGAGTGAATCATTTACACTTTCAATTGAAACTCAATTCATTTTTTGTAAGGGTTCATCTCAGAGTAGTAGTTTGCTCCCGCAATACATTCGATGATGCACTTCATAGTATCACTCACTTATTCACTTTACACTGTGCGGTCACACACGTTTATGGGCCGCCTCGGCAAACATTGAGATCCGTACCCGCGGATATCCTCATCGGATCCGCAATCCGCCAAATCTGATTCATATTTATCCGCACCCGCTAGTTTATTGCGGATATCCGCAGGTGATCCGAGGATAATCCACGGTTATGCAGTGCTCTAGAGATAAGCATGATTATAATATTCTGTAAAATTAACATATGTTTAATGCATTCCAAGTAATTCCTTGGAGATAAAGGTCATCTAGGTATTAACTGAGCTCCTTGTTCTGGCCCAGCGGGCTGCGTCTCGAGCTGAGCCATCATTTCGTCCACCTCATCCTCCAGCTAGTCCCCTCTTTGCATTCTTCGGCAGTCTTCCAGGATACTCTCGCAGGTTCGCTTGAAGACTACCGACTGCATGTAAGCCATCAGCCTAGTCAGTGACTTCGAGCTGTTTCATATAACCCTTGAAATGTCTTGTCACTAGTCCATGGCAGTCTTGGGCAGTAACTAGTTACTAGTAACGCGTTACCGGTAACTAGTTACTTTTTCCGGTAACTTTTACCTGTAACGCGTTACTCTTTAGTACTGGTAACGTGTAACTGTAGCACTGTTACTTTTTTATTGGGTAACTGTAACTGTTTAGGCCGTTACAGTTACTTTTTTTTTACTATATAAATTAGAACCCACTGCTGCAGACATGGAGAAACTGCCATCTTGAAGTATTTTTCTCCAAACTCCTCGATGACAAAAAAATAAGAAGAAGAAGAAACGTGGCCACGCATTAAACAAACAAACAATTGCCTGGTTTAGCCCACGACCGAGAATGGACGACGGACGAGTCGGCACGAAACCGGGAGATAAAGGAAGCGGCGCCCGCGGTGGTAGGGGCGGCAAACAATGTCTGTTTCACCGACTTTGGCTCACTCTTCTACCATGGGGACCATCTGCGGGTGTCGGTGGTCGTGCGATGTCTCCGAGTATTTCGTCTGGGCTGTGTCTGGGATATGCCCGTTCTGTCATTTTTACAACCGGCGGCGTTCGCCGTTTCCTCAACCCTATTAGTTTTCAAGGAAGCCGTCCCCATATTGTGCAGAAAGCCGGCGCTTGTTTAACTTATTCCTCCTCTTCGGAGCCGCTCGAGTGAACACGACTTCCACAGTTGGCGTTTCGGACGCGGTGGTCGTCGTATACTCATAAAGCACCAGAAGCTTATTGTCTCCTTTCCCCCTTTATTCTTTCTAAGCTGTCTGACCCGCTATGTTTAGACCTGCTCCCGAGTATATCCCATAAGGTAATTATGTGACCATCTCTGTCCTCATTTGTTTCGGAGTGAAAAATGAACCAAAACGTTCAATGATGTGGGCCCATGACAATTTTGAAAAGCGGTTGATTCTAAGTTATAACAATTATTGCAAATAAACTATGCACATCAAAATGATGAAATGGCGAATGACGCAAAAAAGAAACCCCCATCGGGTTTAAATTTTTCTAATTTCTCAGTTTACTCTTCTTCTCACTATACTGTAACAAATAAAATAATATTGTTTTGGTTCCTGATTCCTTGTGCTCAATTTTTGTACTGTAACGAGAAAGTAACGGCGTTACTGTTTTTGCAGTAACTGTAACTGTAACACGTTACTTTTTAAAACTGGTAACTGTAACTGTAACAGAGTTACTTTTTCCCCCTAAGTAACTGTAACTGTAACACTGTTACTTTTTACTTGTAACGTGCCCATGACTGGTCCATGGGCGTACCAAGCGGGGGGGGGGGGCAAGGGGGGCGCTTGCCCCCCCCCCCAGTTCTCAGAGGGGGGGGGGGGGGGGCAAGGCATGTGTTTTGCCCCCCCCCCCCTGAAACAGCCGCCACTGGGCAGGGCAAACAGTGGCCGGCGGCGCCCAAGGAATACCAAGGGCACCGCCCCCCGACCCGCGGGAGCATATTTTTAACGCGCAGGCGATACACACCCTATAGCGACGGCGCTCACTCCGAAATGGCTGGTTCGCGGAGATGGGCGCTGCCGCCGTCAACATAGGCCACGGTTACAATGCGAGTTTCCGAACGTAGCGTAGTGGTAAGATGTCTGCCTCATACGTAGCGGACCCGGGTTCTATCCACGGTGTGGGCTTACTTTTATTTTTTGCTCGCGAACATTTTGTTTTGTCCAGGCATTTGGCGATATTTACGACATTTCTTTTCCACGAGTAACACTGAAAAAGCGAATGTTGTTGACGAAACATCGCTGAACTAAATGGTATGGACTCTATTTACGGAGGTGCATGTGGGACAGCGGGGCTTGGGTTGCCGGCTGGACGCCGCAAAGCGGCGTGTACGGCGGGGGTAGCGGCGTTAACTAAAGCCCCTCTATCCTGGGGAAAGTGGCGCCATTCATTGTTCTGGAAATGTTCGAGACACGTGCCGCGCACCATTTCTGGGAAGAACATGGCGCCTGAAATCTAGCTCAGTGCTGCGCTGTGCCGCCATGATCTTCCCAAGGGCTGCACGTTACACGTGCCTCGTGCATCGACGCACCTTGCGCTACTTTTGAAACATGAAGGCGCTTTAGCGTGAACACAGGCCGGGGGGTTAATGCGCTTCGAGCGATACACGCGCCGTCCGAATCCGAAATTTAAGCTCCCGCGCGTTGCCGAGCAGCCAATCCGGCGTGAGCGTCGTTGCTAGGGGGCCTATCGCCTGCGCCATAAAAGTTAGTGATTGACCGAATCTGCCGAACTTCAGATTCGGCAAAGGTCGGCACATGGCGAAACTGTGAAAGAAAGTTCGACAAAGATTCGGCAAACATTCGGCAAATGTCTGCGCACGCACACGAACGCGACGGGGCCATGGATCGCAATTGGACACCGCGCAGTCGTGCGGTTACCATCATACAGTTTAGTACAACCAGCGGTTACGGCGAGGGGCGGGGTAGGCAACGCGGTAACTGTGCGTTTGTGAGCCTTTTTCGAGTGTGGTTCTCTTCAATATTTTCTGCCTCAAGGACAGAAGATCGACCAGAATTTACGCAGTCCACTGCGCAAGTGACAAATGATGCGGTACATTCTGGATAACGTGATTTTCATTTGACCTTTCCATTGATGCAACGAGGTAGTTGAAACATTGACTGAGAACTGACAATTACGCTCAGTATGCGCAGCCCACTGCCGTCAAACGTGGCAGAGTCACGCGAGCTTGCCAGAAAATATGGGATGCAGCTGGCATCGTCGTCATAATGTGATACATTTTTCCCCTTCTTTTTTCCCCATTTTTAAGCACCTTCTATAGTGTGCACATTCTGTACATTTACGTCTGCTTTGTTTTTTCACATATGGTGGCGGGCTGGCAGGTGCTTTGCGTAAGGGTTTTCACCTATCTCCCTAGCCCCGCACACCACCACATGGGACCCTTTCAGTATGTGCAAATAAAATTAATATTAATGTTATTATTATTATTATTATAGTCAATAAAAGGTATTATTATTATTATTATTATTATTATTATTATTATAATTATTATTATTATTATTATTATTATTATTATTATTATTATTATTATTATTATTATTATTATTATTATTATTATTATTATTATTATTATTATATCGATTCTATTGAATTTACTCATTAGGAATGCAATTGAGTTTGGTCATTTGTGGATTACTGCACCGAACGATTATTGCTTGTACCAATGTTTTTCTATGAAGGGATAAAGTCCAATGACGTCGAAACACTGTTGATCATTTATGAGACTTCCAAGGAAGTCTCATAAATGTGCCGTGGTTTGTCGTGACCTTCGGAAAGTGGCACCATATGCCACGCCGCGAATCAGTACTCATTTTGGGACATGCATTCGGAGTTATTATGTTCCAAACACCTTTAACAACCTCCCACCTGTGCTGAGTGACATCACTTCCCGTGGAAAGTTAAAAAGAAAACTGAAGACTATGTGCTCCTCCATAGGATAATAGCGTCAACCTTCAAGACTTTTCGTAACGAGTTTGTACTTTACAATTCGTCTTTAACGATATTTACCTTGTCGCGTCTCTGAATCTCTGTAACTTCTTTGTTCAGTATTTTTTCTTTTTTTTTTTGTGTGTGTGTGTGTGGTTTTTTTATTGTTATGTGTGCTTTTGTAGATATTTTGTTGGGATCAGTCCTACAAGTCTTTAGGACTTTGACGCTCCCGAAATGATACTTTGAGGACGTTTAAGCACCTTCAATAAATTTATTATTATTATTATTATTATTATTATTATTATTATTATTATTATTATTATTATTATTATTATTATAACAATCTTGTTTTCGGTTCAGAAGTAGTTTGTACCAAATCAGAATAATATTGCTGTTTAGTTCGCGTTATTTCGTGATTTTCATGTGTCTGCCTGAAAATAAACAAAGAACTATCATGCTCAACGTTGCACATACGACCATTCCTAACTCTTCCCATCTACCTAAACGTCCGTGTGTGTCCTGACACCAGAAACCGGAATTTTAAAGGTTAAAAACTGCACGTTGCGAATATGGAACGCACACCTTCATGCAAAGCTGAAATCAAGTGACTCAAATCGAAAAAAACATACATATTTACAATAATATTGTTATATCTTCTGGTGAAGCCTCAGCAACCGTTGCATTCGTTTTCGCGCACGAAACGGTGACTCCCAGAGAAAGTAAGAACGCAGTGATTGCCTCTATTTTAACAATGTAAACACTTGCAGGCGTGCGCTGATGAAGCCTCAAAATCAAAACTCTCGTAGCGTTATTCGTGACTACACCAGCTAGTACCCAACCTCGTTGTCACACCACTCTCTGCAAGGAGACACTAAAACTGCCAGTAAACACACAAAAGCGACACCGATACAATTATCTTGTAGAATGTCACCTTATGTAGTAATAATTGTGTCAATAGGCACTACATGTGCCTATTGAATAAATTATACCAGGCAAGAAGAAACTAATTGACTACGAGCCAGTACCCCCCCCCGTTCTAGACCGGTTTCCGTCAACTGCTCCCAAAAATAATCCTTTTACTGTAACTAATAATCCCCGCGCTGTAACTAATAAACTGCTTTGATTAACTAACTTAAACGCTAGAAGCATTGCAAATAAAACGGTTGAATTCGAAGATATAACTCTCAGTTATGACCCGATGTAATAATACTTACAGAAACTTGGCTCACGGATAGTATATCTGATATTGAGATTGTTCCGCAGTCTTATAAAATTGTTCGTAAGGACCGTTCCTCCCGGGGAGGGGGGGTCACAATCGTTATAAAAAATAGCATTGATTTTTTCCAGCTAAATACGAAGTTCACAGCTGAGGCTCTATGGGTGAAACTCTTTTTCTATAACTCATTTATTCTTGTTGGAGCTGTTTACAAGCCACAAAGTGCTGGCATAGCTGTGATGTATGAACTTCAAGGCTTCTTACAGGAGCAATTTAACAGTTTCATGAATATAAATATGGGGGGAGACTTCAACCTCCCAAACATCGATTGGCCTTCGATGACCACAGTGGCCTCTTGTAAACATTCCGATGCTTTAATTGATAATGCCTTCGCATATAATCAAACACAAATAGTGTCAAGTCCCACTCGCATCACAGACTCTACTAGTTCGATTCTTGATCTTGTTTTTGTTTCTCAGACTTTGTATGTTGCCGATGATCACTGTGTCGTCACAGAGGGCTTATCCGACCATCATATGGTTGTTTTTTTATTGTCCGGGACTTGTTCCCAAACCTTATCCTGATAAGAAATCGGAGTTTAAAGACTATAATAGAGCACAGGACGAAAGTATAATAGAATACCTCGAGCTATCGTTCGACAGATTTGCTGATAGGGCTTCAGTTCCGGGGTGCGATGTAGACGAACTATGGTGCACTTTTCAAAATGTCGTGCACACGTGTATAGAAAGGTTTGTGCCATCTCGTTAGAAGCAATCTAAGAAAAATAACCCATGGATCACGAGGTAAATTTTACAAATCAAAAGGAAAGCCAATATGCTAAGCAGAAAACGCGGAAACAAAATAGAATTGACTGCCTTACGTCATAAATTGAGAACATTAATTAAGAATTCCAAGCATGAGTACTTCAACGTTAAAATGTCGAACTTCTTTCGTAACAATCCCCAGAAGTTTTGGAGGCATATATCGGGGTCAAGACACTCAGTTAGCAAGATCATTAATCTTGAGAGAGAATTTGTTGATAATAGTTCAATCGCGAAGATATTTAACGACTACTCTGCCTCTGTGTACGCCACAAGTTACAACTTCGTTCCTGAGTTCTCGATTAAACTCGCTCACGTACCAGACATTCAACTATCAGAGGAGGGAATCTTCCCCGCGTTACTAATTTTGAATACAAAAAAAGTGTTGCGGTCCAAACAAAATTCCTAACGTTTCTGTTCTAAATTTCTTTTTATAATTTATAGCAGATCGCTAGAGAGAGGGGTGGTACCTAAACAGTGGAAAGTGGCAAAAGTTATACCCATTCATAAGAAAGGAGATAAACGTGACGCATCGCATTATAGGCCCGTTTCCTTGCTCTGCTCGTGTAGCAAGGTTCAAGAGCATTTTATATTTAGTCATCTCATGTCACATTTTGAATTGAACAATTTTTTATCAGAGAGCCAGCATAGTTTCCGGCCTGGCTACTTTATTGTAACTCAGCTCCTTTATATAGTAAATGAACTTGCAAAAGTCGTTGACAAGGGTGGGCAAATCGATGTAGATTTCGCCAAGGCTTTTGATCGCGTGTCACACAGCAAACTAATTATCAAGCTAAGAGTGATACAAGAAACGATAAGCTATTGCGATGGTTGGAATCTTACTTGAGTAACCGTCATCAGTTCGTTGAAGTAGGTGGGGCTTGTTCCCCAATTGTATCAGTTATCTCGGGCATTCCACAAGGTTCGGTGCTGGGCCCACTGCTCTTTCTTGTTTTTCTAAACGATTGGACGGTTGATGAGCATATACACTGCCGTTTGTTTGCAGATGACTGTGTGCTTTTTACTGAAATAGCTTCAAGCAATGACCAACTTAATTTAAACAAGTGCCTTTGTTCAATTTCTCAATGGTGTAACGAATGGCAAATGTTGCTAAACAGCTCGAAAAGAGTACAAATGAGAGTAACGCGCAAAAGGTCACCCTTGGAATTTAACTACTGTATACAAAACTCCCCTTTACAACTTGTGCACAAATTCAAATACTTAGGTGTCATTATCTCTTCGAACCTCAGCTGGAATAGCCACATCTCCTGGACTGCTCAGAAGGCATCAGCAAAGCTATGGTCATTGAAGAGGCGGCTGAAGCACTGTACCTCTGCAACCAAGCTTGCAATCTGCACGACTGTAATACGACCTGTTTCAGAATACGCGGATGTTGTTTGGGACCCTGCGACTAAACTTAATATTGATCGACTCGAGGGGGTACAGAAGAAGGCACTGCGCTTCATTTACAACGAATGCAGAAGAATGATCTTTATCACTAACTTGTACAATAGATCGAAAAATGAGCTTCTTTCATCCCGGCACAAACATAATTGTCTAAAGCTTTTGTATACCATTGTACATGGCTCATCTCGCCTTTCATTCGACAGATTTATGCAATTTAACACATCCCGTCACACACGACATAAGCACTCCAACAAAATTGTGGTACCTTACAGCAGAACCCAATGTTTAAAAAACTACTTTTTCGTACGAACCATTAACGAATGGAATAGTCTCCCTGCCAACATTACCAATGTCTCGTCCGTTCAGGAATTCGCTTCATCATTACAGCGTTATTTCTTAGATGTGCAGTCCTAGATGTTTTTTTCTTTCACTAGCGTGTAATAAGATTTTCTTCTTGTGTGTTGCCCTGTGTGCCCTCTCCTGCCTTGGCTGCCAAATGGCAGCCGGTAGTATGTATAAATAAAAAAAAAAAATAAAACACGTTGCTTTTAAGTTAACAAAAAAAAATATAAGCCTTTCGTATGTCAGGAAAAAACTAAGTATCAACGTTAAGTCTGGTAACAGTGTATTTTTGCCGAATCTTTAGAAACGTTCGGCAAAAGTTTGGCTTCGCCGAATCCCAAGATTCGGCACCAAATTTTCGATTCGGCAAAAGTTCGGCGCATCACTAGTAAAAATATGCGACCCGGGGGGGGGGGGGGGGGGGGGGTCTGCTTTGCCCCCCCACTCAAAAACAAGTTGGTACGCCACTGCACTAGTCCATCCCAGGTCATCACTACGGTACTGTAATTACTTTGCACTCAGGGTACATCACCATGAGCTCACTTTTCAGTAGGTCGTATTTATGTGATTGTCGCAAGTCGGTCTTGACCAGGATGTTCTTGGTGGTGATGTTAACCTCAATCAGTGTGATTTCCTTCGTCCTCCGGTCATGTATCATCCGATCAGGCTTGCTGTGTTCAAGGGTAAGTTCCTTCTCGATCTTCACGTCTGATTTGACCTTTATCCTATCATTTGATATTACCTTTTCAACTTTGCAATTCTTCAGCTTACTGCTTCTTTTCAATTCATACTTCTTGGTGAAAAGAAAGTGAAGGCATCTGACGACTTCATCATGGCGTTCCTAGTAGTAGAGGTCCAGCTTTCCGCCATAATGTGTCGCAAGGTGCTCCACCGACCTTGAGCCCTTGAAACAGTGGGGACATCGTTTTGACATTCCTCCAAAGTACAGCTTACGATCCTGTAGTTTTGTTTTATAATTTTATAATTTGTATTTGTAATTTTATATATTTGTAAATGTATAATAATATATTTTATTATTTATTTCCCATTACATATAATGGGCATTGAATTGAAAAAAAAATTAAGTGGATGACATGCACAGTGCCAATGGCCCCCTATATTTGCGAGAAACGCTTCCAATACGATGATGCTCCATAGCGATCTGGGTACGACTGGTTCAAAACGACCCTTTCAATGCTTCGAAGATTCGAATAAACCGAAATGGCGATTGTCATGGCAACTGGGACCAATCAGCCAATCACCTTGCGAGGTGATTGGATGAACTGGCCTTACTTGAACAAAACAAATATTCTTACACAGTTTGAACACAAAGCTATTGTTGTTGGGGTGTTCGTGGATTTTTAAACGCGTTTGACTCGGTAAATCATGACCTTTTTGCTGCAAAAACAAAACTACTATGGATTTAGGGGACGGGTCTTAATTATTTTAAAAGTCATATTTGTCTAATCGAAAACAAGTCGTGCAGATAAATAATATGTGCTCGAAGGCTCAACCTGTGCTTTGCGGTGTGCCACAGGATAGCTTATTAGGACCACTATACTCTTCAACGTGTATCTTAACGGTATTGTAAATATGAGCCTTACAGTCGAAATTATGTATGCGTATTACACTAGTACATTTTGTTTCTGGCAATGACATTCGTGAGCTCATAGAAAAATGTAATGATACAATGAAAACAATAGAAAAATGGTCAATATCTTATTCTATGAAGGTAAAATGAAGCAAAACAAGTCAGTATATATTCTAGAAGAAAAAAACATAAAGGAGGGACAGAAAACAAGCCCATTCCCACACACCAGGACATAATCCTAAATTTTCGAGAAGGTATCACATATCAACTGCCTTGGCGTAGTATTTTCCTTCGATGTGTTTTGGGAAAATCGCGTTAACCACTTACTAACAAAAAATGCTCAAATTACTGGCGTAGTTGGTCGTAGTTAGACATTCTTTTCACGAGAATCAAGTTGCTTCTTTATAATTCATTTTTTTACTCACGTTTAAACTATTGCAAACTGGTGTGAGGGTCAACCACATTTTCAAGCCAAAAGCGTGTTCACCTAATGTGAAAAAATAAATATATATATATATATATATATATATATATATATATATATATATATATATATATATATATATATATATATATATATATATATATATATATATATATAACATCTATAACGCGCCGTATGGTCCACCAAGTGCAATTTTCTTTCATTGCTCCCGCGTGGTCAGGACCTACAACCTATATAGATATCGTTTGAGTGTCCGCTATAGATTAGTAACACAAAAGGATATAAATGGTATGCGTAATCTGGCCCAATTGCAAATAAAAAGCTTTAGTTATTCTACAAGTCTACAGCGATTCTAAAATCGGGGTCCGCGGACCCTTTGGGGTCCGCGAAGGCATTCTGGGGGTCCGCGAAGCCCTGCCTCGTCAGTCAAGCCCGGCAATAAAAGTTGTCTTTTATGCCATTGAGAAAAATCTTTCAAATTTTGGGTGAGTTTTTTCGTGCATAAGTCAATGAGAGGTCTACTTCACAGCAGCCCTTAGTTAAATCCACTTATCAAATCAAATCAAATCAAATTTATTTGACACCACATCGTACAAGGATGGTGATGTCGGGAGCACAGACAGAAAGCCACTGGAGTGTGGCTTGACGAGGTCTGTGCCCCCGATTGATCTAATTAGCGACAGCGGCTATTATACAATAGTAAACAAGGAAGAAGTAACAATCTATACAGCAGTTTGCAAAACAGAACTTGGCATATGTTAGGCCAATAATGCAGTGAAAACAAAAAAAAAACCGGAAAAACAAGATTTTATAAAACGAAACATAATAACATAATAACATCAAAAACACATTTACTTTCTAATGAGTGTGGGAATTGAGTAATGATGGCAGTGTGTAAAGAATTGATTGAGTACCGTAATTTGTACGTGCAAAGGGTATATTCCAGATTTCACTGTGACGTGTGTTATAGCAGCTGGTGTTTCTTTTTAATTTCGATAATTGCTCAATAAAATTGTTATCTTGTTTTCTTCCCGCATAGTATCTCTTGAGCAGCAAGTCATTATATAAAAACTGTACAGCACAAACATTAAGACACTTAAAAAGTGGTTCTGTGTGAGCATCGTAGGCTGAACTAGAGATAGCGCGAACGGCTTTTTTCTGTAGTAAGAATATTTTTGAAGTGTTTGCCCTGGTTGTGTTCCCCCAAACTAAATGACAGTAGGTGATGTTCGAGAGAAAACGTGAGTTGTAAATAATCAATTTTATACTAGTTGGTAGAGAATATCGCAGTCTTGTCAGAACTCCAACGACGCGGGCAAGTTTATTTGCAACAATTTCAATATGTTTATTCCAAACTAAGTGTTCTTCAAAGAACACTCCTAGGTTTTTCACTGAAGGAACAATATCCACATTTGAGGTGCCAATCATAAGATTGGTTTCAACATTTACTTTCTGGTTTCTAGGCCTAAAAATGACAGCCTTTGTTTTAGATGTGTTTATGGTTAAGGAATTGTATATGCTCCATTTGTCTAGCTTGCTTAGTACATTATTTGCATGATCAATTAATTCTTTAGTATTTGTAGATTTAAAAAAAAATAAGCTAGTGTCGTCAGCGTAAATAACGAATTGGGTATTATCGTCAATGTATGTTATGTCGTTTATATAAATGTTAAATAACAACGGTTCAAGGATGCTACCTTGGGGTACCCCAGAATGAATGGGTTTAATAACTGAAGTTTTATTGTTTATAACAACTTTCTGGCAGCGGTACTCAAGATAACTTCTTATTAAATCTAAAAATATCCCCCGAAAACCATAAATTTCGAGTTTTCTTAGTAGGGTCTCATTGTTTATTCTGTCGAACGCCTTCGAAAAGTCTATAAATACCCCTAGTGTGAGTAATTTTTGTTCTGTTGCAGAGATGATAAGTTCTTTTTGAGTCAGAAGTCCTGCCTCTGTTGAGCGACCTTTTCTGAAGCCGAACTGAGAGTCTGTTATTATACTATGTTTTTCACAAAATGAAGTCATTCTAAGATTAATAATTTTTTCAAGGCACTTTGAAAAAACGGGAAGAATTGATATTGGTCTATAATTTGATAATTCATTTTTGTCACCCTCTTTAAATAGGACGCTCACCTTAGCTAACTGCATATGTTTTGGAAATGCGCCATGCATAAGCGAAAGATTATACACGTGTTCTAAAACAGGGCAAATTATATCTAAGACGCGTTTAACTGGGCGAATTTGCAGATCATCGGCATCACAGCAACTACTGCTTCGGAAGGAAAGAAATATCTGATGAATTTCGTCAGCGTCAGTAGGTCTTAGAAACGCGCTTTCACGGTTTCTGGATTTTAAGTATTCAAGGCTGAGTGGATTGTGTGTGCTGTTGGCCAGTGATACAAAAAAGTTATTGAATGAGTCAGCCAGCAGCGTTCCTGATACTGGTAGCCCGTTTAATATAAGCTCTTGAACTGACTGTGTATGCTGCTGCTTACGACCAAATACTGCGTTCAGTCTTTGCCACATAACATCACTACGTTTCATTATTTCGGCGTTGAAAAGGTTATGAAAATAAGTTCTTTTAGCGTGTCTGAGGAAACTAGTCTCTTTATTTCGAAACACTTTAAATGCACGCACGTATATTATTAAATCATTATCATAATTAGCCTATACCTTTTCCTTCCCCTCATCACGAACGGGGTCCTCCATTATCTCCGCCGATCCACAAGGGGTCCGCGAAACATCAATGGCTGAGAACCACTGCTACAGGACATAAAGAGAGCTGGACAGTACCTACAACTCGACTAAACTCCGGAAAAGAGTGCCTCTGTTATTCATTGTCATCTCTAGTCAGTATATATCACCTTGTTAATTTCGATATATGTACGCCTGTTTCACGAGTGGTAGTTGTAGCGTACACCCGCGCTTCCCACGTGCTTCGAGTCTTTCAAAACTTTACTGATTTAGTGGCTTGAGACGTAGTTTCCTAATTGGAACAACGTGTTTATTTTCACTAACTGAATAGTTTGCTCACGCTGTTTTATTATTTATCCTAGTTATCGTGAAGATTAGACGTTTATATTATATTTATTTATTTATTTATTTGAAAATACTGCCAGTCCCTTGGGGATTTTAGCAGGAAGCAGCACACAAAAATAAGTACACCATCGTTCACATTTTATCACATATACAACATAAAAATGCAAGTAATTTGTACAATGAACACTGGTATATAAAGAAGAGTAGCAATACCTTTAAGAATAATTCACAAGGGTAACATACAGTCTTTAAGTCAAATTATACAACCACTTTTCAAACCAAAGTGAAACTAAAAATTATGCAAATCAAGTCATTCATAATTACACATCACCGTTCAATAAAACATCCAACCGAGACAGAAATTATATAATGGAGGTGCTGTTAGTGATGACAGGATATAGTTGATTCCATTCTCTAGTAGCTAAAAAAAAAAGAGTAACGGAAGCCAGTCATTTTTAAAGCAATATTCAGTCAAGGTTTTACTGTATTTGTGCCTGATATGACTAGTATTTGGAAAGAGGACGTACTTGAATTTCTCAATTCTGAAAGCGTCATGTAGCAGAAAGTACAAGAACTTAAGGCCAAGTATCTTAGCCCTGTTAGCTAGTGTAAGTTGGTCAGTCGGTGCGCCTGTATTTATTAAAAATAAATCTTACTTATACTTTCTTACTATACTTATATCTTTCTATCTTACTATACTTATATTTTCAAGCTTAGCTATATTATTATTCTTGTGAGGAAACCATACGACGTTTGCATATTCGAGCGTTGGTCTAACAAGACTAGGGTATGCTAGGAGTTTAGTGGGTGTTGCGGCTGGCTTGAGTGTTATTTTTATGTACATAAGTTTTTTTAATGCTTCTGACGTTACATGATTTACGCGTAGGTCCTACCTTAAATCTGAAGTAATAAATAAGCCTAAATATTTACACTGAGTCAAGCCTGAGATCGTTACAGCACTAAAGCCGTACTGAAATTAAGAAATAGATTTCTTCCTTATTACAGACATTCAAGCAGTTTTGCTCACCCACTGCTGGCTCCCACTGCTGGCCGCATAACTCACCTGCAGACCCCGCAAAAATGCGACTTCCACGTTTTTTTTGTTACCATGTGTATAATTCCTAAAAAACTGTAAGTACACATCAGTTAAATCGAAACCTTAACCAAAGTAAAAAAAATATATATATAGATTTTTTATGTCAACGTGCCGTAAGGTTTGTCGGCCAGAGCTTTTATCGAGAATGTTAACACGCTGTATGTAAAAAAAAAAAAAAAAAAAAAAGATTCCCCAGTGAAGTATTTCGTCTTGGTCACTCTCCAACAGTAAAAGCATCAACATACACCGACTCGCGTGGTTGTTTGTTTGTTTTTTCGTATTTTTTTAGTAAATGTATAACGCAGTCGACAGGATTCGAACCTGTGCGGGAGACGCTAATGGATTTCTAGTCCATCGCCTTAACCACTCGGCCACGACTGTGACCGTGACAGGACAATATGATTCTGCCGATAAACCTGGGAGATTATCACACCGCGAGTATTCGACGGATACATTATTACCAACTATTCTCCTCATTCCAGGGAAGGGCGCAAGTACCCTAAAAGGTATTTGCAAATACCAATACTCAGATACATGACAAAGACGCCTTAAAATACTGATACAGAATATATTTATCAAAAACATGCATCGCGATACGTATCAGAAATACATTTGAAACATAAAATAAGAGTTTTTTAAGTCAAATTTGGGGATTTTACGTGCCAAACCAACGACGGGCATCTGGCACGCCTCAGCGGAGGACTGAGGATTAATCTGAACCACTTGGGGATCTTTCGACGTGCAACCGAAAGCTCGGTTACACGGCGCCTCCTCCGCAATAGGCCTCCGTCAGATTGCGGGCACCTCGGCCGGGATTCGAACCCGCCACATGGGGATCCGTAGGCCAGCGCTCTCGCCTCGGAGCCACCGAGGCGGCTAAAATATAAGTTTTTTTGAAAATACAAATAGAGGAATACATATTGGAAAAATACAGGTAGTGAAATACATTTTGTTAAAAAGCCAATTTGGATGTCCGAATAATTTGTAGGACCGGTTGCGCGCACCCGCTAGTGTACACGAGGAACAAAAAAAGAAACACGATCTAGAATGATTTTGCTGTATTTGTAAAAGCGAGTATACTCACTGTGGAATTCCAACTATTAGCGGAAATACACACAAACAAAAAGCATTTCTGTACAGAAATACAAACTACAGTTGACAAATTGTATCGCGATGCAGAAATATAAATACAAAATGTATGTGAGGCAGGGATGGGCAGTGTCGCGATAGTGCCCAACCCTGTCTCATTCATTATTCGGTCGACCCTTTTTACCGGGTTTGTTATCTACAGGGTGTCACAAAAGAAAATTTACACGGTCTTTTTTACCGAAAAAATAAACTAGGCTTCGTCGAACGCTCATTCTCCGCCCAAAGGTAGCGCTAGAGGTCACAACCAGATGCCAAAAGTTTCAGCCCGATCCGATGCGTTATTCAAAAGTTATAAGTGATTTTCTGAAAATTTCAATGGGAAAATGGAGCCCATCTTTGCTCGTTTTCAATTTCTGGTGCCATAGAGCCCCATGTGTTCGAAAACTCCGTCGGCCGCCATTTTCCCATTGAAATTTTCAGAAAATCACTTATAACTTTTGATTAAGTTATCGGATCGGGCTGAAACCTTGGCACCTGGTTGTGACCTCTAACGCTACCTTTGGGCGGAGAATGAGCGTTCGGCGATGCATAGCTCATTTTTGCGGTAAAAAAGACCGTGTAAATTTTCTTTTGTGACACCCTGTATATATGCGTTCGACCAACTTCAGTGCCGAAGAGTGTTTGGCCAGTACCGACGAAGAAGGAGCACGAGGCCTGCCCCCACCTTTCGCCCCCCTCGGACGATAAGGGAGTGGAATAAACTGCCTGAAAGCCTTGCTTATCCAAAACGGTTTTGGATTTTATAAGGTGTCTCCCATGTAACCAATAGACCTCAGGTTACTATTTTTGTTGTCCTTTTCCGCTATTTGATATGAGTATTACAGGGTTGGGCAGTATCGCGATACAAATGTATCGCGATAGTATTTCAGAAATACATTTCGTATCTGTATTTCTGTATCGCGATACATTTTTTTCACCAGTATCTGTATTCCTGTATCGAAATACATTTGGAATGTTTCTTTGTATCGCGATACAATCAGGATAAAATGTATTTCGTTACATTTCTTGAGGAATACTCACCACCCCCCCCCCCCTCTCCGAAAAAAAAAAAAAAAAAGTCCGAACGCTTTTTTTTTTTTTGCTTCTGAGGGCATTAGGTTCAAGGAGATGCTGGGGCATTGTTACCATGCTGACCAAGGTTCCATCCGATTCTCCAAACTATTTTTCTATGTGTCCTCTTCTCTCTTGTGAGAAGTGTTGCGTAGTCGGGGATTTGAACCAGGTGGCGTGCCAGGGGAGGAGTCAGAGCACCTTCTGTCGCAGGTCTTCAGGTAGGGATTTCTTGAGTCATTGTTTGCTGGCATCCAATGCCCGGTGCTAACCGTCTCTCTTGCCTTAGCGTACACAGTACACCCAGCCGGCAAAGCTGAGTCGCAGTCCATTGCAGCACGAGCCTGGTGGTGGTTGACTTGAAATAGTAGCATGACTCACGCAGTGAAGTTCAACACATAATTCAATGCGTCTGCGGCTGCGCCCGTAATATTGCCCGGCTCAAGGGTACGTCATCAGTCGACGTGAACGTGACCCACTGCTTTGGTGATCCGAAACCCAGGAAGGAGGCCAGATGTGGCCTCGCTGTGCCGACCCAGACTTCGTACAACTGCGACTCGTCTCGATCGCGCTGTTTCTTGGAGAGCTCGCACCTGTGCCGGCAGTATTAGATGATGCAAGGCGAAACTTGAGGACTGCGATTCGTGCGTCGGTGGCAGAGGGTCGGCAAGAAGAACCTTCAGAACAGGGATGCCACCGTATCGTTTTTTCAACCGTAACAGAGTGTTCCAGGATGCTTCAGGCGGTCCACTATTCTCAAAAATTCCAGATGACACTGCCTGCACGATCTTCAACGAGGTAACCTACAACGAAAATACGTATTGTCCTTTCATACAGCAGCGTGGTAAAGTTTCATGTTCAAGGCCACACCTACACATAGAGAATGCCGGTTCATTCCACCGTGACGTCATGTGATCAATGTTGACAGGGGCGTACGTCCTTATTGGACAGGGGCGTGGTGACGTTTTGATAGGATTTATGGTGACATAGAATTGATTTAGAGGTCGAAGTGTTTTCGCATCCCTCGGCAGACAGGCAGAATGTCAGCGAAGGGACCATGGTCAGTCATTGATAAAACGTTTTTAGTTTTTTTTTTTTTTTTGAGCTCATTGAAGACTCCTCGTCGTCCAAAACCACTATAGCTTCAAGGCAAAGTGTCAAGCGTAAGGAAAAGTAATTTCGGGATCAAAAACTTCAACTTCAAGCTTCATCTCAGTTGGCGTCTTAAACAAATTTGAAAAATGTATCACAGTATCAGTATTTCTGTATTTGTATTTCTGCCCTCCCTAAAATGTATTCCTGTATTTGTATTTCCAAATACTTTTTGTCTCTCTTTAAAATGTATTTCCGATACGTATCGCGATACATTTTTACAGGTATATTTTAGTATCAGTATTTTAGCTACTATTTCAATGTATCCCAGTATTTGTATTTCCAAATACATTTTTGAGTATTTCTGCCCAACCCTGAAGTATTAGGTGTCGTATAGTCCTTCATTTTTGTCATTGTGTTCTGCATGTCTATTACATTGTATATTGTTTTTTGTACTCACTCCTATCATAGTCCCCGCTGGGGGACTGATAGTATTACGAAATGAATAAATATGCATAATCACTAGTGGATCGCACGCAGCGCCGCCTATGAACGTTTGCAAGCAGTCGCGCTTCGATAGCTAGACTGGCAACCGTGGAAGGCAAACGCTTTGTTTGGGTCTGGAAACCCTGGGTATGCCTCAGCAATGCTTGACCGTCAGACGATCTACCCACACCAGCGGCAAGATGGCGGCGCCCAGAAGCCGTATTTGCAAACGTCTACCAAGGAAATCGCTAAATCCGCCATACGTTTTTTTCTACGTTTTTGTCACGCAGCTGGCAGGATCAATCGCAAACAAATTGATAGTTAAAATAACGTTGTGCTTGCTTGTTCGGCTTTTTTAAAATTATAATCGTGCGGAACGAGCGGTGAAATATTTAACTTTAATTGGTGTAAGTTGGCTGGAGGGATGCTAACGGCTACCCTTTATATCGGGCGGTAGCTTGCGCCACCTAGTTTAGTTGTACGTCATTCAACTCTCCCTGAATAATATCCACCAGTCTTCCAATCTCCTCTTTGTTATTAAAATGCACTTATCATTCATTCTTCCATTCTCGTCTGCAAACCCCAGCGCTGTGTGTCACCGATAACCCGTACTTAAATGCCATAAATAATCGTCTGTAAAAGCTATAGGACGTTTTCTGCTTGGCTTCCTGATTAAGGAATCTTATTGGTGTTCAGTTCCAACTCTAACACGTTTTCAATTAAAGGGCACTCGCTAACTGAGAACCTGACGTCAGTAAATAGGTATAAATATAAGGTCGTGTATACACCTGCTTCTACTTGTGTCGACAGTCCATGACATTAGAACTCGGAATGTATACCGAAATATCCCAATACATTAAATGGAATTACTTCTTTAAAACCTACTGCTCCTGCACCCCTGCAATTGTGCTACCCAAATGTATACCATTACATTCGTAATTTCCTGTTACTTCAATAATTCTATCAGCCCGCGCATTAGACCGACAGACTAATCAATTAAATGTCACCGATTAGGAAAAATTGCGGCCTGTTTTGATCGTCCCTGACCGTGGCATTCGCTCTGTCATGTGACGCCGTGACGTCACGTAACACCATGGTGTCGGTGGGCTCACGGGACGTCATGTGACACCGTGTGCCACGTGATAAATGATGTGACGTCAAATATCAGATGACACCACGTAGCACATTTTGTCACGTGACTTCACATAACACCCATATGTCACGTGCCCTTGAAGTCACGGTGTCGTATAACTTCATTTCACGTGACGCCTGAAGTCAGAGTGTCAGTGACGCTGTCACGTGACATCATGGTGACACCTGATGTAATAATGTCACCTGACGTCAGAGTCCTTCACGAAGGTTCTTCATGCCGGTTCTTCATGCCGGTTCTTCACGTGACGCCTGAAGTCAGAGTGTCAGTGACGCTGTCACGTGACATCATGGTGACACCTGATGTAATAATGTCACCTGACGTCAGAGTCCTTCACGAAGGTTCTTCATGCCGGTTCTTCGTGACGGTTCTTCGTAACGGTTGTCTTACAAAGATTAGGCAGATGAATCATATAATACTACGTTAAAATTGGCGACGACCTTCATCTCGAAGGTCCCATATTGTATGGCGTGCGGTGTTTAAGGAGCCGTCGTTTAGATTTGTTTGGAAGACATTCAACAGTTGTTTCGGGGGTTAAAAACTAACGTGTTGTTCAATCATTTACGTTCCGTAACCTTACGTCACGCAACGTGGCCACGTGACGTGACGTCAGGCTACGTGCACCACCTGACCTGATATCGTGGTGTCAAGTCGGAGGGATGGACGGTACACGTTTGTGGGATCAGTGGGGACTTGTTATTAAAAAAGCATTCCATCCTTCCATTTAAAAAACGAAAAAAAAAAGACGCGCATTTATAAAGGAGTTGTGCTCATGCGCAGGTTGTTGAGCGACGTCGAGAAGCGTCCCTTCACCGAGGAGGCCGAGAGGCTGCGGGCGGCCCACAAGCGCGACCACCCGGACTACAAGTACCAGCCCAGGAGGAGGCCCAAGTCCGGAGGCGCCGACCCCAAGGGCGAGACCACCGGGACCGAGGACGACGCCGGACTTCCGAGGCAACGGGCTAGGGCCACATCGAGAGGCATCAAGGCTCCAAAGCGCAGCCAGCACGCCGACATCCATCTCATTGGGTCAGTATATGTATATCTAACGAGAGCTGTCTTTGTTTCAAGGTCCTATAGTCATAGTTATCATTATTTGTATTCAAGAACATTCATGACAGGATACAAGAGTGCGGGTGCAATCAAAGTCACTAATGACTCGTGTGATGCCGCCCTCTATGAAATTGATAAAAAAAACACGAGTGACGAAAAATGTTTCATTATACTCAGAATATAGATACATACCCTAGCTACTCCTCCACTCGATCACCTTACATATTTAGAAAGTTCCTGTGACGTAACGCAAGCTTGTGGATGCCTTTTCCCATGCAGGTTCCTGCCGGTGTCGTCAGTCTTTCCAAATCCTTCCAATAAACTGAGTTAAAAAAAAGTATTGAAAACTTATTTAATATGCTCAGAATGTTGATACATACTCTAGCTACTTCTTTACGTAATCACCACACGGATTTAGGGAGTGACCATGACGGGGAGCCAGATTGGGATGCAAAAAGTCACAGTGGCGAGTGACGCTCATGCTGACGCACGATGGAACGACCTATGACCCTGCAGCATCCCTCTTTGGGGAAGGCATTCAAAACCCGGTGCCACGCCATAATAACTGCCTTAATCTCGATTATGCGTGTAGCGTAGAGACGAGCGCTAAACACACCACCGTCCTATGCCTCGAAAGTGGAACGAGGTGTCAACAAAAGGCTTCATAAGGACCGTGTCATGCTGTCAGATCGCCACGATCATGGTCGTTGGTCGCAGAAGTTCCGGCAAAAAAGGACGAGAAAACGCGAGTGTCACTGTCGTCACGAGGTCCCCGCTCTTGGCTGCAAGAGCTTCCGTGGTCTGTCGAGCCGCAAGCGATCTGCAGCAAAAAACAGGCGTTTACTGCATCCACGACCAACAATTTCGCTTCAAGCGACAGCATGGCACTTCGACCAACACCTTTTGGCGTAAAACGCGGAAGTTGCTGAGACGCAGAGGATGTGTGACAACCCTGTGAAACTTTGGACAAACTAATCGATAAAGAAATTGGCGGGAAATCGACGCGTCCAGCGAGTAAATCGGTGGGTGGTCGCTCACTTGCTTGGCCGTACCAGTATGCCGCGTCCGTCGGCGCAGCAGAAATCCATTGGGGTTTCCCCGCACAGGTTCGAATCCTGTCGACTGCGTTAAGCTTTTGCTTCATAGACACCAAAATGATCGTCAGGCATCCGGAGACATTTTCGCCACTCCTGCGCAAAACCTCCTCCTATAGACCCTTCTACGCGGGCGCCGCCATCTTGAATCGCGGAACTTCCGGTACGCGGGGAATCATCGTTTTGCTCTCGCCACATCACTGGGAGAAGCTCACATTTTAATCGAAACTGTCTATCACTCTTGATTTGCATTTTCGACATTATTTTACTTGTTACAAGTTGAAATGTCTTGTTTTTTCTTTTTTTTTTCAAACAGCATTAAACATTTCCTCATTCACCGTACATGATTGGTCCAGCGATGATAGATAGAAAAAGTGGGTGTTTCCACGTCAGATCGGTACAGTGATGGTCCTGGTCATACTTTTTTTCTTCATACTTATGTAAAAACATGTGATAAAGCCATGTTCTCGGGATTTAGCTACATATGCGAACTCAGTACCTAAGTTTCTTCCAAAGATATAAAATTTCGAAGCTGGAAACGTGAAAAATGGCAAGGTTTCGCTATGGTACTTTGCACAACTGCCAATATCACACCGAAATATGCTCGTAGTATTTTTTTTTCCTGATTATGCTACGAAGGGTTCACGACAGCTAAAAAAATATTACAATTAAAAAACAATTTCAATGCAAAAAAATTTACAAAGCACGCCGAAGAAACACGTTTTAGAGACACATTCACGACTTATTTACCAACAAAATACTTCATATAAAACGACGCGAAATATATTATAATGATTATCTGTAAATGCAATTTACGAATATATATAAATATATGCTTAGCCATTGTTGTAGTACTGTCATTAATGCAGAAACTCAGCTCATTTCTCTTAATGTGGCAAAATTGCGCGTCAATATTTAAAAATCTTCACTTTTATTTTCTTTAAACTCTCCTTAACCATTTACAGTGACTTCAAGTAACTTGCGATAAAAAGGCCTTGAGTAACATATGATCTACAAACGAGAAAAACGGCAACAAACCTGCACTCAAATTAACTTCTTGTCTTCGTTATAGGGGTTTTGCCGCACGACGTTTGCTCCAAGGAGACATTTTTTTACAACCGGCAGAGGCTGTACTGCGGTGCACATATCTCCTAACTTAGGAGACGTGTGCTTTTGCGGAACGCCTAGTGTTCAGCATCTGGAGAGATGCTGAACACATCTCGTACAACAATTCTACTAACAATGAAGCTCCGAGTGCACATCGACTAAAAGCAAATCTCCCTAATCACATCTTTCAAATACGCTACAGCTGCCGCTGTCAATCGCAGCACCCCTTGTGTGGTTAGCTTACATTTTTTGGTACGAATTTGACGTGCAACAACTGTACAATAGACCTTAAGGAAAATTGCTTGATTGTCTGACAACACTGAGAGAGTCGCCATTTTAATGTGGGCAAGCGTCGTCGGTACCGAAAACAACCGCACGGGCAGTGTGCGATGGCGCGGCAGTAGTGCTTTCCGACTTCCGACCATGGAATTGTCGACGAACAGTTCAAAACACCTACCGCAACTGTCTGACGAAACTCTCGGAGGCCTTTTCTCGCTGGCGACAACCTCGTCGTAGCAGCGGAGCTAGTCCTACGTCTTCGCTGTGGAAGCTAACACACTACGTACGGGTTGTCGCCAGCGTGCACAGGCCTCCGAGAGTTTGGTCAGGTCAGACAGTTTCGGTAGGTTCTTTAAACTGTTCGTCCACAATCCATGATCGGAAGTTAGAAAAAACAGCTGCCGCGCCATCGCACAGTGCCCGTACGGTTGTCGTCAACGCCTCCATCGTGCTTCGGTACCGACGACGCCCACAGTCTTGTCAAACCAGCAAGCAATTTCGCATATGGTCTATTGAAAACAGTGCGCGAAGCCCAAGCGGCATGCACAGATTATACTGAACGTAACAAAAAATATTTTTAAGATCGTCAAACCGTTAGATACATTCCTGAAGAAAGCAACGAACTCGCCTCTTCCGGAAAAAGACGCCGTCGGCCACAGCCGAG
Organism: Ixodes persulcatus; assembly: GCA_013358835.2. NCBI lineage: Eukaryota > Metazoa > Arthropoda > Arachnida > Ixodida > Ixodidae > Ixodes > Ixodes persulcatus. The sequence continues at coordinate 994,319 of JABSTQ010011368.1, forward strand.
CCTCCACCGGAAACCGACGAAAAACAATGACAGACGCTATTTTCTCCGTGCTCCCCTAACGACAATCACGTTGTGGGCGTCACAGACACTTAGCAGGACATCGTGTGGACATGCCCTTCCCACACCCCTGCCAAAGGTAAATGGTCTCCACCAACTTGCCCATTCCGTCTCAAAAGGAAAACTTTAAGAAGGCAAAGGTCGTATACCCCCCGACCTAATAAACAACAAGAAATATTTAACGATAGACAAAAGAATGCACAGCACCGACCATCAGCGTGACGCCTGCTTGAAGACAATGAACGCACTTTGGAGTGCGCGTCGATTGCGGGTGACCACGTCGTTAGAGTATGCGAGGGCTCTGAAAACGGGGTGGCTGCTCGAAAAAGAGCTGCCGACAAAGTGGGTCCACTGTGCGGGTCCGCCGGAGGGGGGATGGGGAATTAAAGGAGGGGGTAATGGGGCCTGGGTGCTCCGGAAATGGAAGACCCTCTGAGGCCCGACTCCCACGCTGAGGAGCCCTGCCGCCACTCTCGGGGGACGCGCGCGCGCTAGCTTGTGGTCGCTGATGCTCGTTGGGGCTTTCCGGTGTCTCTCCATCAGGGTAGGCCAAGAAGAGGACCGAGCCACATTGGCGAAGGGCGCACGCTCGCCGGAGGAAGTCGGTAGACTTGAAAGATGTCACTGCCTCTCGCGCCTTCGGAGGTTGTGTTCGTCCTGTAATCCGGAGAGAAGCTGAGAGAGCGGAGGAAATGAAAGCGCGCGGGAACTCCGCAGCGCCGAGCTTTTATTGGAAGGATTCGTGGGTAGGCACAAAAGCTAACTTCCTTTGTTTCTACTCACTGTTAGAACGCGTTCGAACGCCGGACGCCAGCCTCCGGCATAGGAACGTGAGAGAGAGAGGAGCAGACGACGTTCTTGTTCCTTCTGAATGGAGAGATACAGGGAGGGAAAGAGACAAAGACAGCTAGCCTTTCACTCTATTCACTAATTTTTCCAATCAGAGCTCGCACTCCTTCCCTCGCCGCCTTCCGTTCCTCACTGTGTAGCGTCTGGAAAACGCTCGGGCTTTGGACAATGCTCACTTCAAAACTCTAAAGCCTGGTTCCGACAGTTGCGTTTGACTGCGTTTGACTGCGTTGCGGCAGCGAGAAACCAGGACATCCCTGCTGCTTATATCGCGTGACAAGATGATTCCTTGAATTGGATTCCACGCTTCATACGAAGCACACATGTGCCGGTGACTCGCTTTCGGTTCTCGACGCAACGCAGTGAAACGCACTCAAACGCAAGTGTCTGAACCGGCCTTTAGGGGGTCTACACCGACAAACGATATACTTATACTAGGGATAACGTTGGGGGGCACCGAATGCGCATTGTGTTTTGATGCTCGAAGCTTCTATTTGGGAGCTGTTTTTTTTTTTTTCAAATCGGGCGTCTAACTAATTGTTTTCTAAATTTAGCGGATTTAAGTCCCCACAATATTGCAAGGTGCAATTAAGTCCGCAAACTCTGGCGTGTTACCCTTTTTCACCTGCTCCCCTGCCCCTCTTGGGCTGCACTGTATAATCTCTAGTAATCTAGTTTTGTACAAACTTTATATGCCCTCCTACTTTGGCCACAGTCTTGGCTTCCGCGGTGTCCTGCCAAAAGACGTATAGTTTTGGGTGACACGTCCATGTTTGAGCGTCGCCGATAAGCCTCTTGAGAATCCCGTTCTTAAGGACGCGTTAGCACGTACCTCGGGTGTCTCCTATCTCGTTCCGCAATTATTTCAATCAGTCGGCGCACCGCAGGGTTCGGCAGCCGGACGTCCGACCTCAGGCAGACATCGGCGGTTCCCCACCTACTCCACCCACGACCCCCAAGTCCCCCTGTTTCGTCATCCGGGGACCGGTGGTGGAGACGCAGCACGGATGCTCGGCCGTGGGCTTCCACCAGCCGGCTATCGACTTCAGCAGGATCGAGCTCACTGAGTAGGTGGACATCACCAGAGTTTCGTCGGCCATCTTCAGATGCGGAAGTTGATCGATACCATCTAGAAAACAAGGCCTTTTCCCCCGAAATGCCATCACTGGTGGATCTGCTCGCATCAGCATTGCCGCCAGTGCGTCTTGCAACGTCTTACAACGAGCGCGATGTTAACCTGTGGCGTACTGTCTCGTCGACCTTCTGCGTGTTCGCCTCTTGGTGCGGGTCGGAGATTCACTAACAATGACGTCGTGCGGGCGTCTTCTAAATCGTAGTCGGATTGATCGAGCGGACGGCGCTTTTGGCGGCCCCTCCTGTCCAAAAGCCCCCTTACCAATATCACGAACAACGCCTGCGCATTACCTCATTATTAGTGCACGATCCCGACCCCCACCCGGGGCGGTGAACACGCTTACAGCTCGACGAGAGTAAACGAAAAAGCGACAGACGCTTGCGTCTCGGACCTCACCGTCTGCTTGCGTTGCGCTCGTTGTGTGACGCTGTAAGACACCCTCGCGGCCGGTGTGGTTGCGAGCTATGCGCCTGGAAACTAAGGGAAAGAAACGACAGCGCGTCTGAACGCCAAGCTCTGGTTCGAATGTTTTGTGTGTAGACCTAAAGCAGGATGTCTTTGTCTCCATTGCACTCGTCGAACGCGTTCGGATGCTGGAGCCAAACGCCGAACGCTTGCGTTCCGCGTTCTAACGTGTTTGACGAGTGCAGTGGAGACAAAGCCTGCTATACGGAGCTCAAGTTCGTCTGCTTCTTTTGGAGGGGTTGTGATGACGTCAGAACGCCGAGCTGTGGCCTTCCGTAGACTATAGGCGACTTAGAAAGTTCAACGACGGCCTCGTCATTGAGGCGTTGGTTCGCCGTCTCAAGTAATCTGCCTTTTTCTTCGCTAGCGTGGCGATGGAGTACGTGGACGGTTCGGAGTTCGACCAGTATCTTCCGCCGCCCAGTACAGTGCTGGCATTGGCCGGGTGCACGGCGTCCGATGACCGCCTCGGGAGGCGCCATCTTCCTCTGGAGACGGGCGTGGACCCTTCCAGCGTCGCCTGGGAACAGCACTGCGGCTGGCAACCGGTGCAACAGGAACAGGTTAGCACACTTTGCGATATCCCTTGACGTATCTAACGCTACAAGGCGATTTTTAAAGTACTTGGGGTTCAAGACGAAGAAAGGGAAGTACTTTGTGTTAAAGACGAAGAGGAATTATGATCTAGTTGTTAGTCAGCGGTGTATTTGTCCCTTTCTATCCTTTCTGAGTACGTGTTTATGTTCTAGCTGACACTTATGCTTAACATGTACCAACCAGCTCGACTTCAGACTAACTTAAAAACAAGCACGAGTTTGCGTAGAAACGTAAGCACCGCGCGTTTTTTTTTTTTAAGAAAAAATAAAACAAAAAGACGAAAGGAAACCAGGGTTGCATGAGGTGAAGCGTCTGCACATGCACCGCGCAAAAATGGCGCCGTGCCGACAGCAGCGCCACCGCAATGACGTGACGTCAGAGACGCGTGTTGGCCTATAGACCCTTTCTTCAAGGGCGCCGTCATCTTGAATTGTCGTCACTTCCAGTGTGGGCGAAAACATTATTTTTCCGTCGCCACGCCAGTAGAAGACACTTAGGATATAAGCGTAACCGTTACACATTATCGATTTGCCTTCCGCTTATTTTTTTACTAGTTACAAGTTTAAACGTTTTAGTATTTTTTCGTCGCCCATACCGGATACGCCTATTAGGTGGCTGAGGACGAAAGTACACAGAAAAGGTCTATATCATAAGTGGCCAAGCTGCGGCTCGCGAGCCGCATGCGGGTCTTCGCGTGTTAAAGTGCGGCTCGCTGCTCCCTCCCCTACACCCCCCCCCCCCCCCCCCCTTTACCCCCCAAAGAGAAAACACGTCTAATGCAGAGGGTTCGTGAGGATTTGGAATTGAATTTGGTTCATTTTCACTCTAACTTAGGAATAACGCTGGATAGTTTTCTGTCCATTCTGTATGTTTTTCCAAGCAACGGTTGTCGGGTACAATGAACGCAAATTCGTACAGAGATGGCGTATGTATAGGATCATCGGTTGCTCAAATGCTAGCAGAAATCTGCCTTAACAACGTGGATACTACCGTAACAGATAAATTGAATTGTATTTCATTGTATAACAAATGTTATACAGGATTGTATAACAAATGTTGACTTTGTGACGTCGGTGATCGGTGATTAGTTTGTGGGTATATAAGGCTTTAAGAAATAATCGCAGTAGCTGAGTTTGAGACGTTCTTTTCCCCTGTCTTTTTTCTTCGACAATGTTTCCCAGCTTTTACCACAGTCTCGGGCATTCTACATCATGATCAACATCCACCAGCTCATTTGAGCACTTACTGTTTTTCCAAAAAGAGAAATGGAACGCGTTTTAAATCGAAAAACAGGTTGCGGTTTGGTAGTCTTGTTCTACTGCTACCTTACGTACAGATGGACTGCTTCGGACTCGGATAGATTGAAAGTAGTTAGTTTCCTTTATTGCTCTGGACAAACGTCTGGACAAACTGGACAAACTCAGGCACTTGACACAACAAAAAGCTCGAGGTACACCTAAGCACTTCTTATGAGTTGTGAATGCGAAAGCATGCAAGCCGCTCGTCCGTTCCCTTTTTCGTCTGCTGCGTACTTTTCGTCGCCAGTCAGCACGCGTGCTTCCCTGGTGACGTTGGACGCTCCGTGTTAACGGCGCGCTGATGGACATGCAGCGCCATGGGGTGAGCGGTCGTGGTAACTGACGAGCGCAGCGGCCAATGGGAGCCTTGTCAACGCGCGCCAGCCAGTAGAACCAAAGGCGATCGCGGAGACTATAGGTGCCGTTTTCGCGCTTCAAACTGATGACGTCACCTCGCTCCATAGGACAGTTAATGCTTTCGCATTAAAAACACAACCCTGAAATAGAAGCGTTCTAGAGCCAGCCAGTGTGGTTCAGTAGAGTGCGCAAGACTGCCCGTTTCACAGTGGGACATTATTATTATTTATTAATACTGCTCACCTCGTGGAGGCGGTAGCAGGAGTGAAACTGTACATAATGGAAAAAAGAAAAAGTACCGTTATACACAGTTCAAAATCTCGGCAGCGCCTTGCTGCAACGCGGCACAGACAAGCAAAGTGACTGGCTCAACCAATCCCATCGGAAAACACTCGCGAATAAAGAATGCATAATATACAATCAAGATGCAACTCACACGTACAACAACTATATACATTTCTAACGGATTTGGGAGAGGAATGAAGACAATGTTGGACTGTTCACAACGTCAGCTGGCAGGGAATTCCATTCTCTAACAGTGCGTGGAAAAAGTGAATGATGAAATACATTGTTTTTAGCGGAAAATTCCCTTATTGACAGTTGATGTGATCGTCTTGTTAATCGTGGCTGAAAGAATGAGATATACTTGTTTTTGTTAATCTTTAGCTGGTCATTAATGATTAGATATAAGAATTTTAATCGATCCCTCCGTCGTCTATTTTCAAGGCTCTCGAAGTTGGCATTTTGCAGGAGCTGGCTGGGAGACACAGACCAGCTCTAGGAGCTGTAGATAAACCTTACCGCCCTCCTTTGTATTTTTTCCAGTTTATTTTTGTTTACTTCGGTGTGCGGATCCCAGACCACTCCTGCATATTCTAGAATGGGTCATAACTCGTGAATATCAATATTTACCGGACAACACCAATAAGGGTAAAGCCGAGTTGCATCACGTTTCAGTGGAGAAAACGAGGCATAAAACCGAGGTTCTAGAAATGTATTTCAGCATTTGGCGTTCATTCAAGATTATATCATATCTCGTATACTAAGTACTGCAGCGTTCATATGGCCCAAGGCACTCTGATGACCAAAACTATATTATATGGCTGCCAAAGTTTGGCGCAAGCAGAGTCCGTTTTGAGCTTTCATCGCGTGGGTTAGCCTCACCTTAGTGCTCCGGGTGACATCCTTGCTTACGAACAATTTAGAGAGCTCTCTTGTAGCAGATTTGCACAATTCAATCCGTGGCTTGATCCCTTTATTGCGGTTTTCGTGGATGTTGATTGGTACACGGCTCTTCGGTCGACGTTGTGCTTACTCGAATAGTAGTTGTACTGACCGTGACATATTAATGTGCTGCATGGATGAACATATGATGCATGACGTTTGTTCCCTTTAAATCTAATTATAACTTTCGCCACTTTCGACGGATAGTATTTTTAGCTCCAGATTAAATTATGTTTACACCAATTCAAACAGATTCAGCCCATATCTGTTTCTTTATTTTTTTCACAATGCCTCTAATCTTTTTTTACAGAGGTGCACTTATTCAAAGCGTTTTGTTTCACCGTTATCATTAAATCCCGGGGCCCTGAGGAAGTCAGCCCCTTCGCGTGATGTCCTTGGGTGGCCGAACCGCTTACATTCGATAATGACATGCTCCGGCGTTACAATCCCCCCTCCCCGCATATAATGCACATTGTTTCCATCTCATGGTATTTGGCACTATACGTCCAAGCTTTCAAAACTCCTGTCCTAGCCTGAAATTAGAACGCACATCCTCTAGAGTTACCATATATTTACTCATTTTTAAAACCAGTGTTCCTTGCGTCGTACATTTGTTAATCGGGTTTCTACAACATTGCAGCGCACCCCGGAGCCGTCTGGGGTACCCGGCGTCTGCGGCATACCAGGTTCCAAGGCCAAGTCCGGAGTCCACTACTTCACAGCGGACCAGTGGTCTAACACTTTCACCATCTCCTGAGCCTCGCATCAGAACAAAAATATGTGTTTGCATAATCGTCGTCATTGCGATCTTCGCGAGACTTTAGCTATAGACTTCGAGCGCTGCAGCACAAGTTATGCCGTCTGCGGTGTGCCGGCTCCTGAGGTCGCTACCGAAGTTCATCACTCAGCTGCGGACCACTGGTTCAACATACTGACCATCTACAGAACTCAAACCGGAAATAAGTGCTTGCGTCATCGTGGTCAGTGTAACCGTCACCAGTCTTCGTATACTGGTTCCAGATGCTACCATGAAAGTCCAACGTGTGTAACACAATCCAGTTTCCGGAGCCAGGACTATTTCATGGTGGGCCACGGGTGCAACATCTTTGCAGTCTTGTGACCATCGTGCCATCCTAGAGCTACAAATTTTGTCGTCGTCCTCACCACTTAACTTCAGTTTAACTATTCTCACATCCATTGACGTTTCCGGTGGCGTTCCTGGTTTCGAGAGTTAAAACTGTGGACCACTGCTACGCTAGACATAACTTGTCGAAGACTTTCGAGATTTTTTGTATGCTTGCGTCCTACTGGAATTAACGCCGATTTATTCTCACCCTTACCATTTTCGCAAGCCTTCGATAAATGACCTCAAGCGGCATACCGCGTGTACGCATCACTGTAGCCTTATGGGGTCTTGAGGTCGCGGCGAAAGTTTACGCAGAACACTCACTTCTTGCAGGGAGGGAGGCCGTCTGATCAGTACGGTAAAGTTTCAGGGTTTTCCACCAAATGCAAATATTTCCAGCATCCTGTGTTGTGCGTAACCTAAACCAGCTTACGCGTTTTTCTTTTCTTTTTTTTTTCGGAAGAAGTCACCGCGATTCCTAGTGTCTTTATGGTGACATCATCAGATGAGGCTAGCGATGGACCAGAACACAACCTATCATGATGGGGCTTGATGGAGGTGTGAGGCTTATGCCTCGCTAGGTCGATATTCACTGAGAATGAGAAAAGCAGGGCGTGTCCTTCGAACGCCCCACCTCCAGCACGCGTCCCATGCCTTCCGTCGTGCTTTCACTGTGTGCGCGCGCTCGAGGTGCACGGAACGCCGAAGCGTTATCAAAGCTAGAAAGCTAACGCTGGAGGCGGGACACCGGAAGCTTCTTCCTGCCGTTCTCACCTCGTGAGTGACCAGGGGCGGATTTAGAGGGGGGGGGGGTCCGGATGTCCTGACCCTCCTCTTGATTTTTGCATGTGTAAAATTTAGGGCGTAAAGCGAAGGAGAGGGGGGGGGGGGGGAGAGGGTTCCTTAACATATGGTACGCTGACCAACACCTGACCCCCCCCCCCCCCCCCCCGTCAGGAAATTCCTGCATCCGCCCCTGTGAGTGACTATAGCTGCGTTCACGATAAGACAAATTTGCGTCGCCCTTGTGTCTTGTCTCGTCGAAGGAGGCGACGCTTCAAGCGAAAAAACCGTTTGATTTTCATGATGCAAGATCCTCCAGTCAGAATTCCTCGACTACCGGCATGTATACCAAGCTGCCACCTTGTCCCAGGAAGAAAGGCTTGCGGTCGAGTCTTTGTTTCACCCCAACGGAGACCACAGTGAAGGCTGAAGAAGTACATTGACCAATCACACGTCGGAATTGGACATCAACAAGTTGTTCGTGTGTGTGTGTGTGTGGTTGCCCGCTTGTTTCAGTCACGTGGCGTCCAAAGAATGTACCGGACTCAGCCATTTTTGTGCCTTTATGTGTGTGTCTTCTCACGCGTAAACTCCTGTGTCCTGTAGCGTTTCCCGTTGTCTAAGAGAAAGTGAAGTGAGGCAGATGTGTACGTTGTTCATACTGGAAAAACGATGTCAAAACGTGATCGCGTTTTCGCGAATATGGTCCGCTTCAAGATATCTGGAAGTATGCAAACTCTGGACACTGGACTCTGATCAAAGAAGTACTCGTTGAACAGTACTCAGCGTTCCAATGTGGCATTTACTGCACTGATCTATGGATGAAATGTGACTACTTATCTGGTAGCAGTAAACTTCCGTGCAATTTTGTGTAATAAAATAATGTTTTCATGCTATAGCTTTACGGGTGAGACTTCGCAGGGATTTCGGTGTCGGCGTTTGTTGTCTGTCGTCGCAACGGAGACGATAAAACTCTCCTGTATCCTCATGTCGTGAGGATTGGGAAGTTGGGTGTTCCAATGAGCAATATGCAAAATAGCAGCGCCCCTAGCGGTTCGGATGCACTCTGACAGAAGGAGCCTGTCAACAGGTAGTTTCGGTTTCGGTTTTGCCGAGTTGTGCATCTCGTCTGCTATCGCCTCTCCACCGCCATTGCTCACGTCGTAGTGGACTGCTCCACACTTACGCGCGATGGAGTAAGTACCGTAAGCGCGGTGTTCTGCGTATGCCGATGTGCGTTCCCTTGACTTCGCCGTTGCGACGTTTTCGCTCGCTCCCTGTGTCAGAAAAATCGTGATTGTTTCGCTATTCGCTGTGTCCGATATGTAGCGACGAGAAGAAAAGGGTACTTACTGCAACGCGCGTAAGTGTGGAGCGAATCCACGAAGACGTGAGCAATGGCGGTGCGGAGACGATATAGCAGACGACAAATACACAACCCGACGAATCCAAAACAGAAACTACCCATAGAGAATCTCTTGCTCCCAGAATGCACTCTAACCGCTAGGGGCGCTGCTATTTTGCACATTGCCTACCCGCGTCGCGCGAAGAGGGAAGAGAGGAAAGCTTCGACGACCCTCCAATAACTGCGCGACGATGAGGAAGCGTCAGCGGAACCTATTCTCCTGCCGTCCGCTAACGATATCTTTAAAACGAGTGTTTTAAAACATTACTTGCGTTATACGAAATTCAACTTTGGCAGTATCCAGATGCAACGCGTGATGTCGGATGGTTTTAGAAACTTCCACCGCGTTCGATTTTACTCTAACATTTCTACTTCTCCAACCCAACTTGAGACGTAAAACTGCATGCGACCCCCTCTCCGCTCATCGCTGAACGTCAACAACAGGATGTTTTAGTAGATCGTTCGGATATCTCCGATACCTCCCGTAACGGTACCCGATAACGATACGATACATGCGCAAAGACGGCGGCGGAGTATCGAATATCGTTATCGGAGGTATCGGAATGATCTACTAAAACTTTCTATAACCTTTTCTCTTAACCGCTCAACAACACGGGGAAAACCTGCGCCTTCGACCGCCTTGTGACTGCCTCAGACCCTTCCTAAGGGTGCCGCCGCTCCAAGGCCGTACTCCGGCCTAGGAGCTAGCGAGTATGGAACTGCTGGCTTCCACGGCTCGCGACCGGCGTCCCACCCACAGTGACCACCAACGAGAAACTGCCCGTGCCGCGCACACACGGCGACGTAAGGGTCCCGAGGTAGGACAGCGCGAAGCAAAGGCGTTTTCACGGCGACGGGATGATTCCGAGGTACTTCGCACATTCTGGGCGAAAAAGGCACCTTTTTTTTTTCTCTCTAATATAAGGTTGTGTCGATTTCGATCAGTTCGTTGTGAAGTGATCAATCAATCACTCAATCGACGACTGATCAATTAGGATTTCCTTCTGTCCCGAAACAGCTGGCATCCCCTAGGAGGGTGCACGTACATGAGGAAAAAGGAAAAAAAAAGATATGATTGGCGAGTAATCATGAGTAGTATTCTTTCCGTAAACTTATCAAAATTAGCGAAGTCCCCGTTAGAGCCATTTAGCGTGTCAGATATAAGCTGCATGCGTGTCAAGGAATTGTCAGACTCTAAACTAGAATGGAAGAGGGAGTAGTGGGACTTATTTTGTCGTCGGGGAACATGGAATGAGACTCTCTGCTTAGTAGAAGGGAAGAGTCAATAACAGCGTTGAGCAAACACTACATTGCAAACAATCCGTCTATCTCAAAGAGTAAAAAAACCAAGGGTGTCCCAAGACGCACGTAATAATATAAACAAGTTTTTAGATCAATACTTTGTTTATAGGTGCTCTTCACGGACGTTTTTATGTTTCTTGCGAGGAAATGAATTCATTTCGAATGAGTGGAATACTCCAAACACGACTTATAAGAAATGAGCCAGTTTGACAGTTTAATATTTGTTAGAAAGTCTACAAACAAATTCTCACAGAATAAAAATTATAAAAACGTGGCAGTTTGAACAATATATTTGTGAGCGAAGGAGTAATTTTGTTTTTCATTCCAGTACACGAATGGCGGAAGCGAGGAAAAAAGCTGTTTAACAGCATGAAGGATCACCGCTGCTCTCTCGTAGCTTCACATATATATGAAATCAAACACAGTCACACCACGAGAAAGAATAACAGCAAAAGAGACTGCTTCTTATAGTTCGTTACAAATGAAGTCCAAACGCTGGCGACGCTACGAACTAATATGGGTCTAATCAAGCAGCGTCAAGAGAAAAAGACAGAAAAAAGGAAAAGGTAAGAAAAAAAATTTTCTTTTTCCAAACATGAAAAGGTTTATTTGCATTTAGAGCTCATTTGCTAGTTCGAGTTTGATAGAAAATAGTATTCGGAACTTTCAGCAATGGTGGTACCACGGTTTGAGAATCGCGCTCCGTAGCTCGTGGGTGATCTAGCTGCTTCATACCGAAGGTGCTTGCTTACAGTTTCCTGGCGCGTAAGTACGAGGTAAGGCTTTTTATATCGCTCATATTTCGCGAAACTAGACTCTGTACTACGACGATCGTTCAGATGGCAGCCATTTTGACATGCACCAGTGCCTCCCCTATAGGTCGGGAAAGTTGCCAATGTTCTCTCCAATCAGCGAGATGAGTTAAGCTATCTTCACACCTTTCCTTTCCTTATTCGGAACTGATTATCAGTCTGTACTTGTACGTTTTAAAAACGCGGCATATATATATCTTAGTTTTAAAAACAGACCCAAGCGCTCGAAGTGTGAACGCATTCTCGGCGAGGCGTTTTTTTTTTTTTTTTTTTTGCAATAAATATTTGCGCGTTTGATGTTTCGTGTTTTGTTTTTTCTTGTTTAATTGTTAGTGAACACTAACATCTATCATGCGCTGAAATTAACGATGGTCGCTGAGGGGATGAGAACTGCAGGGAGTAACTTCCGTTGTCCTGCCTCCAGCGCGAGCTGCCAGCCTTCGATGGCGCTTCGGAGTCTCGTGAGCGTCGAGAGCGTGCAAGCTCAGCCAATGCCCGGCCAAAAGCAACGAGCGCGTGCTGGAAGTCCTGGCGTTTTCGAAAGACGCGCCCTGCCGCTCACACCCAGCTTAATTCTACTTCGCACCTTGTTTTTCCGCTGGATGGCGCCACCTCCTCTGGAGTTTGTTGACCACTACAAGTTCCTTGGAGTGGCAAGAACTAGTAAACTACTTTGGAACCAGCATATAGATGACATTGCTAATTAGGTCAGGGAGAAATTGTATACACTTAGACGTACCTTAAAGGGCAACTCCGCTTCATTTTTGATATTTAGAAAACTATGCAGCCCTCTTCAGTATCATATAGGAAGACCCCATCTCAAATATTACGATCTAATTCCGACTATATATTTAACAAACTGGCCAGCAAACTTTCAAATGAGCCAAGTCGCCGAAATCTGCCAACTCTAGCGTGCGACGTGAGGCGCAATCGTCAGCGCAGTCAATGCGACGGAGTTGGAGCGGCCAACGATGAGCCACTTCGTCAGAGGCATGTCTACGTCATTCTCACGTTTTGTTTGTTTTTACTTCTCAGAGCGAAATTGAACGATGACGTCATGAGTTTCTCCTCCCGGTGTTGGCTCGACGGTGTTCGAGGCGGGGTTTAGGCCGCACGTCCGGAGGCTTCCTGGCTCGTGACGACGACCATTCCCCGAAGTGAAGAACCCAGGGGTCCAGTGGAGGTGGGAGAATTGGTAACGTAACGAACGGTTTAATTACATGGTTGCGATACAGTCGTCAAATCCGAGAGAACAACGGAGCAGCCTCACGCTCCGCCTTATATAGGGTCCGTTTTCTCCCTCACTCTCCGCCAGGGCAGCAGGTGCGAGTAGGAAACCTCCGCCAAGTGCGTTGCAGCAAAGACCGCCGCGTCGTAGCCAGAAGTGCGTCGTAGCCATGGTTCTCCCCTTACAAAAATGAACAATGAGTTTCAATTGAGCTTCTAATGAGTTTTTATAGAGTCAAATGAAACTCATAAGAAACTCAACGTTAAATGAGTTTTATCATTACAAAACTAATATTTATTCTTTTGATTTTACTCATTACACATTCAAATGAGTGTTATCATTACCCACTCAATATATATTCTTTTGAATTTACTCATTACAAATTCAAGTGAGGTTTATCGTTACCCAATCAATATAATTTCTTTTGGGTTTACTCATTACACATTCAGATGAGTGTTATCACTAAGAACAGAATATCCATTATTTTGAGTTTACTCATTAGAAATATTGCAATGAGTTTTATCTTTACCGACTCAATATTCATTCTTTTGACTTCACTCATTACAAATTCCAACGAGTTTTATCCAGGGTGTCGAACCGAACCCGAACCCGAACCGAAAACCGGATCAAAACCGTAATTTTTGACCGAACCGGAACAAAACCGAAACCGAAATTGAACGCTTCATATTGAACCCGAACCGGAACGAAACCATAATCTGATGTGGCGGTTACCGGTTCAACGAAAACGGTTCAGGGCCATTTGTGTCAATAATTGGTCGAAATGGTAAAAGTTGCGGGCGTATATTTTTCTTATGTTGCCGAGACTAATCCTACACACTGTTAGATATTTTTACATTTTGTTTTTATTGCATACGCAAGAAAAAATACATCATCGTCTGGAGAGCTTCAACCTTCCTTTGTTTTTTGGATTGACCCTGGCGGCGGCGGCGATTTCAAAGCAGCGCTTGGCCGCTTGGCTACGAAATGTCCAAGTGTCGGAGCGGATTGCGCCACTGTAGGCACAAAGGCCTACGCGTCGAGGAATATTTGACCTCAATATAGACCGTAGTTGCAGTCGATGAGCCATTTAGTCAATCGAGTACCGATAGCGCACCACGTGACCTTCCGCTTGAGTGCAGCGGAACCCTGGAGGAAGGGGGTACAAGTACCGCGCCGCATCAGCAGTATAGTTTGTAGGGTTGCCTGTGGTCCATTTCAAAGAAAAACAATCCCTTCTTCAACGTGCTCGGAGTGTTACCTTATATATATAAAAAAAAAAAAAAAAACATAGGCTGTTGGAGGCAACGTTACTCGGCGATGATTCGCCGACGCGCCGCGCCCTGGAAAGAGGCCAGGGGGAGGAGGAGGTGGGGGGGGGGAGGGTGAGAAGTAAATGTGTCTGTTTATTTCTTTTGTAGGTTTGTCAGACTAGCAAGGCCAGCATGTCGCCTGTTCAACCATTTTCTCATTTTTGTTTGAAGTCCTCTTTCATCGTCTTCAACTGTGCATTCGAGAAACGTCGTTCGCTGTGGTGGCATTACCCGAACTCTGTTCGGTGGCTGATAAGAACAAATGACCCGGTCTGGGTCCCTCGGACCGGGTCATTTGCATAGAATGTTGTTTGCGATTAAAAGTCAAAGTTACTAGACAAAGCATCGCCACGAGATTTTTAGAACAGCATTTTTCCGCCGGAACCGGAAGCGCTGTCAAGATGCAGTCACAATTAATTATACGTGCGTGCTGACGTGCCCGGTCACTGACACATCGGCCAGTCTGGCCGATGCATAGACGACCACAGCTTAACGGGATTCAATAAACTACCCCAACTGCGCACTCGACGTCCCAGTTTCTGTGTTTTACGGCACATTTGTTTCCTCTCGTTCCCCTGTCATCCACTTTGGGGCATAGCTGTGACATATTACTGGGTGCCGAAAACAGGTAGCATGTATAAAAATACACGTGTGTGCAGAACAAAACAAACGAAAACATTTGGAGGGCAAACAATCTAGCTAGAGACCTTTTTACTTTTTACAAAATCACAGCCCAGCATGTGCGTGTTTGTCGCTTCGGAAAGCGAGCAAAGCACGAGCTATTCGCCCGAACACTAAAGATGGCACCAGCCAGAAGCTCTTTTTTGGAAACGTCTGTAGACCCATACCGAAAAAACGCCCTCTTTTGGGAAAGTTTGAAATACTCCACAGCTGCGTGTGCAAAAGACACCATAAAAATGGACGGCCGATCGCTTATATATAGTTCACTTAAGAACAGAAATATACAAGTAATATACAAGGTAATATACAGGAAATATACAAGGTGAAAGGACACCATTCATACATATGAATGGTGTCCTTTGCGCACGTCACTGTGCAGAGTTTTAATATCTGCCTGAAAATAAAGTAGTATTGGGAAGGGTCTAGTACCTCGTGCTCAGAAAAGGCTGCAGGAAGTGCTCGGTCAATATTCAAAGGTCGAGTTAGGAAGCGGTTCGAACCGGTTCGCGCCTATTAAAACCGGTAACCGGAGTGATATTATATGCGCTACCCTAAACCGGAACCGAACCGGAACAAAATGCAATGCTACTGAACCCGAACCCGAACAGAACCAAAATAATGACCGGTTCGACACCCTGGTTTTATCGTTACCCAGTCAATATTCATTCTTTTTGAGTTCATAAATGTACTGATTACTAATGCAAATGAGTATTATCATTAAGAATGCAATATCAGTTCTTTTGAATTTATCCATAGATACTCAAGTGAGTTCTTACCATAAGGCACCCAATAGACATCAGCTGATCCACAGTGGAGGAATTCGATAAAGGTAAAGGTGAAGATAATCATGAATGCAGATTGCCTGCTATTCAGAAGACATTCTCCTCAAATAAAGTAATGTTCAAAATTGCAATCCAATAACTTCTCATATTTATTAAAGGGGCCATGAAACGAATTTTGGGCTGGGATAAATGATTTTAAATTGGGACTTTACTAATCGCATATCGTTTAGTTGGCCGAAAGAAAGAGAGTAGAAAGTTAGCAGCCAGCTTTTCGGTACGAACATTTGAAAATATAGCGGACTATTTTGTACCTTCTTTCCTTCGAAAGCTCTCCGCCTTTTCACTATGATACATCCGCGGTTCCCAAAGCGCGTCAGCGGTGCCAACCTGACGTCAGCCGAGCCCAGCTCACGCATTGGACTCGAGAACTGCGTCACTCGGACGTATGCGCTCGTCAACAATAAATCCGTCGACGAATATTCGGATTCGCGTTCGTGGCCAATGAGTGCCCTGACAGAACGTATCGTCACTGGAGAATGACAAGTTCTATGGTGTGCATAAAAAGCACGGTGGAAGCTAGGAGTCATCGCACCGGTGCCGAAGGAATGTCACGACGACGTGATTTCACAATTCGCATTTGAGTTGAGGATTAAAACTAAGGAGGAAGAAGTAGGAAAATCATTTCATGACCCCTTTAACCATTTATTAACCCTTCTATGAAATCAAAACATATTCAATTATTCCCATTCTCAACTAGCACACTGTCTCGGGCGATCAAAATGACACAGCGATAGACATAATGACTCAATACAGCATCTGCTCCCAAACTTCCCTACGCGCGTAATCCACTAAAATATAAAATATATCCTGCCACGACCCGCCCCCTCCTCCATTCGCATTTCGCCATTTCGCATTCTTATCATCTCAGTGCATTAGCAGTAACATATTGAAATTGACTCTGAAATTTAGTTTCTCAGGTAATACAGGTAATTAAAAGTTAACAAATTTAAAACGATTGGAAAAAAAAAAGAAACAAGCCAGCAGTTGTTTTGCGACTTCGCTAGATCAGTCACGACACCCCTGGGGTTCGCGCCTCACAGTTTGGGAAGCACTGCTGTTTAATATTACAAATACAGAATGCTGCTTAGAACATTTTTCAAATCATTTATAAGTAGCAACTGTTGATTTAATACCACGCAAAAATTTAAACCAACTCTCACACAGTCTCACGGAAACATAATCCCAAGTTTCCACAGAATAAAAATCGGTAAGAACAAGACGAAATACACACTAGGCTGATTAATTAACTCTGAGCTGTCATTTTGTTTGAATTCAATACACATGAAAATAAAAGAGGAATAGGAATGCCAATAGGCATACCTTTTGGTCCTATAGGAGGTTGGACTGCTCCCATAGGGACTTTATCGGACCATTAGGAATTTTTATCAGTCAAACGAAATGTTTTGTTTGCCAAACAGGAAATCTAGGCCAATTGTGCATGTATATTTGAGCAATAGGAACCAATTAGACGTATGTCTGTCAGGAGGATGTAAATGCATATTGGACGCAACAATTGAGAATCGGATCAATGGGCACACGTTTCTGCGCTTTTGGAAAGTTGTTTTTGGACGAAGCTCATATATTTGTCAGACATCCAACTGAGTTAAAAATAGTCCCCGTCAGAAGTACACCGGCCCATTTGATGCATGTGTTATGTAGCCTGGGCTGTATGATGCAAATATCTGTTCCGCGTCCAAAGAATGTATTGCTAGAATTCCAGCATGTATAAAAGTACATTAGTCAAGTTAATTATGCGACAGTGTTACGCTTATTTTTCAAAATTTTCGGATGGCAAAAATGGTTTCAGCCCAGGCTGAAACCAAAAATTATTAATAAAAATAATCATTAACAATTATTAAAAATCATTAATAATTGATAATTATTAATTAATAATAATTAATATGTATTAGTAATTATTAATAATTACTAAAATAATATTAGTAAATATGAGTAATTTACTAATAATTACTAATAAATATTAGTAAATTATTAGTAATTTACTAATAATTTATTAGTAAAAATAATTTACTAAAAAAATACTGCAAGCTGAGTGTAAATTAAAAGTAATCTCCCCAAAAAATAAAAAAATTAATTTTTTCCCTACTGCATTGCACCCGAAACTAATAGCGCGTCGGCGCTAATTGTGATTTGCACATTTATTTCCTGTGCTTATAATAATAACTGTATTCACCCTCTTTTACTCCTAAGTTTCTAAAGACATATTTACGGCGCCCCTCTATCGCGATTTGGTCAGTTTCGGTTTCAGTATTGTAACTTTTACTGCTTTCGGTTTCGTATTGTCAGAATCGCGTCTTCGACGCCCCATCGGTAGCGATGATGATGATGATGATGATGATGATGAGGATGCGGCTTGTTCCCTTTGAAACGGGCGAGCGCGAACTAAGTTCGTGCCCAAGCCTGGGAGCGAGGAGATCTTAATGCCGCCTGAGGTGGATCTTATTCCACCAATCTTCAAGTCGTCGTTTAGTGGCCACTACAAGCCTGTGCCGGCCGCTAGAAGGCCCCTTTATCTGCGTAGCTGCAGAGCTTTGTGCATCAGAGGAGTCTGCTTGGTTGCGCCCGATTTCAGTAATTGTGAAGCCCAACGCCCCAGAGAGCACTAAGGGGCTCTGCAGGCGTGGGCACCGGGACGGCTGAAGTCCCGCACAATCTAGCACAACGTGCTCCACCGTTTCATCGTAGCCTCCGCAGACCCGACATGCGCTCGTGGTCACCGTAGCATCAAACCGGCGTCTGTAAACTAGTGTCCGGAGGGCCCCGGCGCGCGCCTCAGACAACAAGCGGCTGCCCAGGCTGTTGTCGTACAGCAGTGCTTCCGATGCGATGATTGTTTTGTGGGTCAGGTACACTTGGAGCGTCTTCTTTGTTTGTGCGTCTCGGAGCCATTGTTGGGCCTCGTTGTCACGGACTTTCTTCTTAACCTCTGACGCCCATTCCCTTTCTGATGACGCTTCAACGGGGTCAGAAAAAAAGCCATACTTGTGCTCAAGTTGATGAAGGCGCTTCTGCCAGCGTGTCCGCAGCCCCGTCAGGTGAGTGTACATAAACAACCTCCTGGCCCACCTGCAGCTGTCCATATGGCGAAGACGCCCGTAGTAGGTAATTTTGCTGGTCGCCTCCCGAGCCTCAAAGGAGGACCAGCCCAGCTCTCCCTGAACTGCCTCGTTGGCGACCCCCCCGTGGCAGCCCAATGCCTGGCGTCCAATCTCTCTCTGTCGGCGTTCCATATGGGCTCGGACATCACCGGGAACGCATACTACGGCATTTGCAAATGTCAGTCCAGGTACTACTACCGCTTTCCAGAGCTCCCGGACACAATGAAGCGATTGCAGCTCCAAAGGCTTCGCTTACGGATAATGTTGGCTCCTCGTGTGGCTGCGTGGCGAAGATAAGTGTGGTGGTCTTGTAGGTAGTCTGCCGCAGTTGACAGTGTGATGCCCAAGTACTTATATGAGTCGAGTATTGGCACATCGCATCCGCCGAGGCGAAGGCTGCCGAGTGTTGGCTCGAGGGAGACTGAAAACACAACCGCCGCTGACTTGCCCGCGTTGAATCTCAAGCCAAGCTCCATAGCCTCATGAGTGCATATGTCAAGAAGTTGTTGCATTTCAGCCACTGATGCCGCAGTCAGAACCACATCGTCTGCATAAGTTAGTCCCGGCAGAACCCAGTTGACGGTCTCGCCATGCTCCAGGTGAGTTAGAGAAAAGCCCAGCCCTGATCGGATGAGCTGCCTCTCTAGAGTGGTCACCAGTTCTTTGTTTTTTTCTTTTTCCGGCATGGTTGCGCGATCGTTGAGACCGTTGCGTTGGGTACATGTGTTTTGCGGGATGGAAATGCCTTTAGACATGGAAATGTGCTAATTTAATCAAGTTTATCTATCTGTGAAGTTTCGTCTTGTGATGATTATGTTCAAGAAGAGCGCGGAAGACCGGCGACGCGACAGAACGAGCAACTCGACGCAGTTGGTAAGCCTGCTTCTTTGTTTGCATTGTAAGTAGACGCCTTGAACGAGAAGTGAACACTAGGGAGTTTTAGAATAACGTCCGCAACCCCAAAGAAATGACGTCTTCGCTGCTGTGCATGCGCAGACCCAAAACAAGCATTCGGACTCGAGCTTTGGGCCCGTTATTTCTCGAAAATAGCGTGGGTACCGCAAAAGGCGGCGCCCACGACATTTCTGTTGATCGCGTCTTCGACGCCGTCGCCCGCGCGGGAACTGCGTGAGTCGCACTCGGCGCGGTCGGTATAGACGCCTTACACACGCGCCAGATTGAGCCGCCATAGCCGCCCTTCTCTTGTCTTACCGAGACGCCGAGCCACTGAAGCGGGCGTTGACGAGTCTCCACAACGGCCTATGCTGGGGGGAAGGACACAGTAACACTTAAAATGGCAATAACCTGTCCTGCTGTGGAAATGATGAAGTCAAGCGAACGGAATAAGAGGGAACAAAAACTGAAGGTCAGTTATGGCGGCGCCCATGCACAGCTGCTGTAAAGCGTCTATACGGTCGAAGCGTATTGAAAACGCCACGGATCGCTGGAGTCACAGCTCAAAGCTATCCAAGCGCGTCTACTTACGATCGCGGAAGACATGTAGACATGAATGGGTAGTCGATCGTCTGGGCTTCGTAAGTACAACAGAGCAGCTTGGCAGTGACAAAAACAAAACATACAGCATTTATAAAACAACTATAAAACTGTTACTCTAGACGAAGAACATATTAATTTTCAAGATATCACATTCTAACTTCCAAATAAAAGCTGTCGCGACATCTTGGTGGCGTTTTAAGCTCCAGATGCTTGCGTTTTGGGGGTCCCCGGCAGAGAAACGCTATTCTAAAACTCTTCGCCGCAATCCTCGCTATTTTGCCCTCCGTAACGCGCGATAAAGTAGCGCCCGGTAGTCTAAAACTCCCTATTTTCTCGGCACACGTTTGCTCGTTAAGCTTGTTTTTTTTTTGTTTTTTTTTAGCTAGTTGGGTTTGCTTTATCCGTCCATATGTTTGTATCTGTGCGTAGCATAATGAAAAGTTGCCACTCATTTTGTGCATGGCCCGAGAAAGTGTAGCTTATGTCAACAGAGCACTTATTGAATTCCTAATGCTACTTTCAGTTCGTTCCTTTAGAAAATGTCTTATTGGTCTAGCAGTGTACTGATGTCATTCAACTATAAATTGATTACATTGATCATACTTCATTACATTTCAGAAGTTAGACTTCCTTGGAATTTGGTTCATGCAGAGCCAATATTCCTTTGCAGTCAAAATTGTTCAAGAGGATAGCATTTTTTTGTTTTGAAGTTATGGAAGTGGACTGGATGGGTACTGTTAGGACAAACTTTGGTCCCCTGACTTTCTGGAATTGAACTGGGTTTACATTTGTCTGTTTGAATTTTTGATAAAGCAGTTGTTCCTTTCTGCGTCTTTTTTTTGTTTTTCTCTTTCATTTTGCAACTGTGATGTGATCAAGCCGAGGGCCGCAGTTATTCCTAAATGAAGCAGCAGCAGTGTGTTCCCAGCTTGCGTCACTTTGATTCATTTCAAGGCATGTCACGAAATGAATGCCCATGTTCATGCACCGTTGGAAGTGGGACTGACTTAAAAATGCAGTTTGACACAGTGTTTGAGTGGTATGGGACGTGTGTTGAATGACCTATGCGGTTGTCACGGGTTTGTGGTTGGTCAACCCGAAACGCTCCAAGTCCCACTTCCTTCTTCTCGTCTTCCTCTTCCCATTGGTTTGAAGCTTGGCCGGCATTAGTCTCATCCGAGCTCATGCCTTTGGCGCTCAGGTAAACGTGCGTGAAGATTGCAATTCAACCCCCCCCCCCCCCCCCCCCGAACCACCCTTAAACAGGACAAAATGACAAAAAAAAGAAAATTTGTGACAGCAATGTTCGAGAGAAACTGCCGACTTTTAATTACCCTGCCTGAAACTTCGCAAATATTTCAGTGTGGCTGCAGCTGTGATGGTGAGGTGGATCCAATATGAAAACTGAACCCTGAAGCGACGCCTTCTGGATGCCGAAAATAATTATGGTAAGTTAGAAATTAACCCACTAGTATACTTGGGCCAGATGTCGATTAAAAAATTTTAATCCAGTTAATTTGTCACATTAATTTTCAGGCATAATATCTTTAAAAGAATGAAACTGCAGATGTTCCAAACTGGCTGAGGTAAAGCAGCCTTGCAGTGCACCACGGTTTAGGCTGAACATACTTTTTTGTATCGTCCACAAGGTGTAGCTCTTACATTGAAGTTTTATGAGCTAGTTTCTTCAATGTTTGAACTTTCAGCGTGCCAGCTGGGTAGTGTGTAATTGTTTTTATAGCGCAAGCAATATCTTAATCCTGGCGGCAGGAAGTTACAGCTAGCAGTTGACATGGTTGGACAACGGTGTGCATGCTTGCTTTCTCTGCAGCGACCAATGAAGCAAAATAACAGCATGTGCGGATTGTCCGTGCATTTAATTTTTTGTTTGTGGTTTGTTTCAGACTACATGTGCTCCCAGTACAAGGGGGTGGCCCTCCAGGCGCTGACGACCAGCATGTCGTCTCTGCTGTGCTGTCGAGGAAAATTTAAAGGGTAAATAATGCAGCTGCAGTTTTTTCTTTTCTGTCCCTGCTACACTTCCTGTGAATTTCTCTGCATGCTTGGTCTTTTTTTTTCATGGTACTGTAAACTTTTGTTATAGTCCATTGCAACTATAGAATAGCAGAAGCCCCTCCCACAATTCCCTTTGCTCGCCATGATTGGCGGTGTCCTCTCGGCTCTCCTCCTCTCTAGTGTTTCCTTACTAAAAAGAGTGAAGGGCTTTGTGGGAGGGGCTTCTGCTATTCTAGAGTTGCAACAGAGTATGGCGCGACCTCGGTTAATTTAATCATTTCGAAGAGTCCTAGCGGGCACCCATGCATTTTTATGGGAATGACTCTAAATCATATTTTGAACCGAGAAAATGACCCCACGAACAGGAAAGCACGGGCCTTCTGCTGCAAAATTAACCTGACCAAACTTTGATTTCAAGATAGACCAGAAAAAGTCGACTCCTGTCTTATAAACGGTAGTAACGGAAATCCTGTGCTATACTCGCGGTTAACTTTCTGTGGCAATCCGAAGAGAGGAGGAAAGTGCGTGTACAGCGGTTGGTGCACCCTCTCCCCTAGCATTGACTGCATTGCCATAGAAAGCTGACCGCGAGTATAGTCTCGCCACAATGGGAAGCCATTGCTATGACCCCCATCTTGATTTCTTTAATGCTTGTTATGGCTGTTTTCACATCTGGTATTTTCACTGTTCTTTGGCCAAAAGTGAGTGGCAGGTCGCCATAGGTTTCCAGAAGAAAGCGGTCACATATGCAGAAATTTCTAACAAGTTCGTAGCGCAGTGGCGCTTCGCCGCAACCGAGGAAAAACTCTATGGTATTGTTGGTGCAAAACATTAAGCCTCACGACTAGCAGCAACTTAATCGTAGATGTACTGCACAGGGGTGTGACATCTGCACCAATTGCGCCATTTTGATACAAACCCAATTTTCTGCGCCTAGTTGCGCCATAAACGCGAAATCGGTCAAAATTGCGCCCCACTGCGCCAAAAGTAACTCAAAAACTAAAAAAAGAAGTTTGCGGCGACGCTAGATTTAGCGGGAAACGAGAGCTTGTTTGGCAACATTCAATCTCGTCGTAGTAAAGTACACGGCACGAGTACAGGGTGGCGCAAGCAACCGCCGGATTCGAAGATTTTGAGCTGGTGTACCCTTCTATACCTATGATACGCGGTATTTTCCTCATTTTCCTACTACTTTACGCTGTCATTTGGGACTGCATGCAACGGGTGCGCTCTCACGCGGTCTCACTGTCTGGCCGCGGGAGGTACGACGCACAGGCTATAAAGATGAGCAAACTTAAGTATTTCTTTCGTTTTGAGAGTAAACATTTTCTTAAAAGTGCCACTGAGCGCCTCCATTGTGCAAATGTTCACCCGTGTCCGTAATCTTCTCGTCAAAATTAATGGCGTCGTCGCTGTGAGTACTTTCGGTTATCGCACACGTGTTTCCAGTGCGTGGACAATCGAATGAATCGGTCACACACCCGTATTTAACGTGCATGTGCTGCTCATAGGTTTTCTACCAATTCACAATTTACCTTGTGACTCACTTTCGTGTGAAGATTTTTCTATCTGCACGTGCTTTCTACAAGCGTCCGATCGATGTCTAGCTGTAGTAAACCGTGCTTCCCTGTTTATGCTCTCAAATCACTGCCTTAAAAAGTTTTGCAATACGATTGCGCTTTGGCACCAGTTAGTATAAGCTCGAGGTACCTGGTGCCCACCTAACTTTGCAGCAAGCCTGTGTTTATTGTCCTCATCTATGAACATTGGTCTCGCGTGTGCCTTTTCTGTTTTTTTTTTTTTTTGTTTTATTTTTTTTTTAAATATATTTTATCTCGGTGCGTAACGGAGCTGATGACTTATTGGACCCAGGGTGGGGAAAAATAACGATAAAAAAATCAGATTCATGTTATCGAAATCAAATATTTTATGATTTAAAATGCTGATAAGCTCTTCTAACATTTTCTGTTCCTAATCCGCTCCAAACTGTAGACTTTCCTGCTTCGAGGTTGCTCCGAAATGTATAAACAGCTGCTCCAAAACGATGATTTTGTGCTCCTAAGCTGCTCCAAAATCCAGTTTTTTTTGCTCCAAATATCGCTCCAAAATTTGTTTCACCTGTCTCACCCCTGATTGCACCATATGGCGTTTATTTGAGCTCTACTCCACACAAAAAATTACAGGGGCGCTTAGGTATCCCTTTGTGGATTGAATGCGAAAGCATTGCCATTCCTAACGACACTTCCTTTTTTTTTCCTGTATTGTTAGGAATGGCGATGTTTTCGCATTCAATCCACGTAGGGATACCTAAGTGCCCCTGTAATATCTTTTTTTTTTGCGTTACATCATGTGGCGTCACACATTATGGTACCTCATATCGTCACGTGACGTGTGATGTCATCGAACCAAGGACATATTTTTATGACCATCTTTCGGGCACATCAATGCCGATGCCGTCGTTTGCCGTAATGGGACAAGCTTCTTTTTGAGGGGAGAGTAATGCCGCATTCCGAAGTGGCTGAGATAGCACAGCAGCTAGCATGCCCTGCTCTCACACAGCAGCACTGTGTTCGAATTTCAGCCGTGGAAGCACATTTTATTCTTTCTTTTATTCCTCTGTTGGCATTTGGTACCACTCGGTTAAAGCCACCGGACGCCGGATTTTCCGCTCCATGAACATATAATGCTTTCGCATTAAAAAGGCACATCCAGTCAGGAATGTGCCTTTTTGTGTGGTAGAGTCGCACAGCTGCCCACCACTTCGAAAATCACAACTGAAGTATGAGGGGGCACTAGTGATCAACAAATGAGGTTCACGCCATTCATAGGTGAAGGATCCATTTGACGTTGACCGCAATCCTGCACCTCGTTCGCTCTAACCGGCAGGATAGTCGGCTCGGCAGACTCGTCGGCTGAATCATCCGGGTGTAGTTTAGCGTTGTCCATATGCTGCTTCAAGCAGGGATGCATGCGAACAGTGCGCAAAACACATGCCTCTTGCCAACACTTCTAACTACATTGCTGGTCGTGACGTGCGGTCATGTTTGCCCTAAGAAGTTTGTAAGACACTTTGGATGATGTCGTAATATTCCGTTGTAAGTCACACAAAAGTTGCGACAATTCTGTTTCGTTAATACGGATTTCTTCTCGGATTTTGTCATACGCAATTTTTTATCGTAAGTTTGCTTTTTGAATTCGGCTTCTGATGTCTCGATCCTCCCAATAATTCAAACTGTGTATTGCATCGATTATGAAAGCTGCAGTTGATACACACCCATTCGGAGCATTGCTTTATGAACCACATAGAACCCTATTACCGTTTTCTTCCTGTCCATTGTGATTAAAAATACTTTTTCAAGATAGTAAACAAACACAAAAAAAATACACAGAGACAAGAAGTGGGCGTAAAACACTGGCTTGTCTACGATCATAAACCAATTGGCCCAAATTGCTATATTAATTCTTCGAGATGCTTATAAGTCATAGCTTCTCTATGTTCAAATTTGGTAAACTTCATAAGCGACAACATCTGCTCGCTTATCTTTGGTAGACCTTGTCAAAAGCCAAAATAAAAGATTGCAATGCGGCGGCAAAAACAGTGAGAGATTGATTCTCGCAGACTCGGGGGCAAAATATACTTTTGCACCATGATGCCCCTGACAATGTTATTAGTGCCACTCATTAAACTATCAAGGTAGTGTGAAAATTAAGTGCCTGGGTGAGCAAAAATGTAGGCATTTTAAATGTGACTTTCCGCATTTAAGGCTGGTTCACACATACAGTGCAGCGCTAACTCAGCCCTGTTAAGGCAACGAGTCAGTGCTACTTCCATGGCTTGTATCATGTGTTCTGAGTTGCCTCCTTTCATACAAAAGACCGATGTCCCGGTTTGTAATACTGATTCATCACTGAGGTACTGCTGCGCTGTGAACAGGATACCTTGCTCGGACATTGAAGTTTAGATGAGCAGATCAATGTGTAACTGTGCATCTTTTTTCTTTATAGGTTACCAGTACTCCCGTGGACGCGAAGGCAGTACAAGGTCTCCTGTGGACACAAAGGCAGTACAAGGTCCGCCATGGACACGAAAGCAGTGTACCATAGACTCGAATTTCACATTTTTAATAAACCAGTTATTGCTCCTTCCCACGGTTTTATGCAGGCATTTCCTGGACCCTGCATGAGTATATAGGCAAACATATAAGTGACACTTGCACTCACTTTCCCCTTCCCTCAAAACAGCGGTTACATCCAGACAACATATCATACAACCTATTGTCGTCTTCCCTCTGAGAGCTCTATCTAGAAACCCATGCTAGGAGTATAATTTCTAATACATTTCATTTGAAAGTCTAGTTACACTGCTTTCAGTCTCTGTTGAAAATCAAATGTTTTTTCTGCTGCGTTGCAATTGAGGTTTTGATGGGCCCTCTCATTAGGTATATTCCGACTCGTCGGAATATACCTAATGAGATGGCACGTCAAAACCTCGGTTACAACGCGGTAGAAAAAAACATTTGATTTTCAACAGAGACTCAAAGCAGTGTATCTAGACTTTCAAATGAAATCTATTAGAAATTCTTATGAGGTGGAACGGCAAAACCTTAATTGAAACGCGGTGGCCAATAGTTTTCGTAAACTCCTTAGGGACTCGTTACAAAAAATCAATTGTTTTTCAACACAGACTCGAAACGGTGTCAATAGACTTTCAAATTCTATTCATATGAAATATATTACAAACTTTATGCGGTAGCTTTGTCGAAAATTCAATTGGAACGCGGTGGCCAATAGTTTTCGTAAACTCCTTACGGATTCGTTACAAAACTCATTTCCATTTCTAGGTTAGGTCATGCCTCTCTCCCCTTCCGGAGCACACGAACCCACACGCACACACACACACGTCCCGTTGACGTCACGGACGCGTTGAGACTCGTTTTGGGCAGGCTCCGACAGGTGGGCGACAGTCCTGAACAGATCGTGACTCGTTTCCGCAGCGTTGAAACTCGGAAGAAGGTCGCCGAAGGTTCCATTCTTAACAGCCCCTCCGGGGCCAGGGAAACCTCGAATGGCCGGTGGTACAATCGCTGGCCTGAAGAGATGGGCTTGGAGTAGGCCTTGAGAAGACGCTGCAAGCACTAAACAAACTCCCAAACCTCTTACAACGGAGGCATCAGCGGAAACGTCCCCCACAACACCACGCCACACCGCAGTCAAACGCTCGGAATCCGCCAGAGACCCGCCAGACTGGATTACGGATTACCAAAATGTGGTACAATTCCGGGTATCGAGACCCACTGTCGCCAAAAAAAAACTCATTTTTCCAACGAGGTCACTAAGAACAAAATACAAAAGACAAAAACTCTTCGCAATTTGTGAGGTCGTTTTGGGGTTTTAACGAAGTGCCCCCACTTAGATCCTCATTCCCGTGAATGACGAAGACCTCTGAGATCATCCCTACTGTTTTTCGTTATGTCAGAAAAATCTGCTCAACCCATCGGCATTGCCGTTAAATTTGCCTTTCCTTTTTCTTACGCTGAAGTCATAGTGATCGATTTTCACGTGATTTCTAGACGTGAAAATGCGGTCCTTATAGCGCCGATAAAACAACCCGCCTTTTTCATGCCCCGTCACATTGATCCTAGCAATCTCCTGAGCTGTACCGCGAAACCCGGACACACTAGGGTCGCTCTTCTGCTCGACTGTCAAAGACACTCTGTCTACTCGAAGCAGAGGACCAAAGTTACGTGACGGAGCTACGAGAGATCTTTCACTGATCCCGTCTTCCTCCGCCTTTTTCGCCGGCGCGTTGGGACGGCGTACGCTTTCTAGTGCTACGAGGCCAGGCTGTTCTACAACCTGGTCCATCTCATCCCGGTTTTCTGCCTCCAACTCTGGGAGTGCTTGCTCCCCGTCAGCTGCCTCTGGCTCTGGATCACTCGTCAACAAAGGGGCGACCTGACGTGATTTGGACCTCGTACACGACTGAACTAGCCCTTCTCCCAGTTGTTGACCCCTTTCGCGCAGCAGGAAATCTGACCGGTTAGAAAACAAATAAGGATACTCAAACGGGACTGTTTGCGAGACAGCCGCCTCGGTTACTAGCTCTCCGAACGGGCCAGTTATCTTTACTGTCGCCATAGGCAGACAGACACTGTGCTTTTCGAGCAGCTGCTTGATCCAAACTACCTTTCCAGTAAAATCGGATGGCGTTACATACGACGGATGAACAACGTCCATCGTCGCTGCACTGTCCCGAAGCACCCTGCACGGCTTTCCGTTTACCTGGAGCTCGTGAAGATAGGGACGAAGAAGCTTCAGGTCCCTGTCACTACCCTTCACGTACGAGAACACAACCCGCGGTTTCTTACATCTGGCCGCTGTGTGTCCCGGCTCCTGACAGTTGTAGCACAGGAACGGCTTCCTTGCCTCGAACTGCCCTGTTGGGCTTTTCCGCGCCTCGTCTCCGCTCGAGTGTTCTGCGCTCTTTTCTGGGACCTTTTTCCCTGCTTCGGGCTTCTCGGGCCCGTTTTCTCGCGAGCCGTTTCCCTGTCGGAAGGTCTTGCGCTGATCGCTCCGGCCGGGTTCGCTTTCCTCTCCGCTCAGCTTTCTACGCGTTGCGTACTCTTCGGCTAGCTCAGCGGCCCTTTCGACAGAGTCGACTCCCACCCTATCCTGCACCCAGAGCTTGACTGACTGCGGAATGCTACGAAAGAACTGTTCGAGGCACACACACTCGACTACCTTGTCTCGGCTTTCGTACACTTCCTCGCTCTCCAACCATTCTATCAAGTTGGTTTTAAGCCCGTACGCGAATTCCGAGTAGCCCTCGCTGCTCTTTTTGGATGCGTTTCTAAACCTTTGACGGAACGCCTCGGCAGAAAGGCGGTACCGCTTCAAAAGGCTGGACTTCACCTTGTCGTAGTCGTCCGCGTCTCCAGCACTAAGGCGCGCGACAACCTCTGCAGCCTCACAGGGCAACAAAGTCAAAAGCCGTTGCGGCCACGTTTCTGGGGCGAAGCTCAACTTCTCACATGTCCTCTCAAAGTTAACTAAGAACAGGCCCACGTCTTCCCCAACTTTGAACGGCTGCAGGAGCTTCTTCATTTGATACGACTCGGTCTCTCTTGCTCGTACCGGAGCCCCAACTCTACTGTTCTGCGAGTTTAATCGCTGTTGTTCAATTTCGAGCTCTAGCCTTTTCAGCGCTCGCTCCTCGGTCGCTGCAGCCCGCTCCTGTTCTCGTTCCTCTTTCGCTGCAGTCTGTTCCTCTCTCGCCGCAGCCTGCGCTCGTTCCTCTCTTGCTGCAGCTTCACTCTTAGCGTTCTGAAGCAGTTCCCACGCAATTTTAATTTCCTCTGCTTCCGCGCTCTCTGAAATCGCTTTACTGATCTCAGATTTCTTCATCTTTTCTCCACCTCCACACCCAATTCTTCACATAAACAGAGTAAATCTGTTCTCAGTAACCTCATTAGATCCATGATCGCTGCTCTTTAGCTTTGGCTTTGTTCTAAAACTTGTCGCGAGGTTGTACACAAACCTAGCACACGAGTCAAACACTAAGGATTCCCAGCAGTTCAAAATTAATTACCCATAATCTGAAGCCTGGCGAATCTCAAAGCAAAGTCCAAACGCTCAGCTACAGATGTAGCACGATGTCGCATGGTCCGATCCCAACCGCTGCCAACCAGTTGTTCGAGGCGGGGTTTAGGCCGCACGTCCGGAGGCTTCCTGGCTCGTGACTACGACCATTCCCCGAAGTGAAGAACCCAGGGGTCCAGTGGAGGTGGGAGAATTAGTAACGTAACGAACGGTTTAATTACATGGTCGCGATACAGTCATCAAATCCGAGAGAACAACGGAGCAGCCTCACATTGCACATAGTGTATTTCGGATTTTAGGGAGCCACAACGTTTATGCAGTCTTCAAGATTAGATTGTTTACTTGGTGTACACTATGCTAGGCTACCTCTGGTTTCTTTTGTATGCTTGCCTAAACAAATGATTGATGCAGTAATGAAACCGTAGTCAGCACCATGAATTCATTGAGTGCATTAGTTATGACAAAGTGTGCCTACTGGTTAAGAAGATTACGTGCTTTCAGACAAATTCGAAAAAAATCCAAAATGACTA